>LNAC01000421.1:1387471-1518577 GCA_002007465.1 Ailurus styani
TCAAAGTCAAGTTCAAGATTGCTGAGAATTGTGGAACTCCGGAGCTAGGGGAAAGCAACGCAGAGAATTCATGGCTTTTTCCCCATGATTCTTCAGTCGTTCAAAGTTAAATTCATTGAATTTTTTTTCTTTGAATTTTTTGCTTACTTTTTTCTTTTAAATTTTTTCCCTTTTCATATTTTAACGTTCTTAACTCCTATATCTTATCAACACATTTTAATCTTTTTAAAATGTTCATTGTTATAATCATATTTTATCCCTTCATTGTATTTAACCTTATTTTTTGTATACTTATAGGGTCTGTTCAATTCACCAGTCTAATAGATAGAGATAGAGATAGAGATAGAGTCATAGACAGACATAGACATAGAAACAGAAATCGATAATATAGATATAGGATTTTGTTTTATTTTTGTTTTGTTTTTGTATGATTTCGTTTTTTTGTTTTTTGGGTTTTTTTCCCTCTTTCTTTTCTCCCCAGTTCCAGATCTCTTCTGAGTAGGTTAGTGTATATTGCTCTGGGGTCATTGCTACCCTTTAGTATTTGGTTCTCTCATCCATCTATTCTTATCTGCATAAAATGACAAGGCGGAAAAAACACACACAAAAAAAGAACAAGAGACAGTAATGATCGCTAGGGACCTAATCAATGCGGACATAAGTAATATGACAGAACTAGAGTTCAGAATGATGATTCTTAAGGTGCTGGCTGGGCTCAAAAAAAAAACCATGGAAGATAATAGAGAAGCCCTCGCTAAAGAAATAAAAAACCTTTCTGGAGAAATAAAAGAACTAAAATCTAACCAAGCTGAAATCAAAAAAGCTATTAATGGGTGCAATTGAAAATGGAGGCTCTTACTGCTAGGAAAAATGAAGCAGAAGACAGAATTAGTGATTTCGAAGACAAAATGTCAGAGAAAAAAGAAGAGGATGAAAAGAGAGACAAACAACTACTGGGCCATGAGAAGAGAATTCGAGAGATAAGTGATACCATAAGACGAAACAATATTAGAATAATTGGGATCCCAGAAGAGGAAGAGAGAGAGAGAGAGAGAGGGCCAGAAGGTATATTGGAGCAAATCTTAATACAGAATTTCCCTAATCTGGCAAAGGGAACAAGCATCAAAATCCAGGAGGCACAGAGAACCCCCCTCAAAATCAATAAAAATAGGTCCACACCCCGTCATCTAATAGTAAAACTTACAAGTCTTAGTGACAAAGAGAAAATCCTGAAAGCAGCTCGGGACAAGAGGTCTATAACATACAATGGTAGAAATATTAGATTGTCAGCAGACCTATCCACAGAGACCTGGCAGGCCAGAAAGAGCTGGCATGATATATTCAGAGCACTGAACGAGAAAAATATGCAGCCAAGAATACTATATCCAGCTAGGCTCTCACTGAAAATAGAAGGAGAGATAAAAATCTTCCAGGACAAACAAAAACTCAAGGAATTTGCAAACACCAAGCCAGCCCTACAGGAAATATTGAAAGGGGTCCTCTAAGCAAAGAGAACCTTAAAGAAACATAGACCAGAAAGGAAGAAACACAATATACAGTAACAGTCACCTTACAGGCAATACAATGGCTCTAAATGTATATCTCTCAATAGTTACTCTGAATGTAAATGGACTAAATGCCCCAACTAAAAGACACAGGGTATCAGAATGGATAAAAAAACAAGACCCATCGATATGCTGTCTACAAGAAACTCATCTTACACGCAAAGACACCTCCAGATTTAAAGTGAGGGGATGGAAAACAATTTACCATGCCAATGGACAGCAAAAGAAAGCTGGAGTGGCAATCCTTATATCAGATAAACTAGACTTTAAGGCAAAGAATATCATAAGAGATGAAGAAGGACACTATATCATACTAAAAGGATCTGTCCAACAAGAAGATCTAACAATCATAAATATCTATGCCCCTAACATGGGAGCAGCCAATTATATAAACCAATTAATAACAAAATCAAAGAAACACATTGACAAGAATACAATATTAGTAGGGGACTTGAACACCCCCCTTACTGAAATGGACAGATCATCAAAGCAAAAGATCAACAAGGAAATAAAGGCTTTAAATGACACCCTGGACCAGTTGGACATCACAGATATATTCAGAACATTCCATCCCAAAACAACAGAATACACATTCTTCTCCAGTGCACATGGAACATTCTCCAGAATAGACCATATTCTGGGTCACAAATCAGGTCTCAACAGGTACCAAAAGATTGGGATCATTCCCCGCATGTTTACAGACTGTAATGCTCTGAAACTAGAACTCAACCACAAGAGGAAAGTTGGAAAGAACTTATATACATGGAGGCTAAAGAACACCCTACTCAAGAATGAATGGGTCAACCAGGAAATTAAAGAAGAATTAAAAAAATTCATGGAAACAAATGAAAATGAAAACACAACTGTTCAAAATCTTTGGGACACAGCAAAAGCAGTCCTAAGAGGAAAGTATATAGCAATACAAGCCTTTCTCAAGAAACAAGAAAGGTCTCAAGTACACAACCTAACTCTACACCTACAAAAGCTAGAGAAAGAACAGCAAAGAAAGGCTACACCCAGCAGGAGAAGAGAAATCATAAAGATCAGAGCAGAAATCAATGAAATAGAAACCAAAAGAACAGTGGAACAAATCAATGAAACTAGGAGCTGGTTCTTTGAAAGAATTAATAAGATTGATAAACCCCTGGCCAGACTTATCCAAAAGAAAAGAGAAAGGACTCAAATTAATAAAATCATGAATGAAAGAGGAGAGATCACAACCAACACCAAAGAAATACAAACAGTTCTAGGAACGTATTATGAGCAACTCTACACCAGCAAATTTGACAACCTGGAAGAAATGGATGCATTCTTAGAGAAATATAAACTACCAAAACTGAACCAGGAAGAAACTGAAGACCTGAATAGACCCATCACCAGTAAGGAGATTGAAGCAGTCATCAAAAATCTCCCAACGAACAAGAGCCCAGGGCCAGACGGCTTCCCAGGGGAATTCTACCAAACATTTAAAGAAGAATTAATACCTATTCTCCTGAAACTGTTCCAAAAAATAGAATTGGAAGGAAAACTTCCAAACTCCTTTTATGAGGCCAGCATTACCTTGATCCCCAAACCAGGCAAAGACCCCATCAAGAAGGAGAATTACAGACCAATATCTTTGATGAATACGGATGCAAAAATCCTCAACAAAATACTAGCCAATAGGATCCAGCAGCACATAAAAAGGATTATTCACCACGACCAAGTGGGATTTATTCCTGGGATGCAAGGTTGGTTTAACATTCGCAAATCAATCAATGTGATACAAGACATTAATAAAAGAAAGAACAAGAACCATATGATCCTCTCAATAGATGCTGAAAAAGCATTTGACAAAGTACAGCACCCTTTCTTAATCAAAACTCTTCATAGTGTAGGCATAGAGGGTACATACCTCAATATCATCAAAGCCATCTACGAAAAACCCACAGCGAATATCATTCTCAATGGAGAAAAACTGAGAGCTTTTCCCCTAAAGTCAGGAACACGGCAAGGCTGTCCACTATCACCACTGCTATTCAACATAGTACTAGAAGTCCTAGCCTCAGCAATCAGACAACAAAAAGAAATAAAAGGCATCCAAATCGGCAAGGAAGAGGTCAAACTCTCACTCTTTGCAGATGATATGATACTTTATGTGGAAAACCCAAAGGACTCCACTCCAAAACTGCTAGCACTCATACAGGAATTCAGTCAAGTGTCAGGATATAAAATCAATGCACAGAAATCAGTTGCATTTCTATATACCAACAACAAAACAGAAGAAAGAGAAATTAAAGAGTCAATCCCATTTACAATTGCACCCAAAACCATAAGATACCTAGGAATAAACCTAACCAAAGAGGCAAAGAATCTGTATTCAGAAAACTATAAAGTACTCATGAAAGAAATTGAGGAAGACACAAAGAAGTGGAAAAACATTCCATGCTCATGGATGGGTAGAATAAATATTGTGAAAATGTCTATGCTACCTAGAGCAATCTACACATTTAATGCAATCCCCATCAAAATACCAGCAATTTATTTCAAAGAAATGGAACAAATAATCCTAAAATTTATATGGAACCAGAAAAGACCCCGAATAGCCAAAGGAATGTTGAAAAAAAAAAGCAAAGTTGGCGGCATCACAATTCCAGATTTCAAGCTCTATTACAAAGCCGTCATCATCAAGACAGTATGGTACTGGCACAAAAACAGACACATAGACCAGTGGAACAGAATAGAGAACCCAAAAATGGACCCTCAACTCTATGGTCAACTAATCTTCGACAAAGCAGGAAAGAATGTCCAGTGGGAAAAAGACAGTCTCTTCAACAAATGGTGTTGGGAAAACTGGTCAGCCACATGCAGAAAAATGAAACTGGATCATTTCCTGACACCACACACAAAAATAGACTCAAAATGGATAAAAGACCTCAATGTGAGAAAGGAATCCATCAAAATCCTCGAGGAGAACACAGGCAGCAACCTCTTCGACCTCAACCGCAGCAACTTCTTCCTAGGAACCTCACCAAAGGCAAGGGAAGCAAGGGCAAAAATGAACTATTGGGACTTCATCAAGATTAAAAGCTTTTGCACAGCAAAGGAAACAGTCAACAAAACCAAAAGACAACTGACAGAATGGGAGAAGATATTTGCAAATGACATATCAGATAAAGGGCTAGTATCCAAAATCTATAAAGAGCTTCTCAAACTCAACACCCATAAAACAAATAACCCAGTCAAGAAATGGGCAGAAGACATGAACAGACATTTCTCCAAAGAAGACATCCAAATGGCCAACAGACACATGAGAAAGTGCTCAACATCACTCGGCATCAGAGAAATACAAATCAAAACCACAGCGAGATACCACCTTACACCAGTCAGAATGGCTAAAATCAACAAGTCAGGAAATGACAAATGTTGGCGAGGTTGCGGAGAAAGGGGAACCCTCCTACACTGTTGGTGGGAATGCAAGCTGGTGCAGCCACTCTGGAAAACAGTATGGAGATTCCTCAAAAAGTTGAAAATGAAGCTACCATACGACCCAGCAATCGCACTACAGGTATTTATCCTAAAGACACAAAGGTAGTGATCCTCAGGGGCACGTGCACCCGAATGTTTATAGCAGCAATGTCCACAATAGCCAAACTATGGAAAGAACCTCGATGTCCATCAACAGATGAATGGATAAAGAAGTTGTGGTATATATATACAATGGAATACTATGCAGCTATCAAAAGAAACGAAATCTTGCCATTTGCAACGACATGGATGGAACTAGAGGGTATTATGCTGAGCGAAATAAGTCAATCAGAGAAAGACAATTATCACATGATCTCTCTGATATGAGGAACTTGAGAGTCAGGGTGGGGGGTCATGGGGGGTAGGGAGGGAAAAATAATGAAACAAGATGGGATGGGGAAGGAGACAAACCGTAAGAGACTCCTAATCTCACAAAACAAACTGAGGGTTACTGGGGGGTGGGAGGGTAGGGATAGGGTGGATGGGCTATGGACATTGGGGAGGGTTTGTGCTTTGGTGAATGCTGTGAAAGATGTAAGCCTGATGATTCACAGACCTGTATCCCTGGGGCAAAGAATAAAAAAAAAAAAAAGGCTCCTACTGCCCCAAATGGGACACTATGAGCTTCAATAAATATAAGAATTGCAGTGGATCAAAACCTACCAAATGTATACAGACTCATCTGCTTATACTAATATAATTATCTCCTCCAGTGGATGACAGGGAGCCAATTCGTTGTCTTGAAAACTGGTAAATTAAGAAAAATCATTTACCTTGCTTTTCCTATATAAATTGTACTACTGAGTTATCAAATAGTAGAAAAAAAGAAGCATCTCTTTAAATATATAAATAAAATATATTAAATAAATATATTAATATTTTATAATATAATATAAATATAATAAATACATATAATAAATAAATATATAAAATAAATATATTAAATATATAAATAAAAAATATTTCAGAAAGTAAAATGAAAATGGCTAAAGTAGGATATCACCAATTTGTAACCCCATGAAATAACGTATCTAGACAATTATGTCATTACAAAAGAGAGACAAGAAAACCAGCTGCAATCTTACTAAAGGGATCTAACCTGAGTTTGATCAAGTGTCTGGACCCAATTTGCAAAAAATACATTAAAAGAACATGATAAACAGCACCATGAAAAAAACCTAGACTGCTGAAAACGCTATAGGTCAAAATAGCCCAGGCCCTTCACATTGTGAGGAAGTACAAAAATATATTAAAAACTTCAGGTACGTGTAAACAGAGTCTTGGTTGATAACATAAACACAAGAGGTTACTACAAAGTCAGGAGAGTGGTTACTTTTAGAGGGAAGCCTGGGGGCATGATAGGGTTGGAGAAACACACAGTGAGGCTTCTGGGTCTATTTCTTGAAATGGGTAATGATTACAAGGATATTAATGTTACAATAATTCCCTAAATGATGAGATGGAATGATACAAGCAAATAATTAAATACACCAATCTGGAGTTCTGGGGCTAGATTTGGAAGTCAAGTAGATGATATTTACATTTATAGGGATGAATAAGGTCACCTAGAAAGTGGTTGGAATTTTAAAGACCAGCAACTTCAGTACAGAGCCATGGGGAATGTCAACATTAGGGTGTGAAGCAGAAAAATCAGAAAGTAAGAAGGACAGGTACTTGGGAAGTGTATTGTCAGGAAGCTTGCGACTCCTTTACATCTTCTCAGCCCCAATGTTTACTCCAGTCACTGCTGCAATGACAAGTCCCATGAAGGATTTTTTTTTTTCAGAGAGAGGGAGAGAGCGAGAGAGCATGGGGCAGAGGCGGGGGTGGGGGTAAAGGGAGAGAAGGTCTTAAGCAGACTCTGTGCTGAGCAAGGAGTCAATGTGCAGCTAGATCTCACAACCCTGAGATCATGACCTGAGTTGAAACCAAGAGTTGGGTGTTTAACCATCTGCACTACCCGGGTGCCCCAACGAAGGTTTTAAAGGCTTCACGCAGGTGCAACCAGACAGGTACATCAGGTAGAAACCAGATACCTCCCTCTTCCTGCCTTGGAGCTTCTCTGGCCCATTGAGTGGGGAATCCATTTGGCACTTAGTGAGGACTAGAAAGATAACACATGGGGGGGCCTACCCCTGAGCTGGAGGGGACGAGATCTGACAGACACATATTTCCTCTCTTAACCCCCAAGGAGACAGTTTCAAGGCATATTTTATAAGACTCCTCAAAGTCTTATAAATAAGGTCTTCTGAATCAAGCACTGGCTGCATCAGTCATCCATAACCATGGCCAACACCAGAACATAACCTTGTTGGCTTCTTCTCCTTGTCTGGGAGCTATCATGTGAGCTCCCTGAAATCTTTCCCCCAAATAAACAAGTCTGCATAAAAGTCTTTGTCTCAGGCTCTGCTTTTGGGAGAACCAGTTTTTTAAAGAGAAGATTCAGTTGTACTGAACACTGCCAAGAAGTTAAGGGTACACAGCATGTGACAGATGAGATTGCTGGGAACCCTCACAAGAGCAGTTTCGGGGGAGTAATGGGGCAGAAGCTTGGTGAGGAGAGGCTGAAGACAACAGGAGATATGGAAATGGAGATGGTAAATTATAGATGCTTCCTTGAGGGTCCCAAACTGAACTCAGGATTCCTCAGCAGCATTCAACACAACTGACAACTCTCTATTTGAAATATGTACCCTTTTCTCCCCAGTGATTGGGGAGAAGAGAAATGGGCCAGTAGCTAGAGTGATATGTGGGGTCAGGGAGAGGCTTTTGGAAACAGTAGACCATGGGGTTGATGAGAATGTCCAACAGAAAGGGAAAGAGGGGAAAACCACAAATGACAGGGAGAAAGATCTTAAGCCCAAGTGTCAGGTTGGCCTGTGGTACCCTTCATTCAGGGAAGTAGAAGGAAAGACAGATATGGAGGCAGAGAAGTTTGTTAGATACTGAGGAAATAATGGAATTCATGTCTGGTTGCTTCAAGTTCTTCAATGAATTATAGTGTCAGCTCGGAAGCTAAAGGAGAGCAGCAAGGGGTGTAGCAACTTCAAGAAAAAAAAGGGGGGAGTGAAATGATTTTGGCAACTAAGAGCACAGACCTATATTAGGCAAGTGACAGTTGAGCTGTACTGAGTGTCCGTTTATTTATTTCACTAGAAAGATCGCCAGCTCATTTCTATCCCATTTTGAGGGTAGTTGGCCCAGGGCTATACCCAGGGACTGTTTATTTCTAAAAACTTTTTTTTTTTAACCAATGTGATGGAGTTGGAAAGAAGATTACAAGGAAGAAGATCAAGGTAGAGATCCAGCTTCTCAAAACAAAAGGAAGGTGGTACGTAAAGGATGGTGGCCAATGGAAGTGAAGGACAGTGGAAGGACAACTTCTCAAAGGAACATGGTCCAGGGGGAACATTAATTTGGATCACATAATTGGCTCACTGTTGTCAATGTCTATCAAAAAACTTTTGCTGCCAATGCACAAATGATTTTTCAGAAACAGTACACTTTAGAATACATATTTTCTTCCAAACAATACATTATACAGAAAGATCCTACTTCCCCTATTTTCCCCTTAGAAAAATAAAAGTTGCATGAATTTATTACAGAGGTGGAGGTGAGACCTATTAATAACTGCACGCTTCCCAAACCATGAGCCCAAATAGGGAAGTTACTAAGTACCACGCTGAGCAGTGACATCATTGTTTCCCTAGTTACCCAATGTGGAGGCAGAAATGAATAAGCTAGATATAAATGCAATATCTAATAGGGTGGGAGTGTTAGAACTTTTTATGGCCATGAGGTTGGTTAGCCTTGTAACTCAAGATGTGGTCACTCAAAACATGTAACCCAAAAATGTCATGGGGCTTGTCAACTCATTGCTTATGGCACTGGCAAAATATGTTTTATATTCATTTACTTTGGCAGAAGCTAAATGTAGCTGGTTCTTTGACTATACCTAAAATCCTGACTTAGGGCTATATGGATATGTCAACACAAAAACAGATACTTTGTATTTTACAAAGAGTTAGTAGATAACAAAAATCTAGTAAATATCACAAGATTTAAAAATATATATGTGCTCAGGATGCCCGGGTGTCTCAGTCGGTTAAGCATCTGCCTTTGGCTCAGGTCATGATGCCAGGGTCATAGGATCCAGACCCATACCAGGATCTTTGCTCAGTGGGGAGCCTGTTTCTCCCTCTCCCTCTGCCCCTTCCCCTGCTCGTGCTCTCTCTCTGACAAATAAATACAATCTTTAAAAAATGTGCTTATTTATATAATATACAAGATTTATTCCTTTTCCTTAAATGATACCTACTCACATAGGCACTGAAAACCAGAAACAATCCCCTTACTATCTTGATATGAAACTCAACGTCATACTATCTAACAATGTGCTTATCATACTAACAATCAGTCTTTTTTTTTTCTTTTTTTTTTTGACAATTAAGCACCTTAATTCTTTTATGGAGCAACCCTAACAGGTAAACTAGAATGATTAGAATTATTATTCCCATTTTAGAGTTGGCAAAACTAAAGTATAGAAAGGTTGAAGTTTTATGCAAACTCAATTTGTCCTGTTTTTATAATCACTTTTGTTTCAGATTGGATGTAAGATCAGTGGCCAAAGAAGCCTTCTAAATTGTGCTGCACCTCATCCTCAGGTCTAGGATCTGCAAAGCTGTATTTCAGTGCCAAGCTTGATATACAGTAACTAGAAGACAAAACACACCGACTATGACTAACAGACACAGAGCTGAGAGTTCAGCCTAGGCAACTAATAAACATGCCTGAATAAATGGACATTTCCATCAGAAGTGTGGAACAGGATTTTTAAATTCTTTTGCAGTTTCACAGAAATCCTCTTTTTTCATAGTGTTTAATGATGTCACATCATTTGGACAATAATTTTTTGAGTTTTCAAGTAATATGTTTTCAATTATTTTTATGGAGCTTTTCCTTTTAATCAAGACAATAGCTAAACTGTCTTTTCAGCTCCTGATTTCCAAATAAAAGTTTAACCTCTTTTCAGAATTTTAGGGCTATGCACATATAGCCATCAACCCAATAAAAAATTCCTTGCAGATGAACAGCACACACTTTAGAGGTTTTACCTTTCTCTCTCCCCTTCTTTCTCTCTCTTTCCTTATTTTTTTCTTTCAAAATTAAAAGCAGGCACAGCATGCTTTTACCATGTGGAAAAGGGCACAGGAACTGGCTGAAAGCCAACTGGTTGAAATATTAAATCAACTAATATGGTAAGTTTTAGGCAAAATATCTTCAAGTATTCCATTACTTTCTACGGTATGTTTCTTCTACTTTTAATTAGCTCTGATAACTTTTTAAAAATTTTAATTTTACCAAAATTATAGATTCAAAAGTAAAGAGTCAAACAGCTCTAAAAACCTTGTTATAAATATCAAATTGATTTCTCACTCCCAACCCACCACTGCACCTCCAGTCAACCATTTTGAACTCTTGCAGCAGATTGCTATTTACTGTCAGTTCCAAATAATATGATCATTTTGTGACTTTTTCATTTTACTCATTATGTATTTATTTCCCAATATAGAAGACGAAGATTCGGCTATCTTTTACTTCCTGCTCCTCCAAATACACACTTTAAAAAAAAAAGACTTTATTTATTTTAGAGAGAGAGAGAGAAAGGGAGAGCATGAGTGGAGGGAGGGGCAGAGGGAGAGAGAAAATCTCAAGCAGACACCATGCTGGGCACAGAGCAGGGCTCAATTCCACAACCCTGAAATCATGACCTGAGCCAAAATCAAGAGTTGGACACTCAACTGACTGAGCCACACAGGCACCCCTCAAATGCAAACTTTTAATCCAAAAGTTTAGTCCATCATAACTTCAATTAGATCACTATTCAGTACTTAAGTTATCCTCATCTGTGCCACACTAATATACTATGATTGTATTTCCTTCTGTGCATAATTTTCTTTTCTTTTTTTTAATTAAACCTGAGGTACACAGAATAGGATTAATTGTAATTCATGATACATGTTTCACTGGGCTATGCAAGGGCTTTTTTATTTATTCAATTAGCTCTTCTTAATAATGTGATTAGCTCCCTTGAACTGACACCTGAAACAAAAGCAAGAGGCATGAGAAGAACTTGTATCTAACAATGTTCTCTCATCTACAACAATCCATCTTTCAGTATCCCCTTATCTGAATGAACCATAATCCTGAATTTTGTGTTGGTCATTTCCTTATTTTCATTTTTATATAACTTTGTTGCATCTACATGTATTCCTACACATAGGAATACACACAGATAAAAGATAGAAGCATCTTTTGGGAGTTCACTTTAGAGGTAAACTTTGCAATTTGGACCGATTCTTTCACTAAACAACGTGAAATGCTAGAGAAAAAAAAACATATATATATTTAATCTGCTTGAAATTATCAGAGAGATAACAAAACAGTAAGGAATTGTAAGTTCATGATCAGGGAGAAGAAACCCTGAGAGGTGAGGCAGAAATTTGAGACTGTCTTCCCCTTAGTCATCTGCTGATTTTGGAAGAGGTGATGACAAAGCTGCTGGTAAACTTCTAAGGCCAACAGGACAAAATTGGAGTTCAGTGTTAACCAAGGAGGAGGATGTAACTCTTGGATTTTAGACTAGAGCATTAAAACCTAAGCCCAGGGGGTAAAGAGTGGACTAGAAATAGATTAGCCCTTACAGAGATGGAAGCTCAGTTGAAATTTTCTCAATTCTTTAAGGGATTAAGGTGATCTGGGCGCCTAGGTGGCTCAGTGGGTTAAAGCCTCTGCCTTCAGCTCAGGTCATGATCTCAGGGTCCTGGGATTGAGCCCCACATCGGGCTCCCTGCTCAGCAAGGAGCATGCTTCCTCCTCTCTCTCTGCCTGCTTCTCAGCCTACTTGTGATCTCTCTCTCTCTGTCAAATAAATAAATAAAATCTTTAAAAAGGGGGGGGATTAAGGTGATCTAATATTGCTGACGCCCTTACAAGTCTCCTGGAAACACACTCAAATCTTCACTGGAGTAAGACGACCTCATCTTAGACCTCAAAGTATCCGTACAAGTTTTCATTTAAAATGCCAGGCATTCAAAGATAACCAAGTATATGACAACATAATGAAAAACAAAGAAAAATAACAGAGAGGATCAAGATAAGGGAGTTACCACACATAACTTTAATTATGCTTATTATGTTCAAAGAAATAAAGAAAGATGGAGAACTCTGGTAAACAAATGAAGCCATCAGAAAGAATAAAAGACATTCTAAAACTTAAAAACAATAATTTTATTAAGATCCCAGTGAACAGATCTAAAAATAGATTAAACAAAGCTGAAAAGAGAATTAGTGAATTGGAAGAAAACTCAGATAAAAACATTCTAAATGAAACAAGAGAAAAAAAATGAATACTTCGTTCTGCTCTTTCTTGTAGATTTCTTTCTGTAAGAAATACAGAGGACACAAAAGGGGAGAAGGAAAATTGGACAGCAATAATATATGAATAGATAATTATTTAAATTTTTCTAAAAGTGAAATATACCAAGACTCAATTCCCCTTCCATACACACACCTAGACCTGTCAGAGTCTAACTACTAAACACCAAGAACAAAGAGAGAAAAATGAAAAAACGACTTTAAAGGAATACCCAATAAAACAGGAGGAATGGAAGCTAGAAGACAATGAAATAATACTTTTAAAGTGCAAAAAGAAAATAAATCCCAAAGTAGAATTTTATTCCCAGAAAATGTAATGATCAAAAAAGCAAAATAATATATTTTCAGACAAAAACTAAGAGAATTAAAGTGTGTTCATCAAGCAGAAGGAAAGTTATTTCAGGGAAATTAGGAAATGTAAAGAGGCATGAAGAATGAAAAACCAGATAAACATGTTAGTAAACCAAATCAATACAGATTGCAGAAAACAATAGTAATACTATTTCATGGGATTAAAAATAGAAAATTAAAATATATGACAACAATGGTAAATAGGTAGGAAGGGTGATAAATGGGATTTAAGTGTTTTAAAGTCTTTGAATTTTCCAGGAAAAGATGAAAGTACTAATTTGTCAAGGATACAAGGTATAATCTCGGGATAGCCACAAGAAGAAAAGTAAAGGAATATATGACAAATAAGTAAACAGAAAGAGGATTTAAAAAAAAATAAAATTAAAATTTTATATGAAGTACACTGTGATGTATATATTTGAAAATTACTTTTTTCACTTGTGATGAAATCTTTTTTTAATATAAATTGTTTTTTAAGGATTTTATTTATTTATGTGACAGAGAGAGAGATCACAAGTAGACAGAGCAGCAAGCAGCGGGAGAGGGAGAAGCAGGCTCCTTGCCGAGCAGGGAGCCCGATGCGAGGCTCAATCCCAGGACCCTGGGATCATGACCTGAGCCGAAGGCAGAGGCTTAACCCACTGAGCCACCCAGGCGCCCCTTAATATAAATTTTTAAAAATATTTTTTATTTTTTATTTTAAGTAATCTCTACACCCAAGATGGGGCTCAAACTCATAAAAGAGATCAAGAGTCATATGCTCTACCTACTGAAGCAGCCAGGTGCCCCATTACTTTTTTCACTTATGATGAAATCTTAGGATAAAGTTTCATTCATACATTTATTTGTTTTGATTGCTGTAAACTGTCATCCACTCTCTCACTGACAGGCGGCTTCTGGGTTGTTTCCAGGCTTTTGCTGAACAGTGCTGTGATGAAACTTCTTGTGCATTTCTCTTACTTTATATATTTTAACTTTCTTTTTCTACCCAAAAGAAGATTGCTGGGTCACAAGTATGTTTTTTTTTCCTCACCCAACTTTGGAAGGTAATGCCAATGCATTTTTATTTTTTAAATCTCATCAGCAACATGAAAAAGATTTTGAGAGTCTACATCTTATCCAACATTTGTTATTATCAGTCTTTTGAATTTTTGCCAGTGAAATGGCTATATCATTGTGGTCTTGATTTGCATTTTCCTGCTCACCAATAATTCTAGCCATCTCTTTGCATTATTGGCCATATGTAATTTCTTCTTCTGTGAAATACTTCAGATTTCCTGGCTACTTTTTATTGGGTTGTTTGTGGTCTTCTTATTCATTTTTAGGAGTTCATTATATATTCTTGGTATTATTTGTCATTCATGCATATTATGAATATCTCAAGATTCCATCTTTTCACTTGCTTTTGATGAGTACAAATTCTTTTTTTTTTTAAGATTTTATTTATTCATTTGACACAGAGAGAGAGATTACAAGTAGGCAGAGAGGCAGGCAGAGAGAGAGTAGAGAGGAGGAAGCAGGCTCCCCGCTGAGCAGAGAGCCTGATGTGGGCCTCGATCCCAGGACCCTGGGATCATGACCTGAGCCGAAGGCAGCGGCTTTAACCCACTGAGCTACCCAGGCTCCCGATGAGTACAAATTCTTAATTTTAATAAGCCCTGCATAACTTTTTAGTTTTCTCTTAATTTAACAATGGTCTTTTTATAGATTTGCTTTATGTCTTGATGGGCTTATTACTAATTTAATCTAAATCCTTCCCAAAGTGTCCAGGTTTTTTTTTTTTTAAACATTTTATTTATTTATTTGAGAGAGAGTGAGAGAGAGCATGAGAGGGGAGAAAGTCAGAGGGAGAAGCAGACTCCCCATGGAGCTGGGAGCCTGGTGTGGGACTCAATCCCAGGACTCCGGGATCATGACCTGAGCTGAAGGCAGTTGCTTAACCAACTGAGCCACACAGGTGCCCATGTCCAGGTTTTCTCTTGAGATATTCAAATTAGGTAGTCCAACAGTTTCAACTTCCTGAAGAATTCCTTCCTTGTAACTTGTGATGTGTTCCATCCTGGACATGTTGCTTTCTAGGCACAGCGACTGTCACCTTGAGGTCTCCAAGCAACCCATCCTACAGACTCTCCTTTTCTTTGTTTCTTGGATCCTGGGTCTTACTCTTTCTTACTTCACTTCCTTGTTTTTGTGGGACATATCCCCCTGTAACTTCCTGACAAGAGGTACAAGAGAGAGATTCTTAGAGATCTTCATTCTGCCCTCATATTTTTGGATGGGAATGGAAATGAAATTGGAAATGATTTTCCTTCAGAAATTTGAAGACACTGTTTCATTGTCTTACTGCTTCTACTGTATATTTGGAGGAGTTCGGTGCCATTCTAATTCTTGATTCTGGCATGAAACCTGTCCTCTCCACCCCTCTGGAGATTGCAGGATTTTCTCTTTTTTTTCCGGTGCCTTGAAATGCCACGATAGGATACAACGTTGGTCTATTTTACATCACTGTGCTGGGCAAGCATGCCCAATTTAAGTAATTTTCTTGAATTACTTTCTATAATTTTCTGCCCTCCGTTTTCTCTGTGTCCTCTTTCTGGAAACCCTATTATTTAGGTATTGAATCTTCTGGATTGGTGGTCTTATTTACTCATTCTTTTCTCTCCTACTTTCTGTATCTTTGTCTTTTTATTGTACTTTCTGACATAAATCCTAAATTCTACCTTCCATATTGATCTTCTAGTTCATCTAAACTTCCTTCATATCTGCTATCTTCATTTCCAAATGCTTGTTTCTTTTTTCTCTCAATTTTTTTTTAACATAACACCTTGTTCTTCTTTTATGAATGTAACAACTTCTCTTATTTTCTCAACATTTCACTCACTCACAGCAGAGGTTTTCCCTGTTCTTTGGGTATTCCCTGGCTGTTTGCTCAAATCAAAAGCTGTACACCAGAAAGTAGATTAGTAACTCTGTGCATGTATGTGTAGCTTGTTTACTGTAGTCTTCATTATAAGGCAATCTAGCTGGGCCTATTCCTTGGGAGATTCTCAATGTCAAGATCTTAGTTCTATTCCTTGAGGACTTCCTGATGTCAGGATCTTAGTCCTTTTCTCTCCCCCAGAGAAGATTTCTATTTTTCTGCCAGCTGCATGTTGGTTGACAGCCAGCAGTCTGGGAGCTGAGAAGGTCAGGGGAAGTTGCTGTGCAAAGTGGGAAAGGAATAAAAGAATAATTGCTTCATTAACACACTGTCAGAGAAGCCTTAACCCCATATTCACCCTTGCCTTCCAGAGATACCTGTGTCTTGGGGGATTTTGCATTGTAAATTAGGTTTCTGTTCAGCTTTCCTTATTACTAGGTTAGGATTGCTTTCTTTAGTCCCCTAAGTCAGTAACTATATGCTTTCCAGCCTTCAAAATTTTGAGACTGTTGTCCTCCTTCCTGTTCTCTCCTTTATTTTAGGTTTGTGCCTTTAACTGGAAATTCAACTTAAGCTTTTTAAAGGATTGTCAGATCAATTCAACAAGATTATACTGAGCACCTATCATGTGCCAAGTTCACAGATTCATCACAACATTAATGGATCTGTGGGCTTAGGGCTGTTATTAAATGCTGAACTGGAATGATAGATGCTTGTCAAGGCTTGATTGTTCTCCTTGCAACCACTGGGCTACTTTCTCCAGCTCTGATGTCCTTTGTTTATTCTTTTATCTCTAGGGTACCATTAATTCTTTTTCTCATCTTCTATTGACTGGAAACATCTTTTCTCATCTGACATTTCCTTTTAGATTTAAGCACATAACCTATTTCTGAGTCCGTGTCTTCTTTCTACATAAAAATGTCTCCTTTACCAATCTAGAATAAATAGAGAGGATTTTAAACTCTGTCTAGTGAGAACAATTACTTCTAATTTGTATTCAAGCTAAAAACACATCATCTTCCTCACTCTCATTGGGCAGTATCATGACTCTTTCTATGCCACAGACCTGGCAATAGTGATTCAGACTATTACAATCACTTTTTATGTTAAAATGGATTATTATTTACCGTGGCTCACTACGTACTAGGAATTTTCATGTATGTTGGCTCTACTGCTTTCTGGAGGCACACCAGCTAAATTCCAACTCTACCAGTTATTAGTTACATGACTTTGTGTGAATTTTGTGTGTGTGTGCTTCATTTCCTCATGTGTAAAATGAGGATGATAATAATGCCATCTCCCTTAAATGATAGCTTTTGGGGGGGATAAAATGAATATAATAATAGTATTTCCTCCAAAAAAACATTTTGAAGATTAGATGTCAAGCTCTGAGCACAGCACTTGGTGCGCAGTAAGCATCACATGTTATTAACATCATCACTGTAATTATTTCTGTCCTCATCTAACAAATCAGGAAACAGAAGTTCAGAGAAATTTACTTAATTTGTCTACGGCTGCACAGTTAGTCAACAAAGCCAAAATATGGCAATTCTGTTAATATTAACATGTTTTTTAGAGTACTGATGTACCATGTGTCCATTAAAAAATTCAGTTCTTTTTAGGGCGCCTGGGTGGCTCAGTGGGTTAAAGTCGCTGCCTTCAGCTCAGGTCACGATCTCAGGGTCCTGGGATCAAGGCCCGCATCCGGCTCTCTGCTCAGCAGGGACCCTGCTTCCTCCTCTCTCTGCCTGCCTCTCTGCCTACTTCTCTCTCTGTCAAGTAAATAAATAAAATCTTTAAAAAAAATTCAGTTCTTTTTAGGGCGCCTGGGTGGCTCAGTGGCTTGAAGCCTCTGCTTTCGGCTCAGGTCGTGATCTCAGGGTCCTGGGATCGAGGCCCATGTCGGGCTCTCTGCTCGGCGGGGAGCCTGCTTCCTCCTCTCTCTCTGCCTACTTGTGATCTCTCTCTCTCTGTGTCAAATAAAGAAATAAAATCTTTAAAAAAAAAATTCAGTTCTTTTTAGACTTAAGTATGTATTAATTGCCGATTATGTACTAGACAACACGGAGTTTAAATGGAATAAAATGGACTCAACTGGCAGGAACAATTTCACAAGTGAATGAGAAGACAAAGTAGAAAATGTCCATGCAAAGGGGCAGTCTGGCACAGCCATCAAGGCCTGGGTGGGCTGAGGAGGGCATCTATAGGGGGTGGGACCTAGGGGAGGGCGTAGCAGCTATAACCCTGGGTAGGGTAACAGAACCGAAGCAGGATGGAGCAGGGATTTGCATGGGAAAGTGGGCAACACTGGCAAAGGAGATAGGTTACAACATACAGGGGAGTTAATAAAATAAATAAATATATTAAAGATAATAGGAAACGATTGTTCATTTTAGAGAAGGGGGTTACAAAATATGGAAAAGATTAAAACTAAAATCGACTTCGTGGTATTAGAATTATAACAATCAATTACCGGAATTGAGGGTACTGATATAAGCTGTAATCTGTTCAGGAAATAGTAGTTTACAACCTTACAACAAAGACAATCCCAAGCCCAGAAGGCTTCAGGGTAAATTCTCATAAACACTTAATGAATGATAATAATTCTACTCAAACTATTCTAAAAAGCAGAGGAGAAAATACTTCCAAGCTCATTCTATTAGGACCCTGGGATCATGGCTGGAGTCGAAGACTGATGCTTAACCAACTGAGCCACCCTGGCACGCTAATACCTTTTAATTTCTTAAAAGAATCTAAAATGTTTATCCCAGATGAATAAAAACAATAAATTGTCAAAAAAAAATAGAAATCACAAAGACAACAACCAAAGCCACTTTCACTTGACTCATAGGAGCACTTTAAGGAGGCTTGTCTCCACGTACCAAGAGAAAGCCAAGTGGTAAAAGTGAAATTTCTAGTGGTATTTCTAAGCACTATAGTCTGAATGGTTGTGTCCCCCCACATTTTGTATTTTAAAATCTTTACCCATAAGAAGACTAGGTCATTAGAGTAGAACTACATGAAGGGGATTGGTGCCCTGATGAGAGACCCACCTTGCTGCCATGGGAGGTGACAGCAAAAAGAAAATTATTTATGAACTAGGAAGCATCCCTCACCAGACAGTGAATCTGCCAGAGCCTTGACCTTGGACTTCCCAGCCTCCAGAACTGTGAGGAATCAATCTCTGTTGTTTGTAAGTCACCCAGTTTATGATATTTCATTATAGTAACCTGAGCAGACTAAAATACTAACACACTGTTTCATTCCATAAGCATGGAAAACACATTAAAGGGAATTGTGTCCTGTGAGAGGTGAATCTATAAAAAAGCTGGGCATCAAGTCATAAACCAACCAACCACGGAAAAAC
The DNA here is from genome assembly GCA_002007465.1 of Ailurus styani. NCBI lineage: Eukaryota > Metazoa > Chordata > Mammalia > Carnivora > Ailuridae > Ailurus > Ailurus styani. The sequence continues at coordinate 1,406,619 of LNAC01000421.1, forward strand.
AAAATAAAACGGGAAACCCAGCAGAGCATTTTCCTTTTGTGTGCCCAGGGGATTAGTGACTTATTCTTTGTGCAAAGAACTGCACGTCTTGGAAGCAAATAGTTTAAATAAGGTAGTAATACATTTAAGAGCGCCTTTTGAAAGTTACAATCCCTAAGGAAGACAAAAGAATCTTTTCATTGCAAAAAAAGAATTCAAATACATTTGTCGCAGCAAAGGAGCAAAATAAATTGTGGAGTGGGTAGGACGCTGAATTCACAAGAAGCAGCATTTTCTCCCACCCTGACCCTGGATAAGTAATTTTTAAAGTAGAGTGCCTTTTCCTCACCACTTGGAATAGTTCTTGGATGAGTTATAAAGTGTTTGTGCTAACTGCATTAGACCAATGGTCATTTCCTATAAACAGGAACAAGGTTTCAGCTAACCAAGAATAGTATGACAAACATTATTTTGACTCTTCTGCTGAGGCTGTAGTATGAAACCCATAAAAACAGGAAGATACTGAAATCAATTTATCATGATCTGACCTTACTCGTGAAATCAGGAGAAGCCCTAAAAGACATATGCTCTGCAGCACAGGACCATCATAAGTGACACACTTGCATCATACTGTATTATGTATTTTGTCTTCCATTTCAAAAGGTGAAGGACCTATATTATAATTTAAAAAAACACCTCAGAAATACATTAATATTAGTTGTACTTAGGGCTAGTAAGAATGCAGTAGGAAAAATTATGGCAAAAGCAGATTTTTGCACTGACTCATCCAAACTATTATTTTCTGTTTCAGGAAAGAGGCTTTCAAAACAAAAACAGTTTTAAGTTAATCCAACTTACTCCTGCCTCCTTTTTAGGGAACTGTCCTTTGTAAATTATACCTATTTATACAAATAATTTTATTCCAAAGAATACTTACTGAGGAAATATATATTTGGCGGGGACTTAACATCTTTTTAGCAGTGCCATGGTCTCTGTGAAGAACACAGGAAAAATTTAAGGTACATTTTCTGCTCTGCTTCACCCTGTTAATTTTAGAACTCTAGAAATAATACTAGAGGTTGTTTAAAAAGGAAAATGTTTTCTTTCCTTGATGAAACGTACTTGCAGACATGAATCTTAAACAAAGGTAAAATCCTGGATACTCTATTTTTTATTCACCTGGATGGAAGTGGCCATCTCTGCATCTAGACAGCACCTACCACCCTAAAATAATTAAAAGAATGTTTTTTTTCCCTTCATTAAATTACTGGCTCATTAAATTTGCATCTAGAAAAAGATAATTTAATTGTCCACTGTTACATCATTAATATTTATTAACTAGGACTACATCTGACAGAAATACATGTCCTATGTGCACCAAGAGAGAGCCTAAGAATAGTCATAGCAGCATTATCTGCAGAACGTGCAAAGTGCAGACAACCCGGACAGCTGACACAACAGAGCAGATAAATAAACTGTGGTACGTTTATGCAACAGACTACTACAGAGCAATGAAAATGACCACACTGCAGCTACATTCAACCACATGGATAACAAATGGAAGAAGCAAGACTAAAGAATGTATCAAGTATGGCTGTATTTATAAAAAGTTGCTAAACATACAACACTGAACTATTTAGATGTGTCTGCTGCATACGGCTGCACACTCAAGTGGTCAAACTATAAAGAAAAGCAAGGAAATGGTTACCGAAAAAGGAAAGCTAAAGCTTTCTCAGAAAAGAGAGGACAATTGTGGGGAGTAGGTTGTGACTGCCAAGAGACCCACAAGGCTTTTGTCATGTTGGTCAAATTCTTCCACACTGTTTTTTTTTTTTTACCTATGGGTGGCAGTTACAAGGGATGCTTATTCTTAGTACCCTTTGTAAACTATAGATGTCACGTTACCACTTCTTAAAATAAGAGTATTATGCTTCACAGTAAAATACTTCTAAAAAAACCCAGGGGTTACCACGCTACATATTAAATACATGTATATGTGTGTATAATATACACATTAAAACCTACTGGCTTCAAGGGGAAAAAAGCAGTGATTCTATACTAGAATCTCTTGTTCCTGTCCTCTTCTGCTGAGCAAATATTAAAAGAGCGAAAGAACTTAGAAAATGAAAGGGATAGGGTTTAGAAGTACACTAAAGAATACTATTCCCTGTCATGAATGTTATTTGAGAAAGTGAAAGATTTATGTGACTTTTGGCTGATGGTGGAATTGCGTGTATATTCTTAGTCTCTCCTTTGTCCATTGATATAACTTGCTGATACAACTATGCAGAAGCAGACTTGAGGGAAGATGAGCATCATTCTGTCCCTATAGCGGTGACGCAGAAGCAGCTGTCCTTTGATTTCACACCTAATGGCCTGGTCCTAAGTTTCCTGCTTCCACCAGTAATGTTGATTCTAATCTTTAGAAAGTCTGCTTCTTTGAAAAACAACAACAAAAAAACTGCACTGAACTAATTCAGCCACGTCTGCCTGTAAGTTACTTGACCTGAGTCTGGCCCAAATCAACCTATTTTTCCTCCACGCTGCTGAATTAGTTGGGTAATAGATTATTATGTTATCTTTTCATCTAGCCTGGAAAAAAACATGTGACATCTAAATACTGGTGATATGATGATATCCTCAAAGTCTCCTTCAGCAGTGATCCCGAAACAAATCTTGGTTAACAGACTGACATTTTCAAACTCTGATATATCACACAAAAAAGAAAATGGGTTGACCAACTCCCCACGTCTATGCTCCAGAATGGACTTCCTAAAGGGAACACAGAAAAAATGGTAGGGCAACTTTATTCTCCCATCTGTGATCAGGATTCATTCTATAGCTCTTGGGTAGGTCAAAATCAGTTTTATATATTTAAGAATACCTGAATCTGATCTGTGCTCTTAGAAGTTAAATGTCATTTTTCAAAGTCAATCCCACCAAGTAATGTTGTGGTATAAATAATGTTGAGGGCAATACAGGTCACTCTTGATCTCTACCAAAGGTTTATCCACCGCATAGATTTCTTCAAACAAACCATGATCCAAAGCTTGGTAAAATAACCAATAATACTGCTTAAGTCACATGTGGTCAACAGTCGTCTGTCTATTTAATCTAACACTCAGAATCAATGCCTTAAAGGCGAAATAATTATTTGTCTACCCCTGGCAAAGAAAAACACTGAAGGAAAGTGGGCATCACTTTTTAGGCTGGTGCATGATTTCCTCCTGAGTTAATACTTCGTCTCATATGAGGGATAAATTCAGCAAGGAGGAAAGGAAAAAGAGCTGTAAAGTAATCTTATAATGAAGTTGTATTATTCTACCTAAGTAGTATCTACATTATAGCCCATTACATGGCTCAAAAATAGTATGGGTCAAAGGATATCCCCCCAAATATAACTGAATACTATAAGACCATGATACAACAGAGTTATAAACCATAACTCCTGTTCCCCAACATCACTGTTCTATTTGGGGTGACACTGAATTAGAGTTAGTCCCCCAAAACATCATTCACGATCAAATATAAATTCTAAGACTTATTTCAAAACCAAATCTCACTGTGTTGGGATTCGTTACCACTTGGCTTATGTAATACCGTGGTTGACCTCAGTTAAAATGAAATAAAAACTGACGGTACAGAATATACTTCTTTGTATGGAGCAGAAGGAAACATGTTCTAGAACAAAATGTAAACTTCATATACTGAGAATGCATTTTATCAGATGAGGAATAAAAATATTACCTTACATTTTTGAGTAACTGGAATTCAAATTCAGGCCTCCCAATTTCATGGCTGGTGTGCTTTCAATACAACACAGGTGTCCTTAGCTTCCTTGATGACAATTTATCCAAAATCTTCCTATGAAAAAGAGTGATTTTAGAAAGTAACTGCAACAGTTCAGTCTTTTGTTTTTAATGACAAATATGTTCTCATTTATTTCTACCACGTCTCCCAAATGACTCCTTATAGAATAAGAGGGGGTGTCTGGGTGGCTCGGTCGCTTAAATATCCGATTCCTGATTTCGGCTCAGGTCATGATCTCAGGGTTGTGAGATGGAGCCCCGTATTGGGCTCCATGCTGGGTGTGGAGCCTCCTTAAGATTCTCTCTCCCCCTTTGCCCCTTCCCCTACCTCTCTCTCTCTCCTGAGGTCTAAAAAAATAGAAATAAAACTGGAGGGGAAAAAAACCATGCATTTTCTAAGCAAACTTTTTCTCCTGAAGATTTCTCCCTAGCATATGAGGAATTAGAAGATCACAGCCATATGCCTTATCTTCCCACTGCTGAGCAGCAGTCAGTGACCAAGCAGCAAGATAACCAAAGCAAGAATAGGTTCTAGAGACTGCAAATAATATTACAGACAATTTTAATTGAACACTAGACCAGAAATTAAGTATAAATGCTTTCTAAATCAAATATGGTTTAAAATTAATTAAATACTTATAGCAAGAAGCTTACTTGTTAATTCATTAAAGTCAAGATCACACTTATTCAGATAATTTCAACCATCCAGCAGCTTCAATTGCAATTTTATTCCCTTTAATTAATCTCTCTCAAGATACATATAGACATACAGCATGATCGTTATTTTATTGGGTTATAATATTACTTTAAAATTTTATAGACCAGCATGGTGATTTTTGTACAATGGCTGGATTCTGAGTTTTGATGAAGGGTGTCAGTTCACCACTGATGAGTAAACAGTTGTTGCTATATTTAAAATTAAGCTTCCCTCAGTTTTTAGGGAGCCAGTGATTGCTTATATAAATAATGTGCTGTGTATACACAGAAAATAAAATTTTAAATGGTTATCTTTGTGTCAAACTGTGTCTCTTAAAGCAAAAATAGATAATTCTCAATCAATGCATACCAACTCTGCATTAGACATTTTTAAGTTGACTAACTCAAAGAAGGAATACTAAAACAATCACCCAAAGCATGCAAAAATGTCACCCCTGTAGACCGGAGTTTCATTAAACTAACTGCATACGGAGCTCTGTGTCTGAAAATGGAAGAGAGAAATCTGACACACAAAATTCATGTTATCAGGAAAAATTAAACAACTCAAAAATAACTTAAAACGTTGCAATCAACTATTCCATCTCCATCTGTGGTTTTTGATTAGTTGAGTGTTGCCTTTCGGTGATTGACTTCCCCCTCATTCAATGCCCCTTAGTTTCAAAGGTTAGGTTAGCTTAGGGCTCAGTGTTGTCAAAACTGATAAGAGAACTTGGTTGGACAGCAGAGGCTATCCCACCAATGGCTAGGAGAGGAGTCTAGGAAGAAGAAGACACAGCAGTTTTATCTTACAATCCTGAAGTAATAGACCTGTCTAGATCAGTGATTTCCAAGCTTGTCTGCACATTGGAGTCACCTGGGGAGTCAAAACACTATTGATGTCTGTTCCCATTGCTAAAAAGTGTGATTTAATTGATCTAGGTGTGGTCTGGGCTTTGGAATTGTAAAGAGATCTCTAGGTAATTCTAAGATGTAGACAAACTTGGAAAGAAAAAATGGTCTGTGCCCCTGAGGATCACTACCTTTGTGTCTTTAGGGAAGGAGACAAACCATAAGAGACTCCTAATCTCACAAAACAAACTGAGGGTTACTGGGGGGTGGGAGGGTAGGGATAGGGTGGATGGGTTATGGACATTGGGGAGGGTTTGTGCTTTGGTGAATGCTGTGAAAGATGTAAGCCTGATGATTCACAGACCTATACCCCTTGGGCAAAGAATAAAAATAAAATTAAAAAAAAAAAAAGAAAAAAAAAGAAAAAATGGTCTGTGTTCTTTCATATTCCCATCTTAAAATTTTTTGACTAATTAGGTTCATGTCTTTTTTAGCACCCTTCCTTTATCAGTCTCATGCCATTTGGGGAAACCTACCAACACATAACTTGTTCTGGAATACCGTCAAAAGGAGAATAAAAGGAAGAATAAGAGGATGAATAAGCTAAATTTCATAAAATGTTTCTTCATGACAATAATTACTAGTGTATGGATTTTTTTTTAAATCCAAGCCCTAGAAACTTTGTTTGCCATCCTAAAACCAGACAGAAGAATTAGCACTGCCTACAATAATCTGGGGTTTAAGTAATGATCTGGATTTGTATGACCTATTCCAGCTTTCCACTTTATCAGATGGAGCACGGGCAGTTGCTGGAACAAGGAAGAGGAATAAGGTATTGGGTCTTATACATGAATAAACCTGTAGAGATACTAAGTTCATTAATGTTCTTGTTGGCAGGAATGGCTTAGAGGCAGCCAAGTTGAATTACAGGTTTGATTTACCTAAGAGATACGTGTTATGCGGACATCAGCATTTTTTTTCTTTTTCTTTTTCTTTTTCTTTTTTTTTTTGCACCAGCCTCAAGGCAGGCTTGAGATGAGACAAAGTGCAGCCCTTCCTTTCACAGTAAGATTCAGTTGTATTTCTCTGTGGTTTCTCTGTCTCCTGTGGGGGTATTTGAGCTGTCTAGACGAGAGAAGACAGAAAAGAGTTTTAAAAGTTCTAAAGTGTCAGTTTATGGCTAGCAAATAATGGGCATAACTAGATATCCTTACTCCTTAAATAAAAAAGTATCCACAACACATGAAACACACGAGTACATTGAAACTGGAAAGCACGTATCACAATGTCAGAGATTCAAAATAATAACTTGTAACTTCATTCTGATACTGGGGGTTAACATGCCTTAGGTAGCCTGAGGTACTGAGCTGAATGTACTGTTCCTTTGAAATTAAAATAAATGACAAATACGGTCAACTAAGATTTGACAAGGTGCCAAGAATACTCAACAGAGATAAGATAGTCTTTTCAAGAAATGGTGCTGGGAAAATTGGATGTTCACATGTAAAAGAATGAAACTGGACCCATATCCTGCACCACTCACAAAAATTAACTTAAAATAAGTTAAAGACTTAAATGTGAGACCTGGAGCAGAGGCAGCTAGGAACTAGTTGAAACTCCTAGAAGAAAACATAGGAATAAAGCATCTTGACATTGGTTTTGGTAATAGATTTTTAAATATGACACCTAAAGCACGAGCAATAAAACAAAAAATAAACAAGTGGGACTACCTCAAATCAAAAGCTTCTGCACAGGCAAAGAAACTGTCAATAAAGTGAAGAGATAACCTATGGAATTGGAAAAAATATTTGCAAACCATCTAATTGATGAGGGGTTAATACCCAAAAAACAAACAAAAACTCAAACAAACTCAATAGTAAAAAATCCAATAACCTAATTAAAACATGGGCAAAGGACTTTCACAGACATTTCTTTCTTTTAAATGATTTTATTTATTCATTTGAGACAGAGAGAAAGAGAGAGTGAGCATGAGCAGGGGGGAGAGGCAGTGGGAGAGGGAGAAGCAGACTCCCCACTGAGCTGGGAGTCCAACGTGGGACTCAATCCCAGGACGTGGAGATCACGACCTGAGCTGAAGGCAGACATTTAACCATCCGAACTACCCACGCGCCCCCTTAATAGACATTTCACTGAAGAAGATAAACAAAGGCCAACAGACACATGAAAAGATGCTCAACATCACTAGCCATCAAGGAAATGCAAATTAAAACCACAATGAGATACCAACTCACGCCTGTGAGAATGGCCATCACCAGAAAATAAAGAGTTAACAAAAGCTGGTGTTGTGGGAAAAAAAGGGAACGTGTGTGCACTGCTGATGGATTGTTGGTTGATGTAGCCACTATGGAAAACAATACAGAGGATCCATAAAAAATTAAAAATAGAACTTCAATATCCATCAGTTTCAGTTCTGGGAACACATCCAAAAGAAATAAGAACACTAACTCAAAAAGATGTTCACAGCAGTGTTATTTTACAATAGCCAAGACATGGAAACAACCTAAATGTGCATCAGTGGATAGTCGAAGTTGTGGTATATACATACAATGGAATATTATTAAGCCATAATGAGGAAATCCTACCATTTTTGCAATGCCAATGGACCTTGAATGCATTACACTAAATAAGTCAGTTAGAGAAAGACAAATACTGTATGATCTCAACTTGTAAGTGGAATCTAAAAAAGAAAAAAACCATGAAAAAAGAGATCAGACTTGTGTTTACTAGATGCAGCAGGTGGGGGGAGGGGTAAGAGGAGGGAGGAGGTCAAAGGTACAAGCTTCCAGTTATAAGATAAATAAGTACGAGGGATGTAGTGTACAACATGATGACTGTAGCTAATACTGCAGTATGAAAAATACTGTGAGTTCTCATCAGGAGAGAATTTTAAACTTTTTTCTTTCTTTCCTTTTTATTGTATCTATAGAAGATAGATGTTAGCTGAACCTATCATGGTAATCATTTCTCAAAATATGTAAACCAAACCATCCTGCTGTAAACCTTGAACTTACACAGTGATGTATGTCAATCATTTCTCAAAAAACTGGAAAAAAAGGATCAGATCATTATGAGGATATGGGGATGTCACCATCCAAACCCTTTCCACTTCAGGACACAATACAATCTGATGTCAGTTCAAAATTCTAGTAATTGGGCAAACCAAGACATTCCTAACCTCGGTGGGAAGAGGGGCAAAGGCACCTAAGGAGAGGAGTGTGTTGTCAGTAAACTGTAGGCAGTGGACACAAATGGTGAGAAGCAGTTTATACAGCACAATTTTAGAGGTTTCTTTGGTTTAGTGAAATAGGAACTTTCTAAAAGTCAATATAGCTATTCTCGAGATCATTCCTTAGTGAGAGCCAACTGCACCAAAGCACATGGAGACCGAACAGAACCTATGCTCTCGATTATTTCCAAATACACAAAAATCACTCCCAAGATGTGCTCTTTTGGCAAATGACATGACAATTTGGTTTTCATTTCTAGTGCCAACTGTAACCAGTTGTTTCTTCTGAAGCTTTAAACTTAGGTCCAAAACTGAACTGTTCATTTCCTTCTGTCTTCTGCTTTTGCTTCCCCCATATCTGTTGCCAAAGTTACAGTCTACCACCCACACAATTGCCAAGCCAGAACCCAGGAGTCATCATGGGCTCCTCCCTTTGCATTTCAGTGCATGCTTACCAGTCTTACACATTATGTATCCTAGTTAGCAAATTAATCCACCCCTCTCCTCTTCATCCCTTCCACCACCACTGCAGGTCATGTCATCATCCTAACTGGTTTCCATAACCCTAATTTTGTGTTCCGTCAACACTCCCACTACCCTTTTGGATGTTTCCTGTCCTATTACTCGAATATAAACATACCACCACCCTGCTTATTCTTGAAAAACTTTGTCCCTTTACTCTTTTACTTCTTTGCCTGCAATGTTTATCCCTCCACGTTCTTACTCTAGCTGACTAGCTTTTTTTTAAAATTGTTTTATTTTATTTTATTTATTTGAGAGAGAGAGAGAGAGATCACAAGTAGGCTGAGAGGCAGGCAGAAGAGAGGAGGAGGCAGGCTCCCTGCTGAGCATGGAGCCCGATACGGGCCTCGATCCCAGGACCCTGAGATCATGACCTGAGCTGAAGGCAGAGGCTTTAACCCACTGAGACACCCAGGCGCCCTAGCTGACTAGCTTTTACGCTTAGCCTCAGAGTAACAATTTCTCTGTCAAACCTTTTCTATCAGGCTGTGTTAGGTGTTTCCTCTTTTGTGTTTATACCACCTTGTAAATAACTTTATTGGAGCATTTGCCACATTGTTGTCATTGTTTACATGTTTATCTTCTCTCCTGACCTATGAACAAAAAGCGAGTTCTACTTCCCATTCAATGTTATAGCTCCTACACCTGGCACCCAGAGGGGACTTACTAAATCAATTTATGCTGAATCAGTGATTCCTCATCTATGCCCTGGAATTACCTAGGGAACTTTAAAAAAATACTGACGCCTGGACCCATCCCAGGCCAATTCAAATTGAATTTTTGGGGGTGAAGCCCAGGCACTTGTAGTTTTAAAAATCTCCCTAGGTAATTTTAATGTTAGTGGTTGAAACCATTAGGCTAAATCATTATCTGGAAATGCTAGTTAAAGCTGTACCAAGAAAACACAAAGCTTGAGGGTCTTTTGTGATTTATTTTTTCAAGGACACTGTATTAGTTACCTCTGGCTGAGTAACAAATGACCCCAACCTTTAGCAACTAAAACAACCAACACTTATTGCACAATTCCTTGTGGTCAGCAGTCTGGCACAGTGGGGCTCAGGGCTTCTCACAAGGCTGCCTTCATGGTATCAGCTGGACTGTCATCATCAAGGCTTGACGGAGAGGAAGAGCTTGCAGCCAAGCTCATGCAGTTATGGTAGGATTCGGTTCTTCACTGACTGTAGGCTAGAAGCCCTCTCCAATTCCCCTGCCTCTCCGGAGGGTAGCTCACAACATGACAAACGGGCTTCCATTAAAGTGCACCAGTGAAAGTGCAAGATAGGGTGAGCCAGATGGAAGCCAGAATCTTTCTGTAATCTAACCCTGGAAGTGACATCCTATCACTTTTACCATGTTCTATTAATCAGAAGTATGTTATTAGATCTAGCTAAACTAAATGAGAGGAAATAAAACAAGGGTATAGATACCGGCAAGTGGGTATCATTGGGAGCTATCTTAAAAGCTGCCTACTACAGATGTTTAATGATACTTGACTTAAAAATTAACCTACTTTAAAGGAATCTCAACCAGAGTGTCTTAACATTAGGAGTATACATATCATTGATTTCTTTGTAAAACCAACTGAACTTGCTTTGACAGAGATGAATCAAGGGTAAGCTGATAGGTGTACTTTTTAATAAATCTGTATTTTTTTCTTTAATTATGTAAGTACAGATGCATTAATTTAAGGCCATTTAAACAAAATAATGTCAAAGCAAGTCAGCTTGCATAACTCCAATCTTCACATGGCCTTATGCATTAGGTCAATGTGCTTTTCAAAGGTTGTAAGTGCCCCTTTCTTTTTCCAAACGTTTCCCTCGTTATTCATGTTCGCAAAACACAGGCCACTTTAAGGATTTAACATATAATTTCTTTTTAGTGAAGGGCAGTTAACAGTAAGTCTAAAGGTAAAATACCCAGCAAAACAGGCAAATTAATGTACGGACTACATTAAGCTGAAGAAACTAATCAACTTTACCTCCCATTTTAGAGGAAAAAGCCAATGTATGGCACAACACTAAACACTGATCTTAATAACCAAAATTTAAGCCTTCCTCAAAGATACTACCAATACAAAAGGATCCATTCATCTTTGGACTGCTTATTATTCAATGGTAAGGTGGAAAGTTGAAGTTGCTTAATGATATTTACCAAAACTACACAAAGTAGTAAGAGCAAAAAGAAATTGATGTTAAAGCACAAATGGCTTGCGTATTTGAAGTCTGATGTTAACAGCACATTTACTCAAAATCCTAAACTCTTATATTCCAACTACAAAATACCACCTCCCCCAAATCAATTCGTTTTGGGTGTAGAAAGTGCTACCCTCCAGATTTAAGAGTACTGCATTTAATAATACTTTTTTCCTTCAATCATTTCCTAAAAATATTTGTTAAAATATTAGTAGGTCATAAAACCAGATGTGATTTTTTTTTTTTAAGGATGTAATTGTTTTGATTTGAGTTTCCCTGATGGCTAGTGATGATGAATATTTTCTCTTGTGTGTGTTGGCCATTTGTATGTCTTCTTTGGAGAAGTGTCTGTTCATGTCTTCTGCCCATTTTTTGACATGATTATCTGTTTTTTGGGCATTGAGCTTGAGAAGTTCTTTATAGATACTGGGTATCAGCCCTTTGTCTGTAGTGTCATTTGCAGCTATTTTCTCCCATTCCACGGGCTGCTTCTTCGTTTTGTTGACTGTTTCCTTTGCGGTGCAGAAGCTTTTTATCTTGACGAAGTCCCAAAAGTTCATTTTTGCTTTTGATTCCTTTGCTTTTGTAGACATGTCTTGAAAGAAGTTGCTGTGGCCGATGTCAAAGAGGTTACTGCCTCTGTTCTCCTCTAGGATTTTGATAGATTCCCCCTTTAGAGGTCTTTCACCCATTTCGAGTTTATCTTTGTGTATGGTGTGAGAGAATGGTCGAGTTTCATTCTTCTATACATAGCTGTCTATTTTCCCAGCACCATTTATTGAAGAGACTGTTTTTTTTCCACTGGACATTTTTTTTTCCTGATTTGTCAAAGATTATTTGACCATAGAGTTGAGGGTCCATATCTGGACTTTCTACTCTGTTCCATTGGTCTATGTGTCTGTTTTTGTGCTGGTACCACATTGAGATACCACCTTATACCAGTTAGAATGGCCAAAATCAACAGGACAAGAAACAACAAGTATTGGAGAGGATGTGGAGAAAGGGGAACCCTCTTTCACTGTTGGTGGGAATGCAAGTTGGTGCAGCCACTTTGCAAAACAGTGTGGAGATTGTTCAAAAAATTAAAAATAGAGCTACCCTATGAACCTGCAATTGCACTACTGGGTATTTACCCCAAAGATACAGATGTAGTGAAAAGAAGAACCATATGTACCCCAACGTTCATAGCAGCAATGTCCACAAGTGCCAAACTGTGGAAAGAGCTGAGATGCCCTTTAATAGACAAATGGATAAAGAAGATATGGCCCATATATACAATGGAATATTACTCAGCCATCAGAAAGGATGAATACCCAACTTTTGTATCAACATGGAGGGGTCTGGAGGAGATTATGCTGAGTGAAATAAGTCAAGCAGAGAAAGTCAATTATCATATGGTTTCGCTTACTTGTGGAACCTAAGGAATAAAATGGAGGACTCTAGGAGGAGGAAAGGAAAAGTGAATTGGGGTAAATTGGAAGGGGAGACGAACCATGAGAGACTGCAGACTCTGAGAAACAAACTGAGGGTTATGGAGGGGAGAGGGGAGGGGGGATGGGTGAGCCTGGTGGTGGGTATTGAGGAGGGCATGTGTTGCATGGAGCACTGGGTGTGGTGCATAAACAGTGAATCTTGGATCACTGAAAAAATTTTTAAAAATTTTAAAAAAGGATGTAATTGTTAACACAAGGCTATGAATGATGTCACTGAGAAATTGTGCTTTATGCGTGGGCAGAAAAAGCTTAAGAACAATTCACTGCAGTTCGCTTTTAAGAAAGATTTAATCATACCATCAAGAAGGAAGTCTATCCTTTCCTTCAGCTGAAGTGCCAATTCTTAGTGCCATGATTATACTTGCTAAGACCTGGTGGATAAATCCATGTTCAGTTACTACTGCCCAACATAGACATTTGTGTCACCTGTTGTTTCAGTCATAGCCAAAATGAAGTTTGAAGCTACTACCCTGGACTGTTGAAGCTCTATGGCCCTTTAACAACCCTGTGGGCCACCTAGGTCTCCTAGCCTACACACACTTATTTGGGGTTTTAGTGTGAATTTATTAACCTTAATTAAGAGATGACTTTCAGCAGCCAAACCAAGAGGCTGGAAACAGAAGTGTCATCTAAAAACCTATACATTTTCCCCAAAATACTATGAATTAGCAATGCTAAAAATGCCTTCCATGTATTTCAGCCTTAAGCAAATGAGTATGTATATTAAAGATAGTGGCAACAACTAAGGGCTACAGAAGGGAGGGGAGTTAGGAGATGGGGTAGCTGGGTGATGGGTATTAAGGAGGGCATGTGTTGTGATGAGCACTGGGTGTTACACGCAACTAATGAATTGCTGAACACTACATCAAAAACTTATGATGTACTATATGCTGGCTAATGGAACATAACAACAACAACAACAAAAAGATAGTGCAGCTAGTACTCTTTCTATTGAGGGAATTACAAATAAGGAAATGGGAAATAGAAAGTAGTGAAAGACTGCAACTGAAGGTATCAAAATAAACTCGTATTTTTAACAGGTATAAACATAGCTATTTGTATATGTATCTATTTGCTGAGAGGGACTGCAGCCAATGACACGCTAGCAGTGTGAGCAAACCTCGCACTCCGATCTTGGTTCCTGTATTCCATTGTTCATGAAAAGAAAGCAGGGCTCCTTGAAGAAATGACTGATTCCAGGGCTAGGGCAGGGAAAGTACAAGATGAACCTTGAATATCTGATTGCACCGAAAAGAAAGGGCTCAAATTATGGAGTACATGACACATTTGGGACTTCTGAGATACACAGGGAATATTTCTGGGACTCCAATGGCCAAATGTGGGACAATAACATCAAAATAAATAAAGTGATAGTAATGGATTTAATCTGTTAACTAAGAATCTATGAGTCCATCTGTTAAACATAAGTGAACAGGTTAAAACACTTGCTTTTATTATAAAGTCAACAACTAATAAATTAGATGGAATGATGGATTTGGAAAACCAGTCACTCACTCCAGTAGGGACTTGGAGGAAGGGCAGGTTTACTGTCCTATTCTACAGGGCTCAGTGACACAAGAGATGTTTCTCAATAGCCATACAATCACCTGCTGCAGAATCACCTTACTCAGAATCCCAGGGACCTGTATTAGGATTCTCCCACTGAACTTGCTATAAATTCCACACTGCATTTTTTCCCACCACTGATACCACTAAGGTCTGCTGGATCACAAGGTCCAAGTGCCTGTCAGGGCTGCTTGCACCGAAGCTTCCAACTGTCCCTGAAAACTCTCCTGCTCTGGGCCCCACTCAAAGTTGGCAGCCTTCCATGTTTCTTGGTATAGAAGCCAGCATTATTCCTAGTTGTGGGAAGCCTTGTCTCCAGAAGGAAAAGAGGCCAACAAAATGTTCTACTTCTTTGTGGTAGGGGCTGCACGAGGCAGCAATCTTTCACTTTGGAGAAGATATCCTGCATTCCCCTGACAAGTAGATCTCCAATCTTTACTCAAGTGATTGGTCTCTCAGTTTCTTAGTGTTTATCTCCCATCCTCTGGGATACATGTATCTCACCAAGGTCTTCAGCATAGTAGTCACCTCTTGCTCATGTCCAACCACATGATGTTGTCAACAAAATGGACCAGTGTAGTGTCATGAGGGGTATTCAGGTGGTCCATCATCTTTATGACTGAAGATGGGAAAGTTAACATAACCCTGAGGAAAAACTCCCTCTAAATGAATAGTGTTGACTGTTCTGTGCGAAGGTGAAGTGTTTGTTTCTGATTCTTTTTTCTAATTGGAATGGAAAAAAACACAATGCCAAATTAGTGACACACCAGGTATCTGAGGCCTTCCTAATCTGTTCTAGCAAAGAGGGCAGCACAGAACAGCAGCTGTACTAAGACTTAGTACTTGGTTAAGTCAGCAGTAGTCCATATTAACTCTCCAGGATCTATCCAGTTTATTTAGGAGCTGAACTGCTGTATTAAAGAAATAGAATTGGGATCAACACTCCTGTATCTTTTAGGTCTTATGGTGGCAGTAATCTTTATTCCCCCAAAATACTATGTTATGCCTTATTTCTATCTTGGCAGTGGGGAGTTTCAGAGGGTTCCGTTTGGCAGTCCCCACTATACCCCTTACTCCACAGACCAGGGACCCAATGTGGCAGTTACTCCAACTGCCACATATATAAATCCTAGTTATGCACTTGGGGCCACTGTGAGACTAACTTGAGCCAGAACACCTGGTCTGGTAGATGCCCGTTTTAACAGGAAGGCTATAATGTTGCTTAAAATTTCCAGATACCAAAATTAACTCAAATCCTATGACCAACAGTCCTCAAGATATTATTACCTTTTCCCTAGTGTAGTCACTTAGAGAGATGGTCACAAAGCCCTTATGAAGAAATGTTATTTATGTATTTTCTGTGTTGTGGTAGGGTTCTTCTTCCTTGGGACTCATCCACATACTCAGTTCTAGACCTGGAAACTGTTTTGGGTCTGGAAACTAAGTAAGAGATCTTGCCTTGTTACTGCTGTCACAGCCACCTGCTCCTCCATTCTTGCTTTTTCAGGGTAACAGATGTTAATCAGCACCCTCGTGGACTGCCCATCTATTTTACCTATAGGGAGACTATGCACTATTAGCTGACTCTAGAACTCCTTGTGGGTCAAGCTCTTTTGGATGCAAGAATGATTTTGCCAGTTATTATGATAATTGTGGACTTCTAGCTTCTGGCTCTTAAGCAACACCACCTGGCTTTCCTTACTTCAGGGCTCTATTACTGCCATGGATGTTAATGACCCAGCTCTGTGGCTGCTTCTCTTACCTCCCAGGCTTGTGGAGGACAGCTACCACCAAACTTCTAAGTGATGGTGAAGACTCCCACCAGTGCTCTCCTGATGGCCCTGGGTGAATGGTGTAGATTCTAGGCCATCTCACGGAGTACAATCCTCCAATGATCTTCTGGCTTTACGCAAGGTATCCATTCCAGCATGCTCATTTGCTCAGCCTCTTTAGTCCTTCTTCCACAGTTTGCCAGTGCAATTCAAACATTTTTCACTTCACTGAGATTTAACCCAGTAATTGTCTTGGTTACTGGTTATTCGCTTGGCAACTGGGAAAAGAGAAAGGGGGTAGAGGAGGAGGGCTACTGCCTTGTGGGCAAGAGGCATCTGCAGTATCTCCAGCAGAGCAAACATGCTAGCTTTTACTAAAGAAGGGCTACATTTGCCAGGGTAGGATCCAGAGGGAGAAGCAGGAGAGTCCATTGAGATGACCCTATCCCTTGAGGTGCTGGGATGGCTCATCGGTTGAGTATCCAACTCTTCATTTCAGCTCAGGTCGTGATCTCAGGGCTGTAGGATGGAGCCCCGGTGTTGGGCTCAGAGGGGACGTCTGCTTCTCTCCCTCTTCCTCTCCTTCTGTCCCTCGCCCTGCTCATGCTCCATCTCTCTCTCTCAAATAACTAAACAAATCTTTAAAAAAAGACTCCATCCTATATTTAGGATGCTAGATTTCCCCACCTTCACATTAACAGAGCCATGTTAGCTTAACAGTCAAAGCTCAAATGTCTCTGGAGCTCTGTGACGTCAACATTGGCTAGCTCTTCAGCATGTAGTTCAACTGACTCTGACCTCCTAGGTGATAAAGGGTACCATAGGAGGCCTCCAGCTCTAACACTGAGCTATTCACAACTTGTTAACAGCTATTTGTTTTCCTTCTACAGTACTTCGATACAACTTAACAGTAATCAACCAACTCTATTCTCTTTGTAGATGTTATTCCTCCCATATTTTTCAAGTGCCTGTATACCTATCACAGTTCCCCTTCACTGGGACACTGTCCTAAGCCAACACTGGTGAAATCTTTAATAATTAATCTGCAGGCTTATGCCAGGTGTAATGAGTGCCCCACCTACCAATCACAGTGGCCTCTCTGGCTAAGAAATGGATGAGGCATTTCTAAATCTCAATTTTACCATCCCAGAAGCCAAGATGGAATTAAATGTATAAGTTTTTTTTATTAGGGGAAATATCTGTGACAGGAAATAGGGAGGGAGCCAGGAAGACTGGGTGAACTGTCACACAATGATGCAAGTCTGACCCTAAGTGAAAGAGAGAGGGAACGGTAGGCTGGATGGAAGTGTTCTAGATGGCCATGTACCCTAAGGAAGGCTTGGCAAGAGAATGGAGTCCTTGAACCCCTGCTGGCCATTGGGGAAGTCTTATGTCTGCCAAAAACAGGCCTTCATCTCTGCCATGCTCAGTGAGCTGCAAAAGAAACAAAGTATTGGCACAGACAGTGAAGGATTTCAGAGGACAGCAGCTGGGGTCCTTCGTCAATTAATTAAGCTCCTTATAGTCTGGGTCTGTGAGGTGCATTCTCACAGTAGTCTCATCATCCTAGTAAGAGAGAGAGCTGGAATTCAAATTAGGTAGTTTGGTTCCAGAGTCTATACTGCAACCACTACACTAAGATGGCATCGCTTAGAGCTGCAGAGGACTGAAATAAATGGTTCTCTCTCATGTTGGAAGATTTATATGGCAGGCTGGACCAGATTGGTAAGAATCATTAGGCTCCTCTAAAGAGTTCTTCATTCTACAGACAATAAAGTGGGGAGAGGGGGTATATCGCAGATTAATGTACAAGAATATATTGCACACACACATGAATAATTTATAGACCCATATGTAGCTTTAGTTTCCTATGGTATAAAAGGGTTAGCAGACTTGAAAAGAGCTGCAACAAACAGTGATTCCTGTGCTGCATATATGGTAAGATATATTACTCTGCATATATAGTAAGATGGTCAGAAAGTATTGACAAATCATGCCATCTAGATGTAAAGATCTGGGGGGGAAATGGATTCAGATAAATTCATTTTCCATCACTCGATAAAAGATCTTACTATGGCACAAAGCTATCAAAAAGTCATCTAATTTTTACTACTTTATTAATAGTTTAGAAAATTATACTCTACCATTTTGATGCAAAGGCACTCTTTCCACTTATACTGTATGTCAAATAGGCATTTACAGGCTAAATGAAGAACATAACCACTATTTATAACGTAATTCCCTGGGAATCTGTGTAAGTTCCCAAAAATCAATTTATAGATGAATTCTATAAAATATAACCTTTTATAAAAAGAAGACCACACAATTATTCATTAACTAGTTAGTGTTGGAAAAAAAACAGGTAGTCTTAATTCTGTTCTATGGACATGAGAACCCGACACAGAAACAGTAGATGATTTTTTTGTTCCACATCACGAAATCAAATATGAACCTAGAACTAGAGACTAAATCAGATTCTTATACACCTATACTCACTACTAATACAAGCGTACAGTATAGTCCTGCAATAGAATATTAAAACCTAGAGATGAAAAGAATCTCAAGAGAACACTGGTCCAACTTTCTGTATACTGGCAGATACTACTGTTATCTGCTTATTATAAAGAATGAAAAATTAGTTGATCAAGGTCAAATCTAAAAATTAAGTAAAACTCCAAATTCAAAGCCTCTAGAAACTCAACGTACAGATCACTATTATTTATTACTTCAAGACTACATATGTGAATCTGAATGGAGTTTTTAGATTTTAGATTGTTTCACTTCCTGACTTAAAGCCTAGAAACATAAACTGTAAACTCAGCAAGAGCAATTTATGAATTTTGGAGTAGGATATGTCTCTAAGTGATGGTTTAGGAAACATAAACCATATATATTTATAGCCTGACACAAGTAAATTTTGTTTATTTTTTCAACTAGGTTCCAAGTATAAACATTATACTCAAAGGCTATTAAACGCACAAACTAGCTTTTAGCATTAGACTTTGGGATGTAATTCCACACAATGATTTCCTATGTTCCCTAGTTTTAAACGATATGGTTATAATATAAGATTTTAAAGTAGACATAAAAATTAGAATCAGTGGAAGAATTTTACTAGCAAATAACTACTTGTTACATATCAAAAGTCTCTGTTAAATCTGAGTTTCAAACACTTGATAAACAGGCAACCAAACTGTCCCTTATTTCACCAAGGACTTATCTTACTACATTAACATATATGATAATTACAGATAGACAATACCTGTCCTAGGAAAAATGTGTTTAAAAAGAAATGCAAGTACGCAGGTCAGGACAGATGTTAAATATGAACTTCAGACTTGGTTCTTGAGTGTCCTGAGAGTCAAATCAAAAAGAGGCAAACTCTCATTATCAAAATTGGTTTCCAATAGTTTTTTAGAATCACATTCTAACATATTTTACATGGGACTTTATATAAAAGGTACTCTATGACATGAAGAACAATGTCCCTGACAATATCATTGAACAAATATGGTTAAGATGTTTTATACAGTTACTTTAAGTAGCTTGTTTAAGTGAAGGTATCACAACGCAGAGTACTAACCACTATACAATCAAATAAAATTCTACCTAGTGAAAGTGATGTTGCTAGCGGGTGCTTTTGCAATTCACATGATTTTTACACTGAAGGATTCTTAGACATGGATTAGTCTTTCCAACTGGGATAACAATTCTTATTTAATGGCTAGGAGACTCCAGTACAGACAACAAAAGTAACCTGACATGGTTAATACAATTTCATCATTTAGGGGCAGGCCTAAAATTTGAACTTCCTCATTCAGCAGGGAAGGCTTTACTAGGATTTACTGGAAATTGCACCCTTCCAAAATGATGCCCTCTATCCACAAGGAATTAGTTTGCTGCATGTTCATGTATAGTACATTCCTGAAGATAAAGAACTGCAAACAGTTTCAGTGTTAAAAAGGCAGAAATACCTAATTTTCAGCATTTTGTGAAAAAATTCTATAAATTACCCAAAGCAGCAATACGTAATCAAACACACTAAATGTTTCTCAATGTGTGCAAGAAGCCCTGGGCAGCAAGGAATAATCAACAAGAGCCATATCTGCTGTTCAATCTAAGTATTTCTCCTGCAATCTGCATTGGGAATAATGAAGCTGGAAAATATCTAGAGAGAGCATAGAGTCTGCATATATACTTTTGCCCTATTTTCAAAGACCTCTATACAGATATCTACTCTAGTTTGTTCTTATCGTAAATCTTAGCATCAATAGTCTATGTTCCTTGTTATATACTTGGAAATTATTAAGCAACTAGTATTCTTTCATTAACAAGATAATCACAATTACTTTACCTTTATCCAAACACCTTACCTACTCATCTTTAGACCTCTTACTGGGGCATCCATTATTACCCTGAAAACATACTACAACTATTTGGTACTTTAATACAAACTTCACAACTTCTCAGGATTTAGGTTATTTCACGATTTGTTCAAACTACAAATTAAAATAAAACTAACAGTATTATTTGTGGGAGGAATGCTGTATCTTGGGATGAATTATTCAAAACAATATTCTTAGGTACTGAAGTAATTGATCACATACAGCTTACCTTCTAGCAAGAAAAACAGACAACAAACTGGTAAACAACTTGTCAGATTGGAGTGCTATGAAAAAAAATTTAAGTGATAAGGGGTAGAGAGGGTCTTTGTGAGGAGGTAACTTCTGCCCTGCAAAGATGAGAATAATGTTCCAAGCAGTTTTTGGCTGAAGTAGGTGTAACTAGTTATTCTGCTATATATGCATTCCTTCTGAATTGTTTAACCTTGCACTGTTCCCTCCTGAATGTTCTTGTTCTTAATTTGAAGACTAATTCTTTTAAAAGCTTTTCATTACCTCCTTAATTGGTATATTCCATAAGTTTAAGAAGCATGCCTTCTAATTTAAATAAGTATTTTATAACTTTAGCTCATTGTTTTAGTATATGTTTCTTCTAAATTGCATTTAACAATGTGTGGAAAAATAACAATACTTGAAAAAAAAGTCTTTGTGTTACTGGATAGGTCCACATGAATATTCTAAAAAAACAGTAATTTTGTGATTCTTTCTAAGTAAAACAGACTGAAAGCAAACTGGCAGAGCAGGACCCATTCAGAAGATGAGGCTGATGGGAGGATGGAGAGACAGTTAATGATGGCTTGGACTAATAGTAGTGAAAGCCTAACAGAGGAGTTAGTTGACAGAGATCTTGTATGTGAGATGAAGAGGCAAATCAACTCCCAAAGTTGGAGAGAACCTTTTGCACCACACTAGCTCTTTGAGACATGCTGCCACCACCTGGGCATTAAGAAATTCTAAAGTATGGAAAAATTGTGGTTATGATAATCAGTAATTAACAATTATAGAATCAAAAAATATACTTTCATTTTATGAAATCAACATTTTTTACAAGTCTTTGGATATGAAGGAAGAACAAGAATTTTGGCCACATGTGTTTAGAAACCTGCTCTACCTTTCAAGTCTCTGATTCCTTTCCTGTAAAATGGGTATAAAAACATTATCATTTGGGGTTGTTTAGTATCAGGATCAGTAATAATAGATCTGAAGCATCTAGCCCAATGCCTGGTATATAGTAAATACTCAATAAATAGCTTTTAAGAAATTATTATTCTTCAGTATGATCTTGCAAATACCACTAAGACCTGATTATTACTTTTTAAATCAATAATTGTGTCCTTTAAGAAATGTATTTTCAGAATGCCTGGGTGGCTCAGTCAGTTAACTGTCTGATTTCAGCTCAGGTTGTAATCTTGGGGTCCTGGGATAGAGCCCCACCTCTGGCTCCTTGCTCAGCAGGGAGGATGCTTATCCCTCTTCCTCTGCCCCTCCCCCCACTCATGTGCACATGTGCACTCTCTCTCTCAAATAAATATATAAAATCTTAAAAAAAAGAAATTTATTTTCATTGTTTCTTTTTTTTTTTTAAGATTTTATTTATTTATTTCACAGAGGGAGAGAGATCACAAGGAGGCAGAGAGGCCGGCAGAGAGAGAGGGGGAAGCAGGCTCCCCACTGAGCAGGGAGCCCGATGTGGGCCTCGATCCCAGGACCCTGAGATCATGACCTGAGCCGAAGGCAGAGGCTTTAACCCACTGAGCCACCCAGGCGCCCTTTCATTATGTTTCAATGAAAGGAAAAAACTAACAATAAAATTTAGGGAAGAAACCAATTTCATCAAATTAAGTCAAATATATGAAGTATTACTGCAGAGAAATAAACTCAAAATGTTGAGTGGCTAGGAAAGTTTTCAAGATCTTTAGTCAAGTCTAGGTTTTTATAATAGAATCTTATTCAGGTTTTACTCATTCATGATGGGGGTTTTTTCATTCACAATTTTGACATAAGTCAAGGGGAAAAGCAACCTTGTACCATCAACAGAAAAAGACTTTTAAACAAATGACAGAGTAGGGCTTGCCTTCTTTTTTTTTTTTTTTAAAGATTTCATTTATTTATCTGACAGAGAGAGAGAGAGAGATCACAAGTAGGCAGAGGCAGGCAGAGAGGGAGAGGAGGAAGCAGGCTCCCTGCTGAGCAGAGAGCCCGATGCGGGACTTGATGCCAGGACCCTGAGATCATGACCTGAGTGGAAGGCAGAGGCTTAACCCACTGAGCCACCCAGGCTTACCTTCTTAAGAGGAAAAAAAAAAAACTGTTAAAATTTTCTATTTTTTCAAGATAACCACTGTGAATGGGACGGGAGGTGTGATACACTACACAGGAATTACGCAAAGACAAACCCTCCTTAATAGTATAAGGCTTTTGTTAATTTGGTTAAAGTTACATGAGTGAGATTTCTTAAAAATAAATACAAGCAGAGCTTATTTCCTTGTTATTCTAAGTTGGCATTCTTAAAGATATTTGTGAAAGAATAAAAATTCAATTAAGGATCTTTTCAAATAAAGAATAAGACCTTAAGAAAACTGGCTATGTTTCCACTAAACTCCTTGTTCTGCTGCCACTTATGAAGCATAAGTTAGAAAAATGGCCAAGCCCAGTCCAACTGACATAATTTTAAAGCTGAAAGAACACCAGAGATGACCTAGTGTATGTTCCACATAAAGAGGAAACAGGCTCGGAGGGACTTACGGTGTATACAGATCAGCAGAGACAAGGCCTGTGAAACTCAACTCACAAACTAAGACTCCTCACTACAGAAAATAGTGCACAGTATCTGAACCAATCTTGACACCATCTTTCATGAAGGCAATGCAGGTTGCATTAAGGGGCTCAGCGGTGGCAACCCCTATGCTATTCCTGGGCTTGCATCATGTCCTGGAGCTGAAAACTAGGTCACTAGTATTGGGCTGTGAAGGTAGGGTCTAGATTACAGCCAAAGAGCTACAGAGGCTTCTTTCGTATGCACCCTTTCTTGCAGCCCAAGACTCCAACGCATTTAACCAGGGAAGCAGCAGAGCAAAGTACTGGGAAGGCAGTAATTTGGTATGCTGTGTATCCAAGATTAAATCAAAACACACACACCTTGGCCTCTGGAGTGAAGGATGTTAAAATACATCCTAATCCCTCCTGGAATTACTATTTGAACCTGTTTTTAGAGATCACATTGTTACCTCTAGCAAGTAAAGTTTATGGTATACACAATCCAGTGACTGAGTCTGCTTTTTCTGGCTACTACAGGTACAGGCTAGGTCCAAGCAGCACAAGCTTTGAAACCATCATCCAAGTTTTCAAACAAGTATGAGTAAGAAAACTGCTGCTAATACAACATACAAACATTAACATATGCCCAACGAACAGTATTTTAGATCGCTAGATTATTTGCCAAAAGCCTGTTCCCTGGTAAATAATAGTTACTGTTGTTGTATCTAAACTAGTTAAGCATGTCACAGCTTGCTCCTCAAAGAGAACATTCTATAGTCTCTCAAGAATAAAAACCTGCTTTATTTGGCACACAAAAGTGAAGAGGTCTTGCAACATTTTCAGCGGTAGTCAAACAGAGCAGTTCAGTGCAAGCAATCACAAAATTTGGTCACCAACCAAACCGGAGTTAATCTCTCAGTTCCTGTAGATTAGAAGACAATATTAAACTCACTCTTTCTGCTTGTTGACTTTTGCATCCCTTTGTGTACTGAAAGAACGAGTATCTCTGTGGGAACTCTATGCCCAGTTTATTTACCGAGTTTACTTTGGGCAAGTATGGTTCATTTTGTGTGTGGGGGTGTGTGGGGGTGTGAAATGAATCAGGTTCTCAAACTAAAAACAAACAACAAAAATCCCCTCTTCGCACTGCATGGTTGCATTTTCCCTTAGTAATAAGGTTCAGTGCAGCCACTATGGTCCAGCCGCTTCACTGTCTGCTGTACGTGAGCCTTTAACTACTGTCCAACCAGAAGATGAGAGGGGCAAGGGGTGGAGTGTGAACCGGGAGGAGGAACTGGGCAGAATCCTTCAACAGTCTCTGTGGGACCCTCACCTTGACTTCGGGCGGTTTGTGGAGACCAACTCCTTTCTTGCCGCCGCTCTTTAGGCTGTTTCCGGGGGGGGCTACACACATCAACCATCGGGGCCCGCCATCAACGGTCTGGCTCCACAGCGGGGCAGGGGGGCTGTCTCCTGGCGGACAGCGGGGGCAAAGGTGGAGGGCCCGCAGGATTCCGGACCGGCCCCTGGAGACCGGAGTCCACCCGCGCCTCCCACACTGGCCTCTTCGTTCCGGCAGGAGGCGCCGGTCGCGGGCTCCCCGCCAGAGGCCAGTCCGGGCGCCGCCGCACAAGCGGCGCGGCCTCACCTGCCGCTCCCGGGGAAGCCGGGCGCCGCCCTCCCCCGCCCTCCTCGCCCCCGCGAGTTCTCGAAGTCGAGGTCCAGGGACCCACACAGCAATGGCGCAGCCGGAAACTGGCCCCTCGACTTCCTCAGGCCCACTCGGGGCTGGGGCTGGCCTGTGGGCGGGACGGGAGAGCCGCGGCTTCCGCCTTCCTGCTTCCGGCCTGGAGGTGAGTTGGGAGTAGGGGTCCGAGCCCACGGGCCCGGCCGTGATGTAGGGTGGGCTGGTGGGGGCCGCTGGGGTGGTTTTGCCCGCGTCCCCAGAGGAGGAGGCCACGGCGCCGGCTGACTGAGCTGTGGCGGGACCAAGTCTGGATTCCCGGGAACCGCCCGCTCCCCCCCCCCACGCCCGGGGCTATTGCCCGCTGAGGCCGAGGGGCGGCTCAACGTGGCCCCCGGGGGCGGGCGGCCGGATGGGATAGGAAAGCAGGAATGAGCGAGGGCGAAGACAGGGATGGCCGGGACTTGTGGATGGCGGTGAAGTACCATCCGCTGCAGCTTCAGGAGCCGCGCAGGTCTGGTTGGGAGACCAAGCCCGGTCGACCCCTTACGGAAAGAAAAGGGATACTGATTACTCCAAGTGTGGGGGCACGTGCGTTTGGGTCCGAACTTGAAGTGCGCGGGAGCTTTGGGGCCTGTGGACGATAACTGTTTTGTGTTAACGGCTAAAACTTAGCCACAAACCAGGTCCTTCACTTCCGCGTTACTCTTTTTTTGGATTTTACCTAAGTTAATTCATTACCGTGCTGGAGAAGCTTGAAGGAACAGATGGGATCTCTGTGTGGGCCTAAGAATTCAAGGGCAGGGGGCGGAGGCTAGACTGTTTAACAATATATATACTAGCGGCACTTCAGTGTGTTGAAAATAGGAAGAGACCGGTGGAGGGATATTAAAGCCAGTGGTAATTTCCTTGAGGTGATGGGATTGTGGATGATTGATATTTTGTTCTGGTTTTCTGTAAATAATACGAATTGTATAATAAGGAGACCAGAAACCTTTAAAGAATAAAGTGAGATGTTGGATTTTTAATTATGTACCCAGCCTTATAAATTAATGACATTTTTAGTATAAAAAGTTCAGAACCCAGGAATGGATGTGCTGTAACTTATCAGTGAATTAATTTGTCTTTTTATATGTCCGTGAGCTTCATAATTTTAATTTTGAGGTAATTTAGTAAAATACTTGTAATTACTTCAGTAGAATTTTCTTAAAGGGCCTTTGCAATTGTAGTAATGATTTCCTTCTTCAAATTAGGAAGAAATAGATATTAAATGTCTATAATGTGCAGGCAATTTTACATGTCACTTATAGGTTGCAAATACACGATTTCAAAATAGTCCATTTGAAAGTGTTTTAAAGTTATCCTGAAAGTTGTGACTTAAACTTTTTTTCTTTTATCTGTTCTTCTCAACCCACCCAGTATATAAAATTTAAACCTTCTCTCACGAGTGTATGGTAGAGCTAATGAAGAAGACAAGCAAGGGTCATCTGAAATTGTAATTGGCTCACTAATAATCCCAGGACAAAGTTGGAAAGAAGTACTCAAGCATAAGGTAGATGACTTTAAATCCCAGCTGAAATTGTGGATGTATGTACACCCATTCCTACCCAAGTATTCTTAATTTTCACCTTTGAATAAAGGTTGACAAAAAAACGAAAGGTTGCAAAGCCTCTGGGCCAAATAGAAAATGTCACTCAGATCCACACTGTCCTTATTTACCAGATTGCCCTCCCATACCAACTCAAAGTGAAACAAAATGCATGGCATCTGTTATGGGTAATTTTTCTCATTTATTAAATTATGTCCTCAAGTAAGAGTCTTCAGACCTGAAAGAGCACATAAAATAGCATGTCATTTTTTTGCTTGTATCTCTGCATATGGATGTGGATATTTCCGTGCTTCCCATACCCTGTCCTTTTCTTTCCTGGAAGCAGCCGTCTATTACCTTCCTTTCTCCAAGCATTTCATGTACTCTGTGACTTGTCCTTTTCAAACACCAAATTTGATGAGTCATACTTTTGTTAATTAGTACTTAATACTAAGTCTGTGTCAAAAAAAATAACAGGATTCCGCTGTTTCCTGGAATGAGTGCTTGACTCAAGATTCTTATAAAAGTCTGCACTAAATAAAATTTGTCTCGACTCTGAAGAATGCATAGTCCCTATGACAGATTCCACATGGTTTTTACTTTTATCTTCTATACCTTTACATCTTTTAAGTGTTACCCTATTTTATTTTTTCTTAACTGGAGGTAATAGTCCATATTAAAATAGTGCTAATTGATGCTTTTTAAAAACAGAAAGCTAATGGGTGATAACAGAATTCTGAGTTAACTGATTGTACGATGTCACTTTTTCAAAATTTGATCAATCACATAGCCTTTTCTCTTGTTGCCCCTCTCTTCTCTTTTTCCAAAGACGGCTACAAAGATGTTTGATATAAAGGCTTGGGCTGAGTATGTTGTGGAATGGGCTGCAAAGGACCCATATGGCTTCCTTACGACAGTTATCCTGGCCCTTACTCCACTGTTTCTAGCAAGTGCAGTACTGTCCTGGAAATTGGCCAAGATGATTGAGGCCAGGGAAAAGGAGCAAAAGAAGAAACAAAAACGTCAAGAAAATATTGCAAAAGCTAAACGACTAAAAAAGGATTGAAGGAATGAACGAACAGGCTATATAACCAGAGGAACATCACTTGAAAAATTACGCAGTGTTGAAAGGACCCACTAAGGTTTCTTTTCGGGTTTTTATGGCAGTAATTTGTTGTAAAAGTCGGAGCACCTGTAAGAATCATGTTAGTTGTGACCTCTACTGCAGCAGCTTTTAGGTTTTGGTGTAGAAGTCTGTTGACAGTTACTGTAAATTAGCATTATTATGCTATAAATTCTTTATAATTAACTTAGTCATTTGCCACTTTGCAGCTTATGTTCTGAAATGAAAACAGCCTGTGGAGAAAAATGACTATACACTATGAACTCTATTCAAATAATAGCTTAGAATGGGGTTCTCTTCTGGACAAAGGGAATTGAAAATGTAAAAATCAAAACTGTCCTGAGGTGAGAACTGTGCTTTGGCTTAGAAGGGCATATAGTATATTATTTATATCTTTTATCATTATTGTTTATTTCTTGGAAAAGAATAATTTCTGACTTCCTCAAAGCCACATATTAACCAATGACCGTGTTTTGCTTTTTTTCTCATTTTAGCCTTTGAGATAATTATGAAACATTCTGCATTTTTTAAAATCTCATTTTCTGAAGAATTCTCTTATTGGCTATATAGAATATCACCACCAGATAGAAGAGTTTTTGTACTCATGAACCTGCCATTTTCTTAGAGCTGTTTTGTTGGGTAGAATGACACTATGATTTAAAGCTTGCAGTAAAAATGCCGAACTTTGTGTTACCTTGGAACCAGTTTATTCTTTATTGTGCTATGTAGAAATGTGAAGTAGTTAAAATGTCTTATCACATAATTTGTTCATTATGTAGATGCCACTTTTGTGTTTTTATTCCAGTCTTCACTGTAATTTATCTAATAGTGATATTCTATACTATCTGATCAAGCAGGTTCATGGTGAAAATTAAAATTTCAGACTTCTCTTAAGGAATTCTTTTTTTTTTTTCCTCAAGGAATTCTTAAAAAGTAATAGTTAAGTCCTATTGCATAAGTGGTAAAGGTTTAACATTTGGAAAAATTTTGTTCGTTATACTAGTAATTGGGTAAGAAAGGCAAATTGTGTCAAAATGAGAATGTGTTAAAATTAGAAATAAAGAGCTAAAGGATATTTCCTTCACCTAAGTAGTATAACTGGAACTTTTTACTATTAAACATGGCTTTTTTAAGTGTCTAGTCTAATAATTTTATTCGCTGTCAGTATATAATAGCTTATTAATGTTTTCCTCACCTCTGATAATGAATTTTAAATTACAAGAAATTGTCCACCAGCTTTAATTTAAAAATGAAACTAGATCCTGAAATAAATTTGATACTTTTTTTATAAAGAGGTCCTGGGGTTTTTTTGTTGTTGTTTTTTAAGTGGGGATTAATAATTAAATAATTAAAGTTAGATATGTTATAGAAATTAGACTTTTGAAAGGCTTTTGAGTTTCATTTCTAGCTAAGAGCCTACTTACAAAAGCTAAGAGCAATGTTTCTCAACTATGAAAACCTAAGGACTCCTGAGAATGCTTCTGGACTGGTCTGAACACTTCTTAGTACTTTCACTTTAGGTTGTCAATTCCTCCGTGGTGCCAGTGGAATGAACATATTGCAACTCCAGGTACTGAGATAATTCAGTATTCCATTCCATTACTTAAGCAAGCTAGGATATCTAGTGATCTTTTTACTGTCACTGAACTTTTAATAGTTGAAGTTACCATTGAAATTAAAACTTAAAAATATGCTTCTATAGATCTACTGGCCCCTCTGGGTCCACAGAGCACAGTTTAAGAAAAATGAGGTTAAGATACACCTAAAATGCATTTGAGTTTTTGCAATCAAGCTGTTCATGAAAGGAATTTATACATAAGTCTTATAGCCACATTTTAGAGTCAAATATTAAAGCAAAAGATATATTCACCATAATTCTCAGTTATCTACTAAAGCTGTGTTTTCATTGGTTCTCTTGTTAAAGATATTTAACTGAAATCTGGTTTTCTCCAATTTTATTAATTAATTAACTTATTTATTTGTTAAAGATTTTATTTATTTATTTGACAGAGAGACAGAGCGAGAGCGGGAACAGCAGCAGGGGGAGTGGGGGAGGAAGAAGCCGGCTTCCCGCAGAGCAGGGAGCCCGTTGCAGGGCTCTATCCCAGGACCCGGGGATCTTGACCTGAGCCGAAGGCAGACGCTTAATGACTGAGCCACCCAGGTGCCCCTCTAATTTCTTTTAGAGTCTTAACACATACCAGTTTTGTATTTGACATATGCCACTTGTTTCTTCAGCTTTAGCTTTTTCCAACATTAATGAGCCTTTTTTATATATGTCGAGATCAGTAGGTTTTATAATATTTATGTATATGTTTATTTGTATGTGGGGGAAATGGGGGGGGTGTAAAATAAAGTATTTTGAGTGTTGGGGTCCTTCAAAAAAATCAGCCTTTTCTCACTGCAACAAATAGTACTGTTGATAAAAGAATCTCATTTATTATTAGCCATAATACTTCTTTAAAAAATTGCCTTTTAGGTTGTTTCTGAAGTTTTGAGAATATAATCAGTTACCTTTTTATGGCTGGTTTTGGGAAAAACACAGGCTGCTTATAACGACATTTTACCCAAAAAGAAAAAAAAAGTTTGTGTGTCAGAATTTGATCCATATTATCCATGTGATAAACTTCAGCATGGTATTACTGTATGAGATACACTTTATAGTATAGCATTTTTTACTTTGATTTCTTGAAATTATAGTAAGCAAATGAAGTAAACTTACCATTGCTGTGAGCTGGAAAACCATTGTTGAGAGAAATTATAATTAGCAGCTCCTGACCCATTCTTTCTCTCCTTATACAGAATGTAAAGGAAAGGGGCAAGGGGCACTTACAGCTCATCTGGTATTATGTCAGAGGAAGTCTGATTCCTATTCATGATTGTTTTTAGGTTTGCAGTTGGTTATAGGGTCACACGGATTTACTTCATATCTGGAATACATACATATATATGTGTGTATATTTCTCAAACATATTAAAACAGATTGCATATTCAAATACCGTAAGTTTGGGAAATATAAAATAGAACTTGGGGTTTATTCCTCTGTAATTTCTTGGAGTCTTTTAACTTAATTTGACTATTATAGGCTCTTCTCGCTTCTGTTTTTTTCCCCAAGGAACACAAACACGGTTTGAGAAAGCCTGTTCTGTTTAAATTCAGGTTACATTTTAATTTTATTTCTGTTTTTGTGTTTTGTTTTTTGTTTGGTGAGATCAGGTTACATTTTAAATAGTATGGTTAATGAGATAGCATTAAAAAATATAATGGTATTGGTTCAAGGCTGATTAAATTAAGAAATGAAATAAGTGACAGCCAGAAATTGGTTTGTAAAAGTAGAAATGGAAAAGAATAACAGATAATGGGAAAATTTTTTTCCTCCATTTCTGTTGATTTTCAACATCAAATATCCAAGGTATAGTTAATAGGCTAGATTTGTATGATTAAACCCAACAGCCAACATACTTTCTGTACTTAAGCAGTCAAAAATTTGCTACATGCATGTATAGAACAGGTATGGGAAATCAAGAACAATTTACCTCTGAGAAAGTACATAAGGTATATATGCATTTTAATTACTTTGAAATGAACATTTTTACTTTTGGAATTAAAAAAATTTTGCATAGGTCTAAAGTCTGTCTTGAAGAAATAAAGACATTTTCGTTAACTTATTGTAAGACATTTTCATTAAAAAAAAAAAACTTGTAAATGTCCAAAATACAACTATTTAAAATATAACATACGGTGGACAAACTAATACTTGATTTAATACTTTAATTGTGCTTTGCATGTGTCTGGCATAAAAGCCAAATATAAAAAAGATTGCTTAGAAAGATAATTTGAATTAGGCCAAAGCTATAGGTAAATTTTTATGTAGGACATTTAACTGTTTTGATACTACCTAACAGTGCTACCAGTATCCCAAAAATGTTAGTCTTGAGAAGAGGAATGTGGATGGATTACTATAAAATGTCATTTCCACTTCTTGAAATCACTTTAAAACCACATTTTCTAGGGGTGGTGTCTGGTTGGTTCAGTCAGTAGAATGTGTGACTCTTGATCTTGGGGTTGTAAGTTTGATCCCCACACTGGACGTAGAGATTATTTTAAAATAATATCTTTTTTTTTTTTTTAAAGTGCATGCTCTACTAATAATGGTGGGCCAGTATTATAATCTTACTTCAAGTATTTTCCCACAAGGACTTTTGGTTAAGATTTGCTTCTGCTACTTATGTAAATCAGGTTGTTTTAATTTAATTTATTTTACTTTATTTTTTTATGCCTCATCTATTTAGTATTTTTTTTACATTTTTATTTAAATTCCAGTTAACATACAGTGTAATATTAGTTTCAGGTGTACACTTCAGTGATTGAGCACTTCCATACATCACCCTGAGTCACCCAGGTGGCTCTCTCAAAATAATTTTTAATCTTACAGAACTCCAGTTATTGTATCATTTCTCTGTTTACTGTCCTTTCAGACTTTTGTGCCTCTTGGTCCTAATTCCTCTCTTCAAACTCCAGGTCTTCATGGCTTTTCATTTATCAGCTACATTTTCTTGGCCTCCACATGTTTTATCCAAGTTCATGTTTTTGATTAATCCTTTAGAATCTTACAGACTGCCTCTCCAGAAATACCAGGCTTCTTATTTTTTTCTTTATTTAATTGAGTACTTTAGGAGAGCTCGCTAATTACCCTTACCTTTCTTCTATTATGATATACATTGGGGTTCCTAAATGATCATAAAGATCCAAAATGTACTGAGCATTTACAACTATAGGATACTTCACAAAGGAGTAATCCTAAGAGGGAAAACCTAAGTAAATTCATAAACAGAATGATGACTAAAGCAAATAAAGGAGT
Organism: Ailurus styani; assembly: GCA_002007465.1. NCBI lineage: Eukaryota > Metazoa > Chordata > Mammalia > Carnivora > Ailuridae > Ailurus > Ailurus styani. Next base: position 1,439,160 of record LNAC01000421.1, read on the forward strand.
TAAACATAAAAAAAGTTAGGTTTTGGAGTGCCTGGCCGGCTCAGTTGGTAGAGCATGTGACTCTTGATCTCAGGGTTGGAAGTCTGAGCCCCATGTTGGGTGTAGAGATTACTTAAAAGTCTTATTTTATTTATTTGAGAGAGATAGAGTGAGCAAGAGAGAGGAGTGAGTAGGGGGGGAGGGGGAGAAGGAGAAGCAGACCTAACTACCTCACAGGTAGCCCAGTATGAGACTCAGAACATGACTGGAGCCAAAGGCAGACACTTAACCAACTGAGCCACCCAGGTGCCCCTAGATTACTTTATTTTTTTTTATAAAGTTATTTGTTTGTTTATTTGACAGAGAGAGAGAGAGATCACAAGCAGGCAGAGAGAGAGAGGAGGAGGAAGCAGGCTCCCTGCTGAGCAGGGAGTCCGATGCGGATGCGGTGCCTGATCCCAGGACCCTGAGATCATGACCTGAGCCAGAGGCAGAGGCTTTAACCCACTGAGCCACCCAGGCACCCTTCCAGATTACTTTAAAAAAAAAGGTTTCTGTAGTTCATAATCTCACATATCTTATGCATACTAAAAATGAATTCTTAAGCTTAACGGGACAGAGAACTACTTACTGTACAGTCAGAAAATTAAGTAATTTTTACTTCTTTTATTGTTAAAAAAGTTACATACAAATGAAATACTACCACAGTATATTCATTGATTGGGGTTCTTGTCCCCTTGTGGCATCCAGGATCCTGGCTGAAAGGTTTTACCAGTGCTGGTGGGAGCCACGGTGGGTTCTTCCTTTCCAAAGTATGGAGCAGAGGCATGCCCTTTGATCTGAGTTGGAACTGGTGGAGACAAGGGTTCTTCATTGTTCCCTTTGCTAAGGAGTTTTTCTTTTTCATAAAGATCTTGATTTTTCATTTTAATTTCTTCTCTGTTTTTTTCATTCTTTAGTATTTCCTGTATGTATATATAAGTGGAGGAAATTATTAAATTTCTAGTTAGAAGAAAACTCAAACTATATGTTTTATGAAAGTAAAATAGCTAATAAATATATACTTATACATGATACTTGCTTTGCATTTAAATAATATATAGATATGCACAGGACAAGTTTTATAATTTTTATTAATATTTTATTAATATATTTTTGACAGAGGGAGAGAGCACAAGTGGGAGTGGCAGAGGGAGATGGAGAAGCATTTTTCCCACTGAGCAGGGAACTGGAGGCAGGGCTTGATTCCAGGCCCCTGGGATCTTGACCTGAGCCGAAGGCGGAGCCACTGAGCCACCCAGGCACCCCTTAGATAGCTTTTCTAGACTTGTCCTATGGGGCACCTGGGTTCTGTCCCTCAAAATTGCCATTCTACCCATAAAGATCTATAGTCCAAATTACTGTATTTCATTGAATACAATGGAAACATCCAATTTAAGATTTAAGGAGCATCTCCCTCTCTGGCTGCCCCTGTCTGTGCGTGCTGTCTCCCCCTCCCTCTGTCCCCGTCAAATAAATAAATAAGTATTTAAAAAAAAAAAAAGCATCCTCGTTACATATACCACTAAAAAAGGGCAAACTCCACACATCCTCATTTCAGAGATGCTAAAATTTGAAAAGATGTGCATCTTAAAAACAGATGAAATATAGTCATTACATCTTTTATCTTTCTTGATTCTTCCTTCCTCTTGTCTTAACCATTACTTTTGAATGGGTTGTATTTTTAAATTTTCTTTTTGCTTACCTGTATTTTTAAATTTTTCCTTAACTTATTTATAATATGAAAAAAACTGAATGTTAATATAACTAATATCTGACAACACTGACAAAAACAAGTTCTTCCAAGTTATGTATATTAATTTCAACATTTTAAAACATGACACTTAAAAGCAACATCTGGGTATCTAAATGTATGATGCCACCTTTCTGTTTCTAAAGTGAATTTCAAGTAGTAATAGTCCTTTAAAAAGGTAAACACTGAGAATTAAAATCACATTTGAAACAATGGTTTCTACTTAAAGGAAAGAAAAGGGTTTTTTTTTGGGGGGGGTATAGTGTTATAGAATTAGTTTTAGGCACAAAGGGCCCATCTAATGAAACTTCTTCAAAGCAAACATGTTTGGGAAGGAATATTTATAAATATTCATGTAATTTCTGCAACACAGACCAATTCCCCATGAATAGTTTAATAACCACAATTACTGAGTTTAGGGGCAGCTCTTAGGCACAAGGAGGGTGAGAGTAGTGAGGCTTTTATGCACCCTGTAGAATTTTCAGGTGAGATGACCATGTATCACAAAGGAAATCTCTCTCAATGTGATACTGGAAATAGTGGAATTTAGAAAAAATTCTTTTTCTTATCTCCATATTCTTCAATACCTTCTATGACCTGCTGTGTCTTCATGGACGCTCTTGAGCAGAATGAAAGCTACGGGACAGGGTTGAACTTATACTAGTAACCCACCACAGGTAGCAAAACGCTACTGAGAAGTTGGTCTGCACCTTGTTTGGTTTTGGTGTAAGACGATCAGTCACTTCACATGGCCTGAAGCTGCCCACGCCTGCTTTATTTACCTCAGCTCTACTGTTGCAGTCTTACAGCTGGTGCAAGCCTCTAGCTTCTGCATCAAAGACAATTGAGGGCAGAGGAGCTGTTCCTTCTTTTGTTCTGACTTCACATAATTTCTCTTTACTCAACATCACTCTGCCAAATTTCTTTCTTACAATAGCCATTTAGGCAAATAAAAAACCCCATGTAAATACGTTAATTATTTTAACATGAGGGTTAAAAATTTCAGAGTTGAGAAATATGGAGATTATAATTTTTCATAGAAAAGACTTTCCTTTTTGTCTTTTTTTAAAAAACTAATTGTTACCAGACCCCTCCTAAAAGCCTCCGGGAAAATTAAACAACATAAATCATGTATGAAAGGAAATCTAGTTTTGTAAATATTTGGAATAGATAAAATGAAAGTAGTTAGGTGGAAAAAATAGGAATCTGTGGACTTAAATCATTTTGTAACAAAGCCTATTTTATAGTAGGAATTACCATAAAATAATTTTCCTTACATTTCCTTTGAACACTACTACCTTAAGTCTAAGTATGTTCATCAATAAAAACAGTATGTTTGTTTCAATGTGTAGAGATAAACCAAGAACAAGCAAGTAGGTCTTCATATAAATGTTTATATGTTTAAAACAAATACCCTTTTATATACTTTTTTCCCTGACAATATTCTTCAACATAAAAAAAAAAGATGGTTGTATGACTTGGCTTTGTACCACTATTTACTTAATGAACACCCCTACTGTTATTTCCAATATTACACATTTTCATTTAAAAAAAAATAGCACTGTGATGACCATCTACATAGGTCTTTGACTCAAACAGACATAACTTCCATGCCAAACTATCTCTTACTAACTGTGACACCAAGAAGGCCATTTAAATATTTTTAGTCTCAGTTTCTTCTGTTTTTTTCTCTTTCTTTTCTTTATTTTTCTTTTCTCTTCTTTTCCTTCTTCTTTTTTTTTAATTACAGAGCTTTAGTCATCAAGACGGTATGGTTCTGGCACAAAAATAGATACACAGATCAATGGAACAGAATAGAAATAGAAAACCCAGAAATTAGCCCACAAATATCTGGGTCAATTAATCTTTGACAAAGCAGAAAAGAATATCCAGTGGGAAATAGACAGTCTGAAACAACAAATGCTTCTGGGAAACCTGGACAGCAACATGCAAAAGAATGAAACTGGACTACTTTCTTATACCACACAAAGAAATAAATTGAAAGTGGATGAAAGACCTAAATGTGAGACCTAGAACCATAAAAATCCTAGAAGAAAACACAGGTGGTACGAATATCTTTTAACTTTCCTTTTTGCTAGGTAGAAAGTATGATAAAAATGGAAACCTGGATCCTTGGTGGTCTACTGATGCAGAAGAAAAGTTTAAAGAAAAAACAAAGGGCATGGGTAACCAATATAGCAACTATTATTGGAGGAAAGCTGGCTTAAATGTTAGTACAACTATGGTGTTTTGTCTGATACCCAAGATCTACAAAGAACTTCTCAAACTCAACACCCAAAAAACAGATAATCAAGTCAAAAAATGGGCAGAAGACATGAGCAGACATTTCTCCAAAGAAGACATACAGATGGCTACCAGACATGTGAAAAAGTGTTCATCATCATTAGCCACCAGGGAAATTCAAATCAAAACCACACTGAGACTCAGTCTCAGTTTCTTTATCTGAAAATGGGAATAAAGTGACTGTGTGTGTATAAATATTTATACCTCAAATACTCATGTATACTGTTCACATCGTTAGGTCTTCTGAAAGTTTGTGGTTAAGATAATGGGCTCTGAAGCAGGACTACCTCCATGCAAATCCCAGTTTGGGCATGTGCTAGCTCCGTGACCATGTCAACGTTGCTGAACCTCTCTGTGAGGACCTCTCTGTGTTTGAGATTCCTTGTGTAAAATGGAGATAACAATGCTGTCTTCTTCCATGGGCTGTTGTAAGGAGGGGAAGAACTGGCTGCTGAGCAGTGATAAAACAACAGAAGAGAGTACAGGTGACTTTTTCAATCGTGGACTTTAAATAGTTGATAAATGGGTGGATTATTTATTCCATTTCATTAAAAAATAAAGATAACAAATTTATAGTCATCCCTCTTTTTTACTTCAGAGTAGAAATAAAGTCTTCAATACTTACACTGTTTAAATAATTAAAATTTTAACTCACTATTTTGTGACAAACATTGAATAACTGTTGTGAAAACTCTGTAAATAGCAGAATCCCTATATCAATGGCTATTCATATGAAGAATAAATAGACAAAGTTCATGATTTTGCTGAACTGAAAAATCTTCAATGTTTTAATGTGCCATAGCCCTCAACAAAGTCTGCAATCACTACCACTTGATTGAGGATAGAGGTGTTAGTAAAACATTGTCTACTGGCTTGAGAACAGGATGAAATAACTGGTACCACATTAGTCTTTCTGCCATAAACAACTAGAAAGCTGGATGAAGAGTACTAAACTTTTCAGATATTATAGAATAGGTAGTACAGTACTGTGATTCCTGAGAGAAGGGAAACAAATGAGATAAAGTCCCATATTGCTTCAGCTTTCTGCCTGCAGGCATATTATGGGGTGCTGTATAGGGTGGGCAAACCCAAGCAGAAGTCGTGCTAAAGAGATGGAGACGTTGGTTACAGAGGCCGAGGAAGCCAGAATTTGTGGAGCAGAATGCCACAATACACAGAAAAAAGTTCTAGAAATCTGCATAGGGGACCACTTAAGTGTTCCACTGAGTATCAAGCTGTATGAGGGTAGGGTGAGATGCTACAGGGCCAGGAATAACTACTAAGGAGCTACAAACTGAATAACTGCTGGAACATGCATGAAAATAAAAGACATTCAAGTTCTAATCAGCTAGAGATGTCTCACTGAACACAATGCACACACAAGTATTCAGTATAAAAACCTCAGAAAGATCACTCTTTAGGAGTAAAGTAAGTGGAGAGTAGAGGTAACTCTAGATATGCATTGTCCAATACAGTAGCTACTAGCCACACATTTTAAATTAATTAAAACAAATTAAAACTTCAGTTCCTCCACTGCACTATACACATTTCAAGTGTTTAGTAGCTAAATGTGACTAGAACCCCCTACTGGATACCACTGCTAGATCCACCCTAACAAAACTTAAAAATAAGCCTCCAAAAGTTTGGGCTGATAAACACTTAATTTCATGTCCTCTGGATAAAACTCAACATTTTTAAAAGCAGGACATCAAAACCCAGAGTGTAAGCAATATACTATTTCAATGTTCATCATCCAATCAACAAATGAAGAAGGATTTGTGATCCAAACCCAGTCAATAGAAGCAGAGCCAAACATGATAGAAATCATGAAAATATCTCATAATTACATGATAAATGTAAGACCTTTATCAAAACTACTATAAATATGTTCAAAGACATAAAAATGAACATAAAGAGAAAAATAGAAACAAAAAGAACCAAATGGAACTTAGAGGTGAAAAATACAATATATGAAGTGAAAAACATAATGGATTTACCTAACAGCAAATTAAACACTGCAGAAGAAAAATGAATCTGAAAACAAGGCAATGGAAACCATCCAAACTGATGTAACAGGGGGGGAAAAAAGCATAAAAACTGTTCTAGAGCCTCAGTAAGCTGTGGGACAAAATCACGCAGTCTCATATGTAAAAGTGGAGTCAGAGAAAGGAGACAGGAAGGGGAGGTAATAATGGGTAAAAATATTCCAAATAGGCAAACATAAATCTATATGTCCAAGAAACTAAAACAACAATAACAACAAAAACCAAACTCCAAGCAGGAGAAATACAAAACCTAAGTATAAAAAATCAAATTGCTAAAAGCAAACAATAAAGAGAAAAATCTTTAAATCAGCTACAGAAAAAAGATTTATTTACAGAAGAGACAAAAATAAACACTATTGAGTTCTCATCAGAATGCAAGGTGTAGAACAATGGATTGACTTTAAGGTGCTGAAAGATAAGAAAAACTGCTAACTATATTAAGATATATAAAATCCTATATGAAGTGAAAATATCCTTTAAAAATGAAGGCATAATAATATTTGCAGGCAAACAGGCTGAATTTATCACAAACCCCTACCATAAGAAACATTAAAGAAAGTACTTCAGGCTGAAGGAAAATGATACAAGATGAAAACTTGAATCTACATAACAGAATGAACAGTGACAGAAATGACCAGAGTGGAGGATCTCATTTTCTCATTGCATAGCAGAAAAATGCTAGATTTGTGGACACTATTCTATGTGCTTGATGCCCTGGAACTTTATGTCACCCACTGGACATTCCTTGAGCACATGAAGAGTATCATCATACTGCCCGTGGAAACTATTGCTTTGGATTTTGAGGCTTACATGATTGTACCCCCACCAAAAGGTCTTCTTAAGGCTTGCAAAGATATCAGTTATCTTTGATGAGAAGTACAGCCTGAAGGCAATGGGACTTTTGTGATTATATGCAGCCGTCAAATTAATAGCACTAGGCAGGAGGAAGACAATACATTACTACCTCTCTACTCCTATCCACCAAAGAACCTCACCCCACCAAACCTTGCCATTGTCCTGGCTTCCCTGGCCTGGGATTTGAAGCAGTAACATCAGCAATGGCCCTTCTCCATCTGAGGCTGAGCCCAGTGGAGTTGACAGAAAGTCATGCATGAGGTCAACCCCATTCTGAGAAGCTCACATCTAAGCATCCCTGGGAGTGAAGTATTGAAGGATATCATTTTTAACTAAGCTCAAGGAAGAAGTGGAAGAAACCATACTCAAAAGAGAGAAAGCATGAGCTATAGCAAAATCTGTTATTTCAGAACTTTCCCTAAATATGCTGTTAATGAATGACTATTCTGTGACAATCTCCTTCATTTCAACAGGCAGCAGGGTGTTCAGTTGAAGCAAATTAGCTTAGACTTTTTTATGGAGCCTTGATACTGGGAAAAGAGACAAATTCAGTTATAAAAAGTACTACGTATTAAATATTTGAATTTATGTACTTTTCCATGTCATATTAAACATTATTATTGTTCGTGAAGGAGTACACTTAAGACCTTTGTAAAAAATAAATAAAAGGAAAAGCTCTGGATGCCTTTAAAAAGCTCACCCCTGTTTTTAGCATAGTCAAGTTAATGGTTATTTACTATGTGCAATTCATTAATTCAATGATGCGAACTCAAGCCCCAAAAGGTATAGCTCAAGTCCCTTCCAGTGCCACTTCTTGCCTAAAGCTCTGCTTAAGAGCCCTTTTGGTAGCTGTAGACTGTACTCAGTGTTGCAAATTGCTAAGTGTGGTATTGAAAAAAGACAGTTTTTTTTTTAATTAATAAGATACAGACAAAAAGCTCGGAAATGGAATCTATTGACATGCTGACTCACACCTATTCATAGACCTTAGCGATGATATAATCCCAGTTCAATCATATAGTCCCCTATGCAAATTCTAGTTTACATGGATTTTTCGAGATGGTGTAGAAATCAATTCTGATAACACAGTCATACCTGTGGGAGGTGTTAGGTAATAGAACTGAATATTAGAACTATAAAAAAAGAGGTAAAACAAATGGCAGGATAGGACTAGACATCTCTGTAAGATAAATTGGAAGAGATTATGGAAACTGAGGCAATGTAAACTTGAACCTTGCAACTCCACTCTAATATCTCAGAGAAGGGAGAGAGCTGAAGGCACGTGCTCTCTGATGAAAGAGAGGTGCAAGAAAGTTTAGATTACTCAGGTACTGGGGAAAGAAGGGCTGAGAAATATCTAAGTGAGGCAAAAAGGTTACCCAAGATTTTTCAGGGATCCACATCATTCTGCATCTCTGGGGCCACACTTGGACCAGAGGTGTGGGAATGAACAATTCTGAGTCTATACCATTAAATGGAATTGAATATTTGGATACAGATCTAAGCATACATACAAAAACACCTTAGGAATATTATCTGTTTTTACACATATATTCTAGTAAACAAGGGAAGGTAATTACAAATTACCCATTATTACTAATTTAAGATACATAAAATCACTAGTATTTTTAAATTTCTTTGTATGTGCCACATGTAGAAATAAAAACAAATAATAGTTTCATGATATAATTCAAGATCCAATTCCCTAACCCTATTTCAACTGAATTCTTCTATCAAGGAGTGTTTCAATATATTCTCTATATACAAATACATCATGCTGGAGCACCTGAGTGGCTCAGTGGGTTGAAGCCTCTGCCTTCGGCTCAGGTCATGATCTCAGCGTCCTGGGATCGAGCCCTGCATCGAACCCCGCATTGAACCCTGCATCGAGCCCCGCATTGGGCTCCCTGCTCAGCAGGGAGCCTGCTTCCTCCTCTCTCTGCCTGCCTCTCTGCCTACTTGTAATCTCTGTGTCAAATAAATAAATAAAATCTTAAAAAAAAAACCAAAACCAAATACATCATGCTGATGGTGTGAAATGCATGTTAAATATAAAATTCCATAACAGATTTTAAAATTGATAATTTTCATGTAGATGGATCTATAATTGGAACAGAGCTAATGGTAAGTCCTTTAGAAGGGAATTATAATGTTTGTTTTAAAAGTGCTATAAATCCAGCTAAGAAAAAAGGCAGGTACAATACACATATGCATATCATAATCCAGTGCTTTTTGATGTTCTGGTTCCATGCTTCTCTGGAGTTTAGTATTTATAAATGGTCTCCATTTAGTTTCAACTACTTGTGAATTCCAAGTATACCATATATAACTATGTTCAAACTTAAGTACAAAACACGTCTCAAGATAAAATCTAAATACAGTTTAAAGTAAATTAAACAGTTCTTTATTGTTAGAAAGTTTATTACATTCAAGAGCAAGCAAAGACGTAGGAGTCAGTCTTATGCTTAATGATAAAATTGGCCATGTCACTAGATTTTTTTTTTCAAGTCTTCTGTAGGATTAAAAACATAGCCATTTCATAATGATCAAGTTATATTACGTATGAAAAAAAATTGAAGTCTTTAAAAGTTTAAATTTGAAATTATAAATTAGCAATATATTTGTGGCAAAAGTGCAATGTAAATGTAACTTTAATAACTACTATAGGTATATGCTTTCAAAGTGCACATAAGATAAAGACAGAATGAAAGTTTTGGTCTTGGAAAGAGATGAACTTTTTAAAATATTTATTTATTTTTAAAAGATTTATTTATTTATTTATTTGACAGAGAGAGAGAGAGAGAGAGATCACAAGTAGGCAGAGAGGCAGACAGAGACAGGGGAGGAAGCAGGCTTCCCGCCGAGCAGGGAGCCCGATGCAGGCCTCGATCCCAGGACCCTGAGATCATGACCTGAGCCAAAGTGCAGAGGCTTTAACCCACTGAGCCACCCAGGCGCCCAAAATATTTAAATTAATAAGTACATCTCCCCAATTCATATGTTTTTCACCTCTTGCCACACATGTGCTATATACAGTATAAATACATTTGACTTTGACAGCTCCATTAACTTCTTTCTGTAATTTAAACTATACATACAAATGAGTATTTTTTATTTAAATGAATATTAAAAATTTTGAAGTATAAGCACCTTGCCTTTTGTCAATTTAAGAAAAAACATTTTGAAGAATACAGAAGATTTAGTGAATGCATTATAAGTGAAAATTTAGCAGAAAGTACATTCCAGGTCCCTAAACCGTACACATTTGGTTACTATACAGTGGTCTCATCCAGAAAGCAGCCTCCCAGAATATGCCACTTCCTCCCACCCCACAATCAACATAATTATAATGGCAATTTGGTGTACAACTATTTCAAAATGTTCTAAGCCAAATATTTTTTACAGTGTCATTTTTGTAACATATCATGAAATAATTCAGGCCTAATAAATATAGCAATGCCTACACTTGAAAATATTGCTTAATTGTTGATTTAAACTACAGTTTCTAGTTCTACAAGTTGAACTGCCAGAATGAAATAAAAAGTTATTAGATCACGTTTGTTCAATATATGATAAGAGAGAGAGGGAAAAAAAGCAGGGAGGTACATAGGTCACCAAAAGGTACTCTGTACCAGACCCAAGGCAATGCCTGCTAAAGCAGTAATCAAAAATGAACTGAATCTTGGCTGAATGGGATCAGAAACCAAAAGGGTAAATAAATGACAATGCTTAGGTTAATATGACAGTACCAGGTTGCTAAGAAATCTATTGGAATGAGACAACAAGCAAGCAAGTTCTCCCATAGCAGAAGCCGCCCTTGCTATGTGTTCTTGCCAATCACTAGTGTGCTTCTGCCAAATCAATGTCACATTTAATTTATTCACATTCAAATCTATTGCAAACAGACTTTGATCAATTACAATCACAAAAATGCAGACTGAGTTTTGTTGTTTTGACATGCTTTCTTGAACTTCTCTCCTACATTTTTAAAAAACATTTCTAATTGCAAGAAGTTGATCTCAATGATTTTTGTTGTTTAAGGGGACAATTGTTAAGATTTGTTTATATTCCTTGCTAGTAGGAATTTCTGGCGTTGAGTTTTCTGTCTTTGAACTTGAGCCAGATTAATTATTACATCTCAAAATGTTACTAAAAGGAACTAATCACAGAGCTCAAGTCATTAGTATAGTTTTGCAGGTGGTATTTCTTTTAATAAAATAAAGGAATTTCCATCTATATGAAAAAAAGACCTTTGAGCATAAAGATACAATTACTTAATTGAAAAAGAAATACAGCAGTTAAACATTAATAAAAAAATAATTAGAGTCACTTAACTTCAGTCCTATTTAATTGCACTGCCCTGGTGGGAGACAAAACCTTGCTCCCCTGTGTGAGAAGTGGGGAAACCCACTATCCCTGGGAGAGAAGCAATGGCTTGTCAGGCCTGAGGTCCCAGAGTGGGGAAGAAAGGGCAGAGGCTGGAGCCCTGGAGGAATAAGGAGGCTCCATCTGTGAAGGACTGCTAATACTTACTGAGCTGTTATATGCCAGCTGCTGTAGAGAGAAAACAGTTCTACTCTTCTAGGTTGAGGGAGAGAAGGAAAGGAGCTGGGAGGAAGAATCAAACATGTCATAGCCATGGAGGGAGGTTACCTTCCCCAGGGCCTAATGCAGAGGTACTGTCCTTTGATGCAAGGGACAATAAACCTGCGGCCCTGCAAGATATACTCATTCATTCATGAATTTTTTATTCTTTCTTTCATTGAATAAATACATATGAGCACCTACCATTCAAGGGCTTGGGGATACAGAGAACAAAACCTGGCTTCTGCTCTTAAGGAGCTTCCTTGGGGACCAAGAGGAAAACAAAGGAGGTTGTCTGCTGTAACACAGATTCATCTAGGAGTCAAGGCAGGGAAGAGCTGGGTAAACACCAATGGACAGTTTTGTGGCTAATGCTTATGGGTTTTTTCCTACTTTCTCATTTGCTCATTCATTCATTGGTTGATTTATCTATTGAGATCCCACTATGTGCCAAGGACACAGAGTGAGAAGACACAATCTTTAGCCTAAACTCAAGGAACTCAAAATATGAGAGATGGGTTAAAAAATTAATGAAATTACAATATGATAAATTCTGTGATAATATAAAGCAAAGAATGTTTTGAGACTGCAGAAGAAAAGCTGGTGTTCCTATTATTGTCCACAGAGTGGGGAGGAAGGGGTGAGAAATAACTTCCCGGAGAGGGTGAGGTCTAAGTCTTAAAACAGGAATGAACCAGAGAACTGAGAACAGTGGAGGCATGCTGGGAATCTTGGTGAGTACATGCTCACAGATTTGGAGGAATAAAGCACCACAGCAAATTCAGAACACTGGAAACAGTTCATACAGCATGCAGGGGTGAGAACATGCTGACTCTTACCATGCAATGTTAGGACATTTAGCTTTTATCCTGCAAGCCATAGTGAAATATTTTGCCTGTGGAGCAAGAGTAGGATTTTCTAATAATAGAGGAGAATGCTCGGTTAGTTTGAATTTTGAATAAACAACAAATAATTATTTTGTGTACATTGTTCTTATATTTTGCATGGTAGGTACTCACACTTAAAATTATTCATCGTTGGTTTGAAACTTAAATTTAACTAGGTGCCCTGTATTTTTATTTGCAAAATCTGGCAAACACAGCAGGAGACTTATGTGTTTATACCCCATTAAAAAAAAATGACTCTAGCAACTGTAAAAATTAGATCAGAAGGAGGTGAGACTGGAATAGAGAAATCAGACAGGATGCTACTGCAGAAATAGAACTGAGACATCATTACAGCAGGAACCCAGACAGGTAGTGAGATGGAGGGGAAAAGACAGATTGTGATAATATTCAAAATGAGAAAGGTCTTGGTCACCAAGGATGTAGAGGTGAACCAGAACAGGACAATCCCCAAGTCTCTGATGATGATGAATGACAGGGTAATGCCATTAACCACGGGAGGAAACAGGAAAGAAGAGGAATTCTGTTTTAGACACACTGAATTTGAGATGTCTATAAGGTACCCAAATATTATGCATCAAACTGTTAGCTCCTTCTTCTCAGACAAAACTCCTAATACTGAAGTGCTTCAGGACTCACTTCGAGGTTCCCCCCCCCTTTTTTCTTTCTTTCTTTTTTAAAGATTTTATTTATTTATTTGACAGAGAGAGATCACAAGTAGGCAGAGAGGCAGGCAGAGAGAGAGGAGGAAGCAGGCTCCCTGTCGAGCAGGGAGCCCAATGCAGGCCTCAATCCCAGGACCCTGAGATCATGACCTGAGCCAAAGGCAGAGGCTTTACCCCACTGAGCCACCAAGGCACCCCGTCCCCCCTTTTTTCTATACTCTCTGCCTAAGTGATTGTTTCCAATCTTATGAGTTTAAATACTATTTACATTTGCTGAAAAACTCAAATTTATGCTTTTAGGCCTGCTTTCCAAGCTCCAGAATGATATACTATCCAACTATCTAATTGATGTCTTCACTTGGATGTCTAATGGACATTTTAAATTAAATACATCCAAGACCAATGAAGCTCAGAAGACTAGCTCAGCGTCACACAGTAAACCTAGACTTGAGACAGAAGCACCTGCTTCCACCATGTTCTTTCCACTACTCGCTACTGTCCTGCACATTTCTCAGCAAGCCCCACACAGGGCTCCACATACCACTGGCCTCAGGATAGTACTGCCTGACTATAGTGTTGCCTTGACCTCTGGCAGCTTTGCTTCGCTTCACTTCAATCAGGCCTCATCCTGTTCCCTTTCTTCACGTGCTAAGACACAGACAAGCTCCAAGGTGACACCACACTGTGCACATGTATCTGGAAAGGCATCCAGGTACCTGGTTGGCAGCCCTGAAAGTGAACCATCATACTCTCAAAGTAGCCTTCCCTGACATACCAAACGCATACCAGTGTGCAGGATCTGGAGAGGACAGGGGGCTACTGGGATGTCCTCGTGCTGGGAAGTAGCCCACTTCAGCCAGCAACAGCCGAATCAGCCTCCCTTACACAGCTGTGCACACTTAGTAAAACTATTCCTATCCTCCCCTTGCCTCCTACCTCCACCTAGCACTAAATCTTAACGATTCTTTCTCCAAAGTGTATCTTGAGACAAGCAGTTCTCTCCAACTTCCTTGCCAAAAGCATTTCTTGCCTAGATCACAGTCTCCTAATAGGTCTCCTTGTTCCTCTAGGATTCAGTGTCCAGAGCAACCACTGACCTTTCATGCCACTTCCCGCTAACAACACTTTAATGGGTCCTTAGAACAAAACCCGAACTTGCCCGTGGCAGATATAGATAAGAGTACTCTGATCAGTTCCCACTTCAAGACAACACTTGCTTCCCAGCTACGGAGGGGGTGCCGAGCAGACAGCCTCCACTGAGTGGCATATTATCGCTTATTAGCAGACATTTGGGTTGTTTCTAGCCTTTCCTGTATTTACTACTGTATTTACTACTGCTATTATAAATAGGCCTATGAATTGTGATAAATTACTTATTTCACCAGATAATTTTGAGTAGATTTCTAGAAATTCGATTGCTAAGGCAGAGGGAAAATGCGTATATATTTTGCTGTCTGTAAGGGAATGGGGTTTTTTGTTTTTCTTTTTAAGATTATTTATTTATTTATTTATTTTGACAAAGAGAGAGAGAGATCACAAGTAGGCAGAGAGGCAGGCAGAGAGAGAGAGGAGGAAGCAGGCTCCCCACTGAGAAGAGAGCCCGATGTGGGGCTCGATCCCAGGACCCCGAGATCATGACCTGAGCTGAAGGCAGAGGCTTAACCTACTGAGCCACCCAGGCACCCAGGGAATGGGGTTTTGACTGCCCTTTCTACCTCCCTTCTCCCCTCTTTCCCCCACACTCACTTCCTAAAATGATGCCTAGCATGTAATAGATGCTCAATATCTATCTGTGGAATGAATAAATTTGGCTCTGTATCTGCACTTTATCAAAGACTAATGAGTAAACAGATTAAAACTGCAATTTGTAATCGTTTTATAAAGTCAAATCTAAACTTAAATAGCCAGTAATCAAGGATAAATCATATTCCATCATTAATAAAATAAATTTTGATTTGAACTGACTTAAAGTTCTCTTCACAATGTTGACAAAGCCTTAATGATGTCAAAAGTGAGAAAAGCTAGGTTCACATTTATTTATACTCTTGGAATCTTATACTGGTGTTTTTTTTTTTAAACCCATGTGATGGTACCAGCTCTCGGTGCGACTATTGTTCTGTTCCACTGTCACACAGCCTTTGAGATGCCCTAAGCCAGCAATGTCAGGCCCCAAGGGGACCTGGGCATGATGTTAGAGGTGGGTGCACAAGGCAAGGATGGTGGCTTCGGGGAGGCAGAACATGCTGCCATTAACTCTATGTTGGGCCAGATCAACTCCTGTCTGGACCACCTGGAGAAGAACAACCACTTCCACACCCGCCTCCAGTTGCTGCTTGAGTCCAAGCCGTCGAGGAGGCCCTTAGGGATGCCAGTCCCTAGGCTCCTGGAGCCCCCAACTAGCCCCAACCCTGCCTCCTGGCTAGGCTCTGACCTGAGCACTCATCACCTGGCTTAGATATCTTTTCAAGGGCTAGCCTACAGGTCCCCCTGGTGGGTATGCCTGCCTGGGCCATCCTTCTGGTCCTCTCCTCGGCATGCCTGGGCCAGCCCCCACCACTCTGCATCCTCTCCTATAGTCAGGTATGAGCCTGCAAACCACCCACCCTGCCTATCTGCCCAATTCCAGGGCACTCCCCACTTTGCCCAGGCCTTGAACAGCCACATTAAACAGGCTAATGAATGAATGAATAAAACCAATGTGTTAAAAATGATTGTTTGTCCTTTTTTTTTTTTTTTTAGATTTATCAATTTATTTGAGAGAGAAAGAGAGTACGCATGGTGGGAAGAGGGGCAAAAGGAGAGGGAGAGAGAGTCCTAAGCAGACTCGGCACTGAGTGCAGAGCCCAGGGCAGGGCTCAATCTCACGACCCTGAAATCATGACCTGAGCAGAAACCAAGAGTGAGATGTTTAACCAACTGTACCACCCAGGCACCCCTCAGTTTGTCCTTTTAAAAATTAAGAAATTTTTTTTTCTTTGTGTACCTTTCACTTGTCAACCAGTAAGTATTTGACTTAAGATATAACACTACCCAAATACAAAATTCCCAACTTTGGAAGGCATCAAAGTAGGAAAGTTTAATAATAGATCAGTTATTTTGGACCTAAACATTTTTTTCCCCCAGAGAAATAGCGTTATAGTAATATGTATGTTCCCTGACTCAGATACAGTTTAACCACAGTGTAACATACATGGAATAAAAAATACACAGTAGAGTCACAGTACATCATCCATAGCACCTACGACTGACTAAAACTTGCAAACAGGCTGCTGGCATTTCAGAGGGGTTGCTGGTGCTGCCTCCCCAAAGAGACAAAGGTACTATGGGAAGGTAGATGGGTAAATGACCTTCATTTACTTCAGTGGAACCCAGGACTCCACTCCTCCCAACTCCAAAGATAGTCCAAGCACTCCCCTTCCCATTAAGGGACGGGAGAAGGTAGAAGAAATAGGAACACAGGCTTGGGAAAGGATGGCTAGTGGTAGGGGACAGCAGAAGGTGAGCATGTGGGCAGCTAGAATTGCAGCACTCACATAAAGCATCACCACTACACCAGCAGTAACAGTAACAACCACTTTATGCAACTGGAACACCACCAACAGGCAGGACTGCCTACAACAAGTATACTGGGAGGAGAGTGGAATTCCCAGAAGAGTAGTAGCTGATGAAACTAACCGAAATGACATTGAGGGAAGGAGGGACAATAAAAGGGAGGAACCAGAGTAACATCTCCTAAGAGGGAATGAAAAGGCCAGAATATTAATTAGAGTTGTAGAGTAAGTTCTAAAGGTCAGGCAGTCAGGTGAGCAAGTAAATGTAAGCTCAAGTGGGCATCTGCAGTCGCCTAGGCGCCAGGTTTCTTTTAGGTTTGGTGCCAGGAGAAAGAGAGGCTCAGGGATATCCCAGCAGGGATGCAGACAGGAAAATAAAGAAACAAGGTGGGTGAGAATTCTTATGGGAATGGTAGGGGAGAGCAGAAAAAAAAATCATTAAAAAATAAGAATAAAGTCAAAAGGAAATCAAGAGCAGAGAAGAAATTGGCCTTCTTAGGACTCTCAGCAAGGACATAGGCTGGAGTCCTTTCTTTCACTTTTTCACGTAGTCATTCAATACTACTGAGCACTTACTCTGAGCCAGGCACTGTTACAGATAAGGCAGGGAACAAAATTTAGTCCGTGCTCTCATGAGGCTTGAATTCTAGTAGGAAGAGACAAATGATACACCAACAAATAACATCACTACTGAATATAAGTAAAGAGATGACTGCCTGCTATTGCTATATCCTTCTCATTTAATCAGCCTGCTCTCCTGGGTTTACTAAGAAACAGGAGACTTGAACTAGTGTGGGAGTATTTGCAAAGGAGTAAACAAAACTTTCTTAGTTCCTTTCAAATGGTTTTTTTTTCTCAAAATGAAATCACTTTCCTTTTTTCTACAAAAGTAATACATCTGGAAACAAATACTGAAATTTAAACAAAAATCCATAAAGTTGAAAAATATCAATCTCTCACAATTTCATGCCCAGTGTTAAAAAGTCTGGAGTATATCATTATAGACTTCTCTTTAAACATATAAATGCATTTACAATATGAATATGATATAGCTCACTTACAAATACATGTTTATAATTACTGATAAGGTACAATAAGGTATGTACTTTGCATACTGTTCCACAAATTGCTTTCCACTTTATATTTTCCAGACCTCTTCCTGTATAAATATATAGATGTATATATCCTTTTTAATAGCTGCAAAGTGGCTAGTATTCCATTGCACAAAGGTAACCTAATTTATTCACTCAATCCCCTACAAAAGGATGCTTAGTGTGCTTCATATTTTAGAATGCTACAAACATCCTTGTATAAAATTTTAATACATTTGCCAATCATCATTTAGGATATCTTCTCAGAACTGGAATCAAAAGGTTCCTATGTATTTGGAAAACTGCTCTCTAAAAGTCAACATCACCTTGCACCTGTACCTATGGTGAATGTTTTCCCACATGTCAATACCAAAAAAATAAAAATTTAAAAAAATCCTTATTTGTCTTATATTTTCACTACCCTCCCTCCCCACCCCCCGCCCAGTCTTTGGTTTCTCTTTTAACTTCGTCTGGGATTTTGTTTTTATAAAAAAGTAGAAATTTCTTATGCTGTCAAATTTGTCAATTTTTCCCTTATGGTATCTGGCTTAGGTGTCATGTCACTCACTCTTTGGCTTATTTGTTCCTTTTTATCCTTCAGGTGTCAGCCTAAATATTACCTCCACAGAGCAGCTTCCCTAAATGTCCATCTAAGAAAAGCTGTCCTTACTATTCTTTCTTAGAATCTTTGTTTATTCCTACAGAGCTCTTTTCACAACTTGTACAAATGATCCATTTTTGGTATTTGTTTTTTAATTTTTTTAACATTTTTAAAATTCTACTTATTTATTTGAGAGAGAAAAAGAGAGAAAGCGTGAGAGTGGAGAAGGTCAGAGGGAGAAGCAGACGCCCTGTGGAGCTGGGAGCCTGATGTGGGATTCGATCCCAGGACTCCAGGATCATGACCGGAGCTGAAGGCAGTTGCTTAACCAACTGAGCCACTCAGGTGCCCCTATTTTTGGTATTTGTAACATAATACAAACCTTTCCCACTAGAGTGTAAGCTCCATGAGTTATACAATGTTCCCTGGGTCACCTGCCTATTTTCCACTACACCTCCAACATCTGCCATAGAATAGATACTCCTGGATTACTTTGTGAACAAAGTTTAGTTACTTTCTGGGGCATAATGCTAGTTTTCTCTTGAACAGTGTTCCTTCTAAAAGATTAAATGAATAGGGGTGGGAGGGTAGGGATAGGGTGGATGGGTTATGGACATTGGGGAGGGTTTGTGCTATGGTGAATGCTGTGAAAGGTGTAAGCCTGATGATTCACAGACCTGTACCCCTGGGGCAAATTAAAAAAAAAAGATTAAATGAATAGTAAAGCCTGTCAAACTAACCCCACTAAAGAGTAATTTAGAAAATCTCAGCCACTTCTTTTCCAAAAGAAATGTGTCAAGATCAGGGATCGCTGCACCCAGATTGGTCAGTAAATCTTGGGCTGGGCTTAAATGAACACTGCAATAAGGCTCAAGGACATGCAATATTGCTTTTACGACACCCCAGTGTACATCCATATACTGTATCTTGAGAATTTTGATGTTTTCAAAATCTATTATTATTAATTCACTTTGAAAATGAAGATAGGCCATATTGCTACTTTAGGATGAGGAGGAGTGTTATGATGCCAGAGCACCCCAAAAGTTAGGAACTTGTAATGTCGTATCTTTTTAATTTTTTTAAAAGATTTTATTTATTTATTTGACAGTGAGCGAGAGAGAGAGACAGCGAGAGAGGGAACACAAACAAGGGGAGTGGGAGAGGGAGAAGCAGGCTTCCAGCTGAGCATGGGAGCCCGACGTGGGGCTCAATCCCAGGACCCTGGGATCATGACCAAAGCCGAAGGCAGCCACCTAACCAACCGAGCCACCCAGGTGCCCCTAAATTTTTTAAAAGATTTTATTTATTTGACAGAGAGAGACCATGCATGAGCACACAAGTAGAGGGAGCAACAGGCAGAGGGAGAAGGAGAAGCAGCCTCCCTGCCAAGCAGGGAGCCAGATAAGGGGCTAGTTCCCAGGACCCTGGGATCATGACCTGAGCCTAAGGCAGAGGCTTAACCAATGAGCCATCCAGGCGCCCCTGTAACTTAGTTTCAATGGATATCCTCTATGATAGTAATTAATTACTTATTTTTAAAAAGTGGTATTTAGGCACAAGCTTCAGCAATAGTGACAGGTCCTTGAACAGTATCAGTTAATAAGTGCACAAACTGAAGGTTTAGGATAGCCTGTTTTGCCACCTGCTAGATAAAAGAGTTCACTTCAAAGGTATCAGGGTTGGTCCCCTTTCATTCTCACAATAAAAACTTCTGTGATACTCAGGTTAGATGAACACTTTTTTTGATGATTCTTAAGAATGGCTCTTTCCTTTTAGATGAATATCTTTCAATTGTGGCAAGAATTAGGAAAGTTTCTATCTGCGAATTTTTCTCACGAATACCTGTAAATAAATACCTATAAATACACAAATTTAAGTGGAACAAAAGCTGAGTTCTATTTTCATAGTGTAGGTAAAAACATTTACATTCTACTATATCATTTACTTGTAAATACTTTTGCTTCTTAA
Source organism: Ailurus styani (assembly GCA_002007465.1). Classification (NCBI taxonomy): domain Eukaryota; kingdom Metazoa; phylum Chordata; class Mammalia; order Carnivora; family Ailuridae; genus Ailurus; species Ailurus styani. Next base: position 1,459,500 of record LNAC01000421.1, read on the forward strand.
ATTGAGAGACAATGTGATGTTTTCTTAGGTGAATCCATGCAATGTACTAAACTTCAATGAATATATCAACAGATTTATTACATGCAAATATTTTTTCAATACACAAATGAATTTTGTTAACAGATAACACTCTAGTGTGATAATATGCCATAGCTTTTTACAATTATTGCATTTAAATTACTATGTAATGTAAATTTCTTGGTAAAAATATACATCTGGTGATGAAAATTTGGAATTCATTCAATAGAAAATCTTATTAGTGAGGTTACTTTCAACAAACACGTATGAAATTAAATATTTTTATGATAAACTATCTTATAATTTGGTGACCATAGATAATGCAATTAGTCTAACTTTGTAGGGGGGTACAACTATTGAACTGTTATGCTTACCAGTCCTCACTAAAATAATACCTTGTCCCTGTCTAAAGAAGAGAGACTGTCAAAACATATTAATTCTAGAAAAGCTAGAAATAGTTTGAAAGAAGGACAAAAAACTTTATTTTCCTCTTTAATATTTCACCTTATATCTATTCAGAAACATTCAGAAAACATTTAACTTTATTACTGTGTGCCAAGAACTTCATATATTAAAGATGAAAAGCAATCAATTATTTAACCTAATGTTTTTCATAATTTAAATACAAATGAAAGAAAAAGGATGACTTTTTAATCAAAAAAAGAAATTTATTTCAAATTATAATAGTCACATGTGGCTAAGAGACTACTGTATTAGACTAGAGGCAGTGTGCATTGACAGGTCTAGACAGTCTAAATCAAAGATAGGGAATATTACTAATTATTTAGAGAAAGTTTAAGATAAAAGATTTATAAATTATAATAATAATAATAAAAATTGAGAACCATCATAAGAGAGTAATATGTCCCAAACAGAAATTCTTAGATAATATGACATTTGAATAAAAATCTTCAGACACTGGAAATGAAAGTCATTCAAAGATGTAGATACAGAAAAATAAGTTTATAAAAGGATAATGCAAGAAAGAGTGAAAGTTAATTTATATAAACAGTCTTGCTAGATAAACACAGCAAAAATGTCAATTACCTGATAAACAGAACATGGCAGCACTTTATAAATATTTGTTGAACTGAAATGACTTCTGTGGTGGTAACAAAGAGCACTTGTTATCTTAAGGCTACAAATGAAACAGCCTCAAGATTTTAGGTAAATAACGCATGAGAGACAGATATTAAATTAAGGAAGTCAAGGCGCAATCCTAACGGCCGAAGGGTATTATGGTGGGCTCTTCCTCATCGTGTCCTTTGGCACCACCTGTCAGATCACTAGAAACCACTGGATTGGCATTTTTAATTCCCTTTTGAAAAGTTAAATATTTTCTGATTGTAGAGAAATATTTCCTTTATGTAGCAAATTCATAAAATACATGAAAGCACAAAGAAGAAAATCAATTCACCACCTAAATAATCTGTATTTATATTTCCTTCAGGTCTTTTTTTCTTTTTTTTCCCTCACACGTACTTCCTTACTTTCAAGAGTAACAGAGTCGGGAAGATATGGTATATTTAAAATTTTTCTTTTTTATTTTTATTTTAAAGATTTTATTTACTTAGTTGACAGAGAGTGTGCGTGCTCCCATAAGCAGGGGGAAGGGCAGGTAGAGGGAAAAGCAGGCTTCCTGCTCTAAAGCAGGCTCCCTGCTAAGCAGGGAGCCCCACGTGGGGCTCCATGTGGGGCTCAATCCCAGGACTCTGATATCACAACCTGAGCCCAAGGAAGAGGCTTAAACAACTGAGCCACCCTGGCGCCCCTATAATTTTCTTTTTTAAATTAATTCTCATACAATGTGTTTATAAAGGCAAAGCATATGAACATGACATTAAGCGAGAAACAGGTTAAGCCAACTGACTAATTAGATTCACATTTACACCTTCATTGCTAATTGTGAAAAATTGTTTGAAGTAAGGTCTCCAAGGGTTAATTAGCCAGCAGCATTTATCAGTAAAAGATAATGTACTTAAATTTTAAAAATATGTGCAAATTTGTAAGTCTTTCACTTCTCAATACGAATCCGAACTCCAGAAAAATTTTTCTCATATTGGTAGTTGTATTAAAGACATAGAATCTTACTTAAGTTGAGAAATAATTGTCTTGGAAAATGGAGGTACAAATAAAACACTGATTAATGTGTTGATTGTTGTTTCTTGTTCAAGGAAACTCCATATTGTAAAATATGCCAAAAACTAGGAAAAATAAAACAGAATAAGAGACTGATTCAAATTATCATGACCCAAATACTAGGACCTAAAAGACTAATCATATTCTTATGAGTAGAATTTTTTTTCACTGGGTCATATTCATACTTTCCTGGCAAGCAATTTGAAGATCAAAATTCCTGAGCATTCAAAACCCAGTGGATTTTTAACTTTCTTACTTAGATAAATTTATTTTAAAAGACATCTTTCTATAAACATTTTCTTTTACTTGACTGTAGCTGATACACAATGTTACATTAGTTTCAGGTAAAAATCCAATGGATTTGAAAACAAAAAATATAACTAAAAACTATCAAAATATAAGCACTAATTGTTACCTGTGATGATTAGTTTTATGTGTCAACTTGGCTAGGCCACAGTACCCAGTTATTCAATTAAACACGATCCTAGGTGTCACTGTGAAGGTATTCTGTAAAAGCAGTCAACATTTATGATCCTTTGATTCTAAGAAAGGAGCTATCCTTCATAATTTGAGTGACCCTCAACTATTCACTTGGAAGGCCTTAAAGGCAAAACTGAGAGACCCGTGAGGAAGAAGAAATTCTGTCTCAAGACTGTAGGATTAGATCTTGCTCAAGAATTTTCAACCTGCCTGCCTGCCTTACAAATATCCTACTTGCCAGCTCCTACAATCATGTAAGCCAACTTTCTGAAATAAATAAATCTCTTAATTACATCTATATCCATCCTCCTTCGTTCTGCCCTTCCCTCCTTCTCTCTCATTTCTTTAATAAAGAAATGCCTCATGCCTTTTTCTGTGAGGAATCTCTATGCTCCATAGGTCCCTACTATTGCTGTAAAGTCAAGTCCATTGCAATTTTATCACCCCAGTACTGAAATCTGCACATCTGACCATCCGAAATGTACCACAGATTAGCACATTTTTTAAAAAGATTTTATTTATTTATTTATTTGACAGAGAGAGATTACAAGTAGGCAGAGATGCAGGCAGAGAGAGAGAGGAGGAAGCAGGCTCCCTGCGGAGCAGAGAGCCCGATGCGGGCCTCAATCCCAGGACCCTGAGATCATGACCTGAGCCGAAGGCAGAGACTTAACCCACTGAGCGACCCAGGGGCCCCGGGATTCTGTTTCTTTAAGGAGTAAAAGAAAGTTGTTAAGAAGTTAAAAAAAAAAAAAAGGTAAAAGAAAATTGTTAAAAAAGTCAAACCATGAGGAAAAGGAGGAAAGATATGTGGCAACTACAAGTGTTAATATAGTTCCTGGGATTTAACAGTACCTTTTAGTCTCAACTTCTAAAAGCCAGGGCAAAAAGCTAAACAAATTTTGTAACTCTTTTTACTTAATAAAAGGAAACATATTTATTCTTCTGGAGAGAAAAAAAAAAACTTTTTTCTGGCAGACACTTGTATGAAGAATTTGTTTCCAAGAATTCTTACATAAGAGATAAAGAGCAAAATAACCAACACCTTCAGTAATCGCTTTCAGATTTGGAAACGATTATCTTCCAGCCTTTTCACTTGCTAATCAAAGGCTTAAAACATAAAAGCTAAAACTTAATGAGGGAGGAGCTATATGTTTGATGATCATACGTGATATAAGTGATGGCTAGTATATCCCTTAGATCTTCATTGTTCAATGGTGGACACTGGCCACATGTGACTTTGATAATCTGAAATGTGGCTAGTCTGAATTAAGATATGCTCTAAGGCAAGGCACCTGGGTGACTTAAGTCAGTTGAGCACCCAACTCTTGGTTTTGGCTCAAGTTATGATCTCAGGGTCTTGGGATTGAGCCCCATGTTGGGGGGTGGTCCCCACGTAGCAGTGGGGAGTCTGCTTGTCTCCCTCTCTCTGTGCCCTTCCCTCCATTGTGCTCATGCTTACTCTCTCTCAAATAAATAAATCTTAAAAAAATATGCTCTAAGTATAAAATAAACATTAGATTTCAAAGATTAGTATTAAAAATACAAAATATCTCATAAATAATTTTATATGCATGACATGCTGAAATAACATTTTTGATATACTGAGTTAAATAAAATACATTATTAAAATTATTTCACCTATTTCTTTTTATTTTTTTCTCTTGGGCCTCCTAGAAAATTTAAAATTAAATATGTGGCTAACATATTTCTATTGCATAGTGAAGGCCTATATCCATAGGCCTTCGGTAGTTCTTCCCCAATTTTTCAGGAAGCAAGTGGCCAATGGAGGACTAAAAGCATCAACATTGTGGGAACATCTTTATACAGGTCTGGCTCACCAGCTGGGTAGTTCTATCCTAGAAGATCTTTAGACATAATTTCCTTTAGCCACACTTTTGGGAGGATCAAGACATTAGATAATCTAAGGCATACTTCTGCAGGGCATCAGTTTGTTAGCGGTATTCCACGTGGAGAGGAGATGCCTGCTTCTAATCCCTGATGGGCAGCAGTAAGACAGTCACTCTATTATCAAGCTAGAAAAGTAAAATCAGGATTCTTATTAGGAAACCAAATCACTGGACTCTTGCACGAGTTAAGCTTCAATTATGATTATAGGCCAAGTCTATTAAGTCAAGCTGTTCTCGAAAAATTAATCTCAGGGTCTCTCAAGTATCCAGACAAGTACTGAATAACACTCTACAATTTTATCCCACTAAGATGATTCTGGTCACAAAATTTTCAAGTACATCTGATGGACCTACACACACTCTTTCTCTTTAATATTTCTAAGGAACATATCAATTTGTGCCAACATGACCAATGTGCACTCATGTTACAAAGGCAGTTGACCTGATGAATTTAATTACTAGGTACTGACCATTTCAATTTTGGACTCAATTTTGTCTACTACCGACAACAATTTTAGTTTCAATAAATCCGATCCTGAACAAGTGACCCCCGGGAAGAGGAGTAAGATACTAGAGAGAGTGAAATAGGGAAAGAAAGCCAAACCAGAGGTATGCTTTGGATCTCGTCAGTACTCTGGATACTGGGACCCAATTCCCGCTGGAACCTTTTGAGGAGTCATGTTGAATGTGCCTGAACTGTCTCAATGTGCTTGACCTGTCTGCCCAATGGGCAGAAAGGGACCATTCAGCCATTAGCTCCTATGCCCCATGGAACAAGGGTCACCTGATGTGGTAATCCTCTCACTTTTCCGGATTGATTCCCCACATGTATCCCATGCTACAGTGCCAAAGCGGAAAGCTAAAGCTATCCAGCAGAACTATAGTAAGGTGACACATATGGTAAGATGGTAGCTGCAGCTAGGCTAGAGTAAAGTGGGACAAGAGGATGTGAGGGAGGGCTCAAGAGGCATGTGATACTAGGTTCTTTTATGCCTGTCCCTTATTGCATTGAGATTAAGAATTTAAATCACCTTGAACTACAGAGAAAGAGTATCTTTTCAAAAATTAAAAAATATTAAACTGCTCTGAATATCATCGTGGAAAAAATGCAGTCTGCTCTTAGGCCATACAAATGAGGAAAAGGAAACAAAGCAGAAAATTTCACAGTAATTTCTACGAAGCAAACATTCAAAATACCACAGTGTTAAACTCAAATGCAGATGATCTCTTGCAAAAGATAGTTTAAATGAGTATAGAGCTTAGAAATATTTCTACATAACTTCACATCAAATTAGGATTCTTATGGACTTGAAATAATAACAAGTAGATATAATAAAATAACAGCAGCTAGGGCGCCTGGGTGGCTCAGTGGGTTAAAGCCTCTGCCTTCGGTTCAGGTCTTGATCTCAGGGTCCTGAGATCGAGGCCCGCATTGGGCTCTCTGCTCGGCAGAGAACCTGCTTCCTCCTCTTTCTCTGTCTGCCTCTCTGCCTACTTGTGATCTCTCTCTCTCTCTGTGTCAAATAAATAAATAAAATCTTTAAAAAAAATAACAGCAGCTCTCACTTATTTAATGCCTATCTTGAGCTAGGCATGGACTAATAAGCATTTTACATATACCACTTCACTAGGTTAAAAAAATACTCTCAAGATTAGTAATTTTCAACTTTTTGTACCATGACCTTTAGTAAGTCATGAGGGTTCTCAAAAGAAACAACCAAAAAGATGTGTATGAATGTGTGTGTATATATGTTTATATGTATAGTATGTGTATGAATATATATATATATGGTGGAATTGATTAATTTTAGGGAACTGACTCACATAATTGTGGAGGATAGGAAGTCCAAATCTTNATGTATATATATGTTTATATGTATAGTATGTGTATGAATACATATATATGGGGGAATTGATTAATTTTAGGGAACTGACTCACATAATTGTGGAGGATAGGAAGTCCAAATCTTCATTGTAGCCTGGCAGTCTAGAGACCCAGCAAAGAGGTGATGTTGCCTGAGTCCAAAAGGAATCGACAGGTAGAATCCACTCTTCCTCAGAGGATGTCAGTCTTTTTCTCTTACGGTCTTCAACTAATTGGATGAGGCCCAGCCACATTATGGAGAGGAATCTGCTTTATTCAGAATCTATTGATTTGAATGTTTAGATCAGCTAAAAAAAATTCCTTCACAGCAAAATCTAGACTAGTGGTTGATCATATATCTGGGTGCTATGGCCTAGTCAACTTGACATATAAATATTAACCATCGTGGGCACCTGGGTGGCTCAGTTGGTTAAGCATCTGCCTTTAGTTCAGGTCATGATCCCAGGGTCCTGAGATTGAGTCCTGCTTTGGACAACCTGTTGAGCAGGGAGTCTGCTACTCCCTCTACCCCTCCCACTTCCAGCTCATGCACAAATGTGCACGTGCACTCTCTCTTTCTCTCACAAAAATAAATAAATAAATAATCTATAAAAAGATTGACCATTGTAAAAAATACATTTTACATTACAACAGACACACAAACATATGCATATATGTAGGTGAAACAAGAATTTCAGAAAATACTGTTAATCAGGTTTTATATGCTGGTATTTCCTCTTCTGTATTTTTTCTACTTTATTAAAAAGAAAATACTTATAACTGACTAAATTGATTTCACAGCCCTCTAATGTAGCCCAAAATTTGAAAAACCCTATCCTAGATGACACATTCATTTGCTCATGTTTTAGAATACTGGTAAAAAAAATGTATCACAGTGGAAACAGAATGTGATATTTGAGAAGGAAATTAAACATATTTGAATACATAAAACACAATGAACATATGTATATCAGAAAAATTATATAAAGTGCCTAATTTCTTATTACCATAGCAATGACATACACATAGCAAATTAGTGTAGTATTTTATCACTGTCATAATAAATATTTGAGAATAAAATCTGGCATACCTAACTGTGATAGTCAACTGTGGCTTGGTATCCTAGAGGGTACATCAACAATACAATCTTCTTAAGCACCATTATTAACTCCATTTAAAGAAATCAAGTTATAGCTGATAAAAGTAATCAAGAGCAGTTTCTCTTTTTTTGAAATTTAGATGGTGGAAAAATTCACTACTTCTCCAGCATGAAAGAATAAGAGGAAAATCACAAGAAATTGTTTTGGATCAGATAACTGAGAAAGAGTGTGGATTAAAAAAGCCAAAAAAAGCCAAAAAACCCCCCAAAAACCCCTCACCTCATTTTAATTCCCTTAACCTTTTTCACTCTGGATGTAAGCCCAGTTTTAAAACCTAAATGGGACATGTCTTTGTGACTGATGATATGACTCAGAAGGTTAACTATTCAGAACTAATTCTGTATACTTTTTAATATGCACCTAGTAAGTTATGATGAATCTCAGAAGAAACTGAGCATAAGCATATCTAAAAATAATAAATAATAGCACTTTATTTATATACATGTTTAAAAAAACCTTTTATGTTCTGCTCCTTAAAAGTCAGATAAAAGATAGAAGAAATAGAAAGTACTTAGGATAAACTAAGCTCAAACTCAGACCTCAGCTTTGTACAGAGGCATATAAGAAGCAAACCTTTTAGAATGAGAAAGGTGGGATGCTTGAAATTTAAGATACTTTTTAGCAAGATCTACCTAAAATCAATATTTTGNATAGAAGAAAAAAAATGTACTTAGGATAAACTAAGCTCAAACTCAGACCTCAGCTTTGTACAGAGGCATATAAGAAGCAAACCTTTTAGAATGAGAAAGGTGGGATGCTTGAAATTTAAGATACTTTTTAGCAAGATCTACCTAAAATCAATATTTTGAAAACCAGAAAGACAACACAAACCAGAATAAAAATTTCTTGTACAATTCAGAAATACCTACAGTTAGGGAGACACAGTAGCTTATGGTTGAATATAGACTTCAAGGAGCTCAAAATGCTCAAGTGCTTCACTTTCATATCCTCCCACATTCTTCTAGAGAAGCGTGACAAATTTTATATCATCTCAGCTTTTACAAAGCTAGAGGTCAATATCAAAAAAGTTATGTAGAAAAGGCATCTCTAAGTGTTAAGCTATTGTGTTTCAACTTGTTTTATTCTCTTATTATGATAGTTAGGTGAAAACATCAGAATACAAAATAATAAAAGTATACCCAAATTACAATAATATACCAGTGTACGAATAACTTGTTAAAGTTGAGTTGTGCAACCAGCCGTAAGATTTGGAGTAATTTACTATTTCTGCTTTTAAAATTGTTACACTAATTTTTTAATCAAACAAAGGAAAAGAAACAAAATCATAACTCTGGCCACACCAGAGTCACAGAAGGGCCCAATATAATTATACAGGCAGGGAAACTGCAGAGCTTCAGGGACTCCTGAATGGGGAGAAGACTGCTGCTTTGCCTGGTCAAACACAGGCACAAATGCGTTATGCATGAGGGAGGTCAAATGACTGGCATAACTCCAGGAATCTTTTTATTGTGGATAGTAGTAGACACATCATCTTCGGGAAGATAGAAATGTTAATGGGTGACTAAAGAACGGGATGTTGACCAAGCTCAAGGATATATCCTTTCTAGTCCTGGAAACCAAAGATCCTGGAATGACTGCACAACTGAAGATGCAATGCTCCTGTGTAAACTTGCAATAAGATCTAATTTCTGAAGACAGTATGTGAATGTTTTTTCCTTGCCATCTTAAAGATTAATCAGACTAATTCGCTTTTGCAGAGGAAAAAAGGTTACGAAAAACAGAATCTAAACATAATTTAACAGAGTTATGATATCTAGGACAGGCTGGTGTGTACAAAAGAGGTCTACAAGGAAATTATGACAGCTATTAAGCACATACCAGGTGCTTAGTAAGTAACTGAATGAATAACAGAAATATATAAGCATTAAAGTTTTTAACAAGGAATTCCAAAAACGAAGTCACACTGTTTCTTTTTAAAGTTTTTATTTATTTATTTGAGAGAGAGAGAGAGAGAGCACAGGAAGAGGGGGGAGTGGCAGAGGGAGAGGGAGAAGCAGACTCCCCACTGAGCTGGAAGCCAGACCTGGGGCTGGATTCCAGGACCCTGAGATCATGATCTCACCTGAAGGCAAAAGCTTATGATCTGAGCCAGGGTAGAAGCTTAACCAACTGTGCCCACAGGAGCCACCAAAAAGATTGTTTCTTATGCATATTGCTATGATAACTCCTTACATACTTTTAGTATTTTAGAATCTCAAGTATTTCCATTTTCAGTTTATTCTAAATATCTTGTTTTTGTATCAGGGACCCAAGATGTTCTCTTAATATATAGGATTATAAGGTTTCATTGTATTCTTTTAAATAAAATATTTCAAGTGTATAAATACAGTTAATAATATTATCTACACCCATGTGCCCACCATCCAGCTTAAGAAACCAAACACTACAGCTATAACCAACTTAAGAAATAAAGCACACAGATAAAACACTACAGATACGACCGTGATCCAGCTTAAGAAATAAAATACTATAATATGACCAATAAAACACTGTGACCGCTCCCCCCAACATTCTCCTTCCCCAGAGGTAATAACTACCCTCAATTTCTTGTCCGTCATTTTCATGCCTGATTTTAAAACTTTTACTGCACCTTTATATATCCATAAACAATGGGAGCAGTGATTACCTAAATTTGTTGGCATACGTTTCTCTATAGACTTTTGAAAACTATGTACCCATCTTGCACATTTAAGTTGACACTTAAATAATGGCAAAGGATGTATTTTCCAGTTTATTGTATATCAAATGCATCCTTTCAGTATGTTTTTTGTCAAAGCCTTGGAGCTTCAGTTTAACTTATTCAGTCTGTGGAAAATATAACCATAAACTTAATTGGCAAGGCCAGTTCTCATTGTCAAACCCAATCAGCCAAATGTGACTTACTCCCTGTCAGAAGAAGTCTAACTTAATTTTTAAATTCAAATAAATGTATTATTATGTGTCCCCATGACAACTTTCTCACTTGTGGATGTTAATTTTAAGAGAGATGAATGGATAGCTAGCTAGGTAGAGAAACCATAAGGCATGGATCTTGGCCATGAGTTTGTCACCTGGCTGAAATAATGTGTTGCCCCCTTCAGTAATTTTTACTGAAGCTTTCTCTGCTTTAGTCTCAAGAGACTCTCCCTCAGGAGAAATTCACTCTCCAATAGTCTCTGTTTGGTGCCCTGGAGGTTTTTAAACCCCAAGGCAATGCACCAGAGTAAGATTTAGCATGGACAAGGAATAAGCTTTCCTTCTGAAAAGTGGGAGACAGATGACTACGAAAGACATGAGAAAGGAGAACTGGCAGACCAGAAAGAGTTCTCAGGCAGATCATTTTTAGGAAAAACGACATATGGAAAAGAGCGAATATGGAAATTAATGTCTTTAAAGCTATCCATACCTGCAGATCCCACTGAAAGCCTGTGTTCTCAGCGGCAAAGGTATCCCAATTTGAAAACCACTCAATGAACAGCAGGGGTTGGCAAACCAGGATCTACCCACCACCTGTTTTGTGAATAAAGTTACACTGCATACAGCCATACTTGCTTGTTCATGTACTGCCCACTGTAACTGCGTTCACTCTACCATGGCCGAGTTAAATATGAGCAATGACACTGCGTCTCACAATGCCTGAAACATTTACTTGCTGGTACTCTGGAGAACAACTCTGCTATCTCTCATCTATAGCACAGTGTATGTATTTTTAAAAATTCTCTTTAAATCAAAATGACATATTCACATAATTTGTGGGGCCACATTGTTCTACAAAGCTTATTATGAAAAATAGTTCTCTCTCCCCCCAAACAACTACTTTTTACATAGTTTCACTTGATGTCTCTGGTTATGGCACAGGCCAAACAAAGGAGTCACGAAAATGCTCCTAACCCCTCTGCAATATCAAAATAACGTCCGTATGTTATGACTTCTTTATTTTTCAAATTTAAGCACTGTATATTAACTTACTATTGAAAAAGAATTTACCTCATCCTTCTTGAGACTTAATACTCTCAATATAGTTGTATATCAATATTTAATATTTATATGATTATGAATACACACTATAATAAGTAAGTTATCTAGTATACCAGGATTATTTTTCTTTTTCCTACCTAAGCTTTGTTTCCCTTGGAAATAATAAGTAAATTCTGTGTATTTTCCAGGTACTTATCTATAATTCAACCTTACTTGTTAAGTTCAGTAAGTATATGTTCATTTAATCACTCTAATTTTCAGACTCGTACCTCCTCCCTCAAATTTGTCTGGATATTGTTTTTCTTTTTTTTTTTTAAGATTTTATTTATTAATTTGACAGAGAGAGAGAGAGAGAGTATAAGTAGGGCAGAGGGAGAGGGAGAAGCAGGCTCTCCACTGAGCAGGGAGCCCAATGTGGGACTCGATCCCAGGACCCTGGGATCATGACCTGAGCTGAAGGCAGCCGCTTAACCGACTGAGCCACCCAGGTGCCCTGGATATTGTTTTTCCTTTTCCATATATAAACTCCCAGTTCTCAGTTGGGTAGAGAAGTTGCTGGGTTTTCAAACTTTCACAAAGAGAATTTAACAGCATCCTTCTCTTTTCTTCAGAAGACTTAACCCTGAGATCATAATATTATTTAATATATGGTTCAAGTTCAAACTTTACTAATTACCCCAACATTGTCGTTTGTCCCCACCCCCCGCCAATCCAGGGTCACATATTACATTTAGTTGTAATGTTCATTAGCCTTTCTTTGTTGTTCATAACACTGACATGACCTGAAATGTATTCCAATTTAGGTTTTCCAGTTCTTTCCTCACAATTAGATAAAGACCATGTATTTTAAGAAATATTACATGAATAATGTCTGATTCTGTGTATTATACAAGGGGCACACATGCTGTCAAGTTGTTCTACTTGGTACAACTTTTGACCACTTGGTTGAGGTGGTATCCACAAATTTATCTACTATAAACATACCTTCTCCCTCACTTTGTAATTAATAAGTATTCTGCAGGGAGATAGCCTGTTTCCCAACAAAATCTGTCTCAATGGTTTTGGTACATACCAATGATTTTTCCCTGAATAAGCTATTACAATGATCATTGAAAAATGGTGATTTGTTTCCAACTCTACTATTTCGCCTACAATTTATTGGTTAGCATCTAATTGCTTCTTAAACAGATTTTCAACCGGCTTATTGTTTTTAGCACCAGCCTCAACTACACTTTTAGAATTCCCCGGCACTGCCAATTACTGAGCATTCAGGGGTTCTGTGATGTAAACTGGGTTGCTTCTGGGCTTTCTTCTCTGCCAGATTAGAAGACATTCTCAATTTTGCTAAATCTGTTACCACCTGTTCATCTTCTTTCCAGCTTCTAAAACAATGTTGCTGTTTTTGCCTCTTCAATTTCTTTGACCTTGTAGGTTTATGCTTTTTAAAATAAACCCCTTTGATGTTGTTTTTCATTAGACTTGAAAAGATAAAGTAAATTCAAAGTTTTACTTGCTAACTTTGCTTGAAGGTCCGTTAATCTTTCCTTGCTTTCAAACTTTATAGAAATGGTATCACACTGTATGAAATCTTCTATAATTTCCTCTTTTTGCTTGACATCATGTTTCTGAGATTCACCCCCACTGACACACACAGCTCTAGGTCACTCATCTTTAATGAATGATGGTGTAACCTAATGTACAAGCATGCTGCAATTTTTTCACCCATTTCCACTGTATAACCAGAAGTGATAGATAGTGTGAGGTTTGAAGTAGGGGTCTGTTTTTCTACAAGAATATATACTCCATCTTTGCAACTTAAGGTGGCAGGAAAGTGAGGTTACGTATGCAAAAATATCCATCTTAAGACATTTCAATTCTGTAACTTATAAAATGAACATAATAATACTGGGCACTGAGAACTCAATCAGTAAGTGTCAGTTACTTGGAGACAATGGTGAAATGGACCTCAAGAATTCAGAAATAAGATTCCTCGCTGAAAGTTAAACTGTAAGATCAACACATTATAGGCCAGAACAGAGATGTGAAAAGAATAAATGAAAGAATAGCTGCAAGGCCAGCAACGTTTGATCATAATATAACAACTATAAGAGCAAAGAAATAATATGTCAGTCAGAACGGGGAAGCAAAGAAAAAAAGACAGTCACAGAGACAAATGCTAGCAATCCATACAGTGTGTCCCTGAAAGCCTCAACCATCATATAGCAATTTTTTCTATTCCAAATCATAAGGTCATTCCTAGGATAGAGACAGATGTTGGGAACTATGGCCAATTCTATTTAAATATTTCCATTTCTATGGGTCAGATTATCCATATTTTGAGATGGACACAATAGGCAGTTTTAGGCTTGATGCAATTAAACATTTATTTTACTTAACTTCCCTTATCCTAATGTCATACTCATCAGGTAACCTACTGTTTCTTTCCTGTGCCAACTTAATTATTTTTTAGGATTTTATTTATTTATTTGACAGAGAGAGACACAGAGAGAGAGGGTACACAAGCAGGGGGAGTGGGAGAGGGAGAAGCAGGCCTCCCACTGAGAAGAGAGCCCAATGTTGGGCTTGATCCCAGTACCATTAGGAAAAGTCTACCTCATTAATTTTGTGACATGTTAATTCAACTTGTACCACACTGATGAAAAGGGCTGTATCATATTGGCAACCTGCAGTAAAATGTGGATTTCTAGGACAGCAGGACAGGCAATGCTCACCTTCAAAATATGTTCACTTTTACAGCGTCATTTTAGAGCTGGCTGTCTGAAATTCAAACTCTGTCATAGAAACCATGTAATATATTGACATGGCACTGAGATTTCCATTTCTGTCAACAAAAGCCTAATAATGAATCAGGCTCTGTGTTAGGTGTCTGTGACAAACAAATGAATGAGACACAATCCTTGTGTCATACAGCTCAAAATATAGTCAGAAAGATGGACCAACTAAACAAAGAGTGATAATACTAAAAATGCAAACAGCTATACAGCTGCACAAGGCAGTATCGTTCTATCTAGAAAGAAGTAATTAACTCTATGAGATAAAAAATTGAGAAAACAGTTGAGGAAAGCATCAAAGAATTTTAAAGGGAATTAAGCACAAGCAGAAGTGTCCCAGCTGATAAGAGAGGGAAAAGACAGTAAACCTGAGAGATAGCATGAAGTTCCTCGGAGAGGAGAGTGGGTCTACCAAGGGTAAGGAGGAAAGTAAGAAATCTGGGTTGGGCATATATCAGGAGGCCTTGCATGGTCTGTCAAGCCATGAAACCTTCTTTTGGCTAGAGCTTCCCAAGAAGTGTGCCTCAAAATTTATTCCTTCAAGCCTTCAAAGAGGCCAGGAGAAAAACTGTGGGGTCATAGGGTAGGTGTGTGTTTGATTTTATAACAAACAGCCAGTTTTAGAATGTGGTTGTATTATTTTCACAACAACCAGCACTGTATGAAAGGTATGGCTGCTTTAGTTAGAACTACCATTAATCTTTTGAATTTTAGCTCTTTTCATGGGTGTGCAGTGTAGTGGCATCTCACTGTGGTTTCCCTGATGAGTAGAGATGGTAAGTATCTTTTCATATACTTAGTGATCATTCTTGTATCTTATGAAGTGACTGTTTAAGATTTTAATCCAATTTTTATTAGCTTTGTCTTTTTTTCTTTTAAGTCATTGAGTTGAGGTGTTCTTCATATAGTCTGGAGTCCTTTGTCAAATACATGGATTGTGACTATTTTCTTCTAATTTATTGCTTTCCTAATGTTCTCTTTGGATAAGCTTAGTTTTTAATTTTGATTAAGTTTAATTCATCAATGTTTCTCCCTTCTGGATAGTGCTTTCTATGTCCTGCCTACCTCAAAATTGTGAAGATACTCTACACGTATTCTTGTAGAAGCTTTATAAGTTTTAGCTTTTATGTTTAGTCTATGCTCCATCTTGCATTAATATTGGTACATGATGTCAGGTACCAATAATAACCAAAAATAACTAAGGGTTATTTTTTTTCCACATGGATATAAAGTTATTCTAGCACTTCTTGAAAAGACTTTCCATTTGTAATTGTGCTCCTTTGGTGCTGCTGTCAAAAGCCAATTGGCTGTATAGTGTCTACTTCTGGATCCTCTATTCTTTTCCATTCACTTATTTATATATCCCTATGCCAGTACCACATTGTCTTGATTACCATAGTAATTACTATAGAGTAAATCTTAATTTTTTTTAAAGATTTTATTTATTTATTTGACACAGAGAGAGAGAGATCACAAGTAGGCAGAGAGGCCGGCAGAGAGAGAGGAGGAAGCAGGCTCCCTGCTGAGCAGAGAGCCCGATGCGGGCCTCGATCCCAGGACCCTGAGATCAAGACCTGAGCCGAAGGCAGAGGCTTTAACCCACTGAGCCACCCAGGTGCCCTACTATAGAGTAAATCTTAATGTCAGATAGTATAAGTCCTCTAATTTTTGTCTCCTTTTGTATGATTGCTTTCAGCTACTTTAGGGCCTTTGCATTTTCAAATACATTTTAGAATTCATATACATCTTGATTTCTATAAGTCTGATGGGATTTTAATTGGATTTTTATTTGATTGACTCTCTACATCAGTGGTTCACAAAGTATGGACCACTAGCATCAGCATCACCTAGGTACTTGTTATAAATGAAAATATTCAGGCCTTACCCTAGACCTAGTGGGCCAAAAACTCTAGGGCTGGGACCCTGCAATCTGTGTTTTAACAAGCCTTACTGATGATTCTGATGCACAATAAAGCATAAGACTTTCTGCTGCGATCAGTTTGGAAGAATTAACATCTCAGCAATATTAAATATTCCTACCCATGAACAGATATTTCTCTACATTAATTTAGGTCTTCTTCAATTTCTCTCACCAGCATTCTGTAGCTTTAAGTGTACATGTCTTGCATACATTTTGCTTAATTTATATCAGGGTATTTTATGTTCTGATGCTACTGAAAATTGGATTTTAAACATTACTGGCTAGCCTTTAACCATAGTGTAAAGGTGAAAGGAACAAAACTCTCTTTGGGATGGGAGTTTACTAAAAGACTTGAAAAAAAGAGAGCTCAAATGATTGGTAACATCTTGAAAACTAACTAGTTTTAACAGGCATGAAAGATTAGGAGGTTGTTTCCAATGAATTGATATAGGTATTAAGCAAAGCAACTGTGAAGATCACAAAAGCAGGGACAACCAGATGTGTTCTCCCATAGTCTTGTCAAACATTTTCTACAATCTTGACAAAAAGATCAAAACATGAGGATCCAGCCTCTGGATCCAGCTGCTAAACTGAAAGACGAAGACTGAGGAACATGTTGAACTACAAGAAGAACGTAAGATCTACAAAATCTAAGCTGTGGCAAGCTCTACACATCATATGGGCTGGGTTTTTCAACAGACAAATTTAGCAGAAAATAAAAGGGATGGAGGAGAACCACACAGATTGACTGAGATTTAAATCAAATATGAAGTTTTTATAAAATGGACAACTCTAAACTATAATGTACATCTGGGTGGTTGAATTAGTTAAAACTGAGAAAATGACTACTGTAAAAGTCAAGTTCAGGATTTCTTTTGGGGAAGGTTGTATTGAGACAGGGCATATGATTCTGGAGTAGCTGACAGAGTTCTGCTTCTGACCTGTGTAGAATTCACCTTACAATAACCCATTGAGCTATACATTTAATTCTTGTGGTTTTCTGTATACTCGTCTTATTTTACATTAAGTAGGTTTGATTCTCTTAATGTGACATATGTAGAATCTAAAATTTGAGAGTTTACAAGTTTTAGTGGTAGAATGGTGTTTGGTGATGATAAGAACTAAGGTATGGCTATCAAAGTGGTTGTTCACTTGAGGTAGGGATATTAGTGTGGATGAAGTAAAAAGGAACTGAACGGCTAAGACTTGGGAAGGTACTAAAGAAGAAGTCTGGGGCGCCTGGGTGGCTCAGTGGGTTAAAGCCTCTGCCTTCGGCTCAGGTCATGATCTCAGGGTCCTGGGATCGAGGCCCGCATCGGGCTCTCTGCTCAGCGGGGAGCCTGCTTCCCCCTCTCTCTCTCTCTGCCTGCCTCTCTGTCTCTTTGTGATCTTTCAATAAATAAATAAAATCTTAAAAAAAAAAAAGGAAGAAGTCTGTAAGTTTGGTTCTCATCTCCACCATCAGTATGGGAGTGGCCTAGATGTTGGCAGAGACAAAAATTATAAACAGGTAGAGAAAAATATACTTATATTGCAAAGTTACTACTCTCCCTTGGGCCCACAAAATGAAAGAATATTTCTGTAAGTGACTAGGGAAAGAAAGGGGCAGTTGAGCCCACTTTGCTTCTGTGGGTTGTGGTAAAATGAGCATGAAGAGGCTCACTATCTTTTAGACACAAACTTATTTCAGTTGAGGCTTTGTGGTAGAGAAAATTCCTAAGAAAATATTAAAGGTGAAGGGTAATTTGCTAAAAAAGAAACAGAAATTCCCGAAATACAATGTAAAAGATCAGGAGGGAGAGAAAGGCGTATATGTGTGTGTGTGTGTGTGTGTGTGTGTGTGTGTGTGTGTGTGTGTGTGTGTGCGTGTGTGTGTGCGCGTGTGTGCGCTGGGAGGGTACAGAGCATAAAGGAAGGTGAGATTAATAGGACTTTAGAAAAGAGGCAAGGGAAGGCTCCTTTTCAGATATTCAAGAATGTGAGCACCATGGATGGAATGACTTGATCTTATTGTTCTAATTGGAGCTTGTGTGTAAAACCTGAAATTTACAGGGGTGGTGTTTTAGGCCTAATAGTTGCAGCTTTCTCCATCTAATCACTTTGCACATCAATGTTTCCATGGAAGAAGCCTTTTAAAAGTCTAAGGATAGAAGAATCATCTTTAGTTCTGAGACTAGGAGCTCTTATTGTGATCAAGAAAAAGGGACTCCAGAGGGCTCCTCGATGATTCCTACCACTGTAAACCACTGGGGATGCATCTGAATCTTGGATCACAGTGACTTTTCTTCCTTTTTATTCCAAGGTTCACTGATATTAGAAAGGAGGATCTGACAAGAGTAGGGCACGGTCAAAATGGAAGCAACACACAAAGCTAGAAATGGGCTTAGAGATGCACTCATTCAGACCCAGGCCTGACAAACATTGATGGGGTCAGGATAGGAGAAATGGAGCATAAGTATGCCAATTTATGGGTCATCATGAATTCTGCCCTGGAGTACCCTACCTCTCAACAAGTGGGGCCAGAGTGCTGGAGCCCATTTCTGTTGTCCTCAGGGTTGTAGTAGTGATGGGAGAGAGGAGAGAAAACAGGAGGGAAGTCCAAAATAAAAGGAAAGGAATAGGCAGTACACTGATGAATTTGGAAATTTTCCTCTTTTGAAATAACATTACTTGTTACAAAATAATTTTAGAATACTTTATGCTATTGTTTTAAAATAAAAATTATGAAGGGTTTTAAAAATATATACACCACAGCCTTGCTCTACTTTATATTCTGCATACTACCAAAACTAAGTTTTTAAAGCTTAAAATAAAAATTCAACTATTAATTACTGAGTCTTTTATATTACATGCTAATTATATATTTTAAAGTTTCTTCAGACACTTGATAGAGTTAAATGTATGTAAGATTACAAAATTTTACATTTTCTATAAAGTTAATGGCAAAATGGACAGGACCATGAGATTCAGTGTTTCTTAGACTTTTCCACCAAGCACCCATATCAGAACACAGCTCCCAGTAACTAGGCAAAATGTCCTCATGCAAATTGCTCTAAGTCAAACTTTCTAAAATGCATTTTTGTTTTGTACAGCATTTTTCTTATTTCATTTAAAAATTCATATGAATTTCATGTTATATGCCATAACTTGTGCATTAATTTTATCATAAAGATGTTTTAAATTGTTTTCTGTGGAGTAAAATTAACACTCTGGAAGAAACATAATATTTATTCCGAGGCTTTATGTAAACTCCCAATTGAGAAACACAGCATTATAAAAACATGCTATTTGAATATTTTCATTGTGTATTCTTACCTCCATAGTAGGTGGAGTCTTTCTTGTTTTTCTAATCCAAGCTAGAAAGAAAAATGATACTTAGATGTAAGTTTTTGATAATTTGCACAAGCATTTTATTCATTCATGCATGAAACAAATATTTATTAGCACCTGTTACATGTTGTTTTAGGTACTGGGCATACAAGAAGGAACTAAACATGAATTTCCTCCTCTCCTGCAGCACTTATACTAGTGAAGGGGAACAGAAAACAAATACACAAACATAGGATGTCAGGTCATGATTTGTGTCATAAAAAAATACAATAGCATAGGGAGTTTATTAAAGAGGGGACAGTCCATATCTAAAATCAGACCTCATAATCGTCTGAATTCAACTGAGTACCTGATGCTTTACAGCAACAGGAAGGAACTGGGGCAGGTGCCTCTAGGGAAGTGTATCAGAATCACGTGGAAGACATATAGTACATCATTTAGGAGAGTAGAATCAGATTTTCTGGGTTCAAATCTCAGCTTCATCACTTACCAGCTGTGTCACTTGGGGGAAGCTATTTAATTTTCTAAAAAATCAGATTTCCTATCTGTAAAATATAAATTATAAAGGTATCTATATTTTAGAGCTTGTTGTGAATGTTAAATGATATCTATAGATTCTTAGCTCAGAGTCTGGCATACAGGAAGCATTAAGTCTAAGCTAATACTATCATCACTATTAGTCCATAAACCTATATTTTTTTAATAACACACTCAAAAACACTAAGATTAATATCTTCCTGGCCTATGGGGATAGATAGAAAACTGTGAGAAAATATACTTTAGAGATTTGGTCTTTAAAAAGTAGAAAACTGCTTGATCACTTTAATTGATTTAGTTTTCTTTTTTTTTTCTTTTTTTTAAAAAATTTTATTTATTTATATGACACAGAGAGAGAGAGAGAGATCAGATCACAAGTAGGCAGAGAGGCAGACAGAGAGGAGAAAGCAGGCTCCCCGCTGAGCAGGGAGCCCAACGCGGGCCTCGATCCCAGGACCCTGAGATCATGACCTGAGCTGAAGGCAGAGGCTTCAACCCACTGAGCCACCCAGGCACCCGATTTAGTTTTCATCACAAAATTGTGAGGTATCCTTATTTAATAGAAAATTTAAATAACTTTCTCAAATTTATACATTAAGTAGTAATGATGGCATCTGAGTCCAGATTTGACACTGTCTCTAGCTCCAAAAGCTATCCATGTTCTACTAAGCAGCCTCTCACATTTCAGTAAGCAACAAGCAAAGAACACAAAACTAGGAAGAGGAATAGGTCATAACCTTAATTACATGTCAGAAAATAAGAATTACTAACCCCATTTTACAGATTGGAAACTAAGGTTCAGAAAGATTGAGCAATCTGCGTAAACTCACATAATTAGTGAGTAATCCCCTCAGGCTCTAAAACCTGAGCTCTGTCGGCTCACTGGCTCCCTTCTCTTCCCACCAGCTCCACCAGTCTGCCTTCTGTCATCCAAGTCAGCACAGGAACTGTCCTCATGACAAGCCCAGTACTGAACGGCTGTTGGGATACAGACAGCAACATTCAACTGCAGGCCTTGCACTGATTCCATAAATGTATTTTTAATACAGTCCTAGCATTTTAACCTTCCCCCCTCCAGCTTCTAAGTTTTTACCCCTATTGTTCTTCTCTGCATTCTCTTTCTCCTTCGCTTCCACTCCTATCTGGTCCATTTCTAGCCACAACGTGTACAGATTTTATGTTCCTTGTTAGGCCTGTAAGGTTGTCAGGGGCATGATGCATCCATGGGAGATTTATGTTTCTACCACTTAAATGTCTCCAAACAGTAGGTACTTAATACAGCTGTTGAATGAATACATCCACTATAAAATACTTCCCCTATATGAATATTTGCTGTAATGGAAGTTTTGCCTGTGTTAGAAAATCCAGCTCAGCAATAGTAAGACTCCTCTGTGCAATGGAGGAAATTAGTGCTTTATGGAATTTTCAACCGCCTCTTTATGGTCAAAGTAAGTTACTTAACTTTATTTATGGACATTTACTTTTCAAGGACAGAGGCTTCTTTTGAAATAATTGAACATGAGCCATATACCTCTAAAAGGTTTTAAGCAGTAAATCTTTAGTTTTAAATTAGATTAGAAAGTTAATTCAGAAAAATCAGCTGCTAGGGCAGGGTCAGCAAACTATATAGCCCGCAAGCTAAATTCAATCCAGGCTTGTTTTTACATTTTTAATTGGTTGAAAAAAATATCAAATGAAGAACAATAGTTCAAGACACATAAAAATTATATATAATTCAAATTTCAGTGTCAGTAAGTAAGTTTTTATTGGAACATAGCCACACTTATTTGTTTACGTGTTATCTATAGCTGCTTTTGTACTACACCAGCAGAGTTGAGTATTTGTAACAAAAACAACCCACAAAACCCAAAACATTTATCACCTGGCTTTTTAAATAAAGTTTGCCAGCCTCTGTACTGGGCCACCAATAAGTAAGGCCTTGTAGCAAGAACTATCTGTCTTGATTCAAAAACACTTCTATAATATCTAAAATAAAAATCATTATTATTTTTTAAATAAAAATTGTTAAATATTACACTTTTTACTAATGAATACCATGTATTTGAGAGTCTGTGACCACCTACTACTGGCATGAGATCACACTGAAAAAGTAAAGGCACAAAGCATACTTACTATTACCATGAGAAAAATAACTTAAAACAACAATCTGTCTTATGGATGAGTCATTTTCAGTTTTTTGGTAAGGTTAGAAAAATACTTCAATAGAATCTCAATAATTTTTAAAAATCCCAACGTAAACTAATAGATTGAGTAATTCTGATATGTGTTTTCTAAAGTTTACTAGTTTTATATAAGTTTATAAAATTCACGCATGGAAGAATGCAATATAATTCGGATAATGTATTAAGAACTGCCTAGAATAGTCACCCTCATGGGACACACTATTCTCTCAGGAAAGATACAGGACCTCCTTAGCTCTGTTTTAAATGGCTCAGGGAAAAAGATCTTTGTTTTATCTAGATAAATAAATGCAATTGCTGAGATAAATTTGTATAATTCTATAATAACCAGATACTTGAAATGTTCTCGAGATGATGGTTGATGCCCATTTACTGCTATGTATCCAATAAAGGTTACAGCTGGAAATATTCAATGTGATCACTCATTTATATAATCTTCCCTAACTTTCCCAATCACTATGTGCAACAAAGGAAATATCCTGCTGAAGGTTGGCAAAGGTTAGGAAGAGGAAGGAATAAAAATAAGCACTAATATCAAATCATTACATTTCTTTTTTTTATCCTCATAACAATCTGGAATTGAACCTCTATCCAATTATAAACTATATAATGATTTTGCCATTGCTAATTATATCTGTATGGTGGATTCTGTATCAGTCTTCATTATAATGTAACCATTGTTTGAGTAGAATTTAGCAAGATAACTGAACAGTTTATGCCTTAAGATCCTAGCATTCTTTCATCAATGTTCATTTGCATTCTCATCAGTATGCATGAGATTTTCATTGAACTTTAGTACTCTTATTGGAACATAACACACTATAATAAGCGTAAAAGTGAGCATGCAAATTAAAGTTCCCATTAATCACTAAAAGAGACTGGAAGAACCAAGCAGGAAAATACTTCATGAAGCATACATTCTTCAAATTTCCATAAGCACTGAAAATGGCTAACACACTTTGAGAAGCAGTATAACTGGGTTAAGGTATGAAACATTTATCACTAGAGTCAGTAAGGTGACCATTCAGAACTAAAATTATGGAAAGCTTGTGAACAGTCTGCATCCAAAAGATATTACATTAGAAATATGTGCTGTTTACTTCACTCAAGGAAAAGACAACACTATAATAAAGCCTTATCTTTAAAAAAATTATCTCTGCCAGTTCTGGGTGTGTATACATTATAAAAAACTATAAAAATAAGAATCCATATTTCTTGGGCACCTGGGTGGCTCAGTGGGTTATGCCTCTGCCTTCGGCTCAGGTCATGTTCCTAGGGTCCTGGGAGCGAGCCCCGCATTGGGCTCTCTGCTCAGCAGAGAGTCTGCTACACTCCCACCCCCGCCTGCCTCCCTGCCTAGTTGTGATCTGTCAAATAAATAAATAAACTCTTAAAAAAAAGAATCCATATTTCTTAACTGTGAAAATTCTTCAAATGATATAAAATGAGTCACTTTCTGATTACTGACCCTTGGGCATATCTTAAGGTTATTATTAGATTTAGTTGGCACATTTAAGTTAAATATTTTGTGAGGCTCACAAGGATTATTACTGTCCTCTTTTCTTAATCCACTTTATTGAGATATAATTTATAAACAATACAGTGAAACAATTTTAAGTGTGCAATTTCATAAATTCTAAAAAATGTATACAACCTTCTAACCAGCACCACAATCAGTATATTTCCAGACCATTTCCATCACTCCCATAAATTGTTTAATGTCTGACCACATGCAAACACCCACCCTAATCCATCCACAGCCCCTAATTATTTATTGCTACAGTTTGTCACTGTTGATTACTTCTGCCTTATCTACAATTTCATATAAATGGTTTACAGTATGTACTCTTTTGCATCTAATTTATTTTACTCAACATAATGTTGTTAGAGTTCATCCATGTAACTGTGTCTGGAGAACAGTCTCTTAAGGTAGGCTCCACAGTCCCCACCTCTTAATGGCCATACCTTTGTATGGGCTCTTCCCCTTGAGTGAAAGCAGGCCCTGTGACTTACTTATAACTATGATAACAGGGCAAAGGTGATGGGATGTCTATGAGTGCATGATTATGTTAGGTAAGATTACAGCATCCATTTTGCTGGAGCCTCTCCCTTGCTGGCTGTAAGGGGAAAAGTGGCTATGTTGGAGGATCCTATGTGGCAAGAAACTGCCAGTGACCTCTAGGAGCTTAGGGTGGCCTCTGGCCAGCAACAGGTGAAAAACTGAAGCTCACAGTCCTACAATTGCAAAGAAATGAATGCTGCAAATAACCACACATGTGGGAAGTGGATCCTTCCACACTCATACCTCCAGATGAGAAAGCAGCCCTGGCTGACACCTTGACTGCAGCCTTGTTAGAGCCTAAATAGAGAATCCATCTAGGCTGTGTCTGGATTTGTGACACAGGAACTGGGAGATGATAGATATGTAGTGTTTGAACTAAGTGTGTGGTAATACTGATATGGAGCAATAAAAAACAAATACAATGAGCACAGAAGCACTACAACATACCTATTACAATGGATCAGATCTAGTGACACTGACAACACCAAAGGCTAGTGAAGATGAGGAGCAACTGCAACTTTCCATACTCTGCTAATGGGAAAGCTAAATGGTATAGCCATGTTAAAAAACAGTTTAGCAGTTTAAGTTGAATCTATTTTTGCCACCTGACCTAGAAATGCCACTTCAAGGTAGTTACCTGAAAGAAGTGAAAGTTTATGTTGATATATTTATACCTGAATAGAAATATGAATTTATATAGTGGCTCCAGTTATAAATGCTATAAATTGTAAACAACCCAAATGTCCTGCAGCTGGTGAATGGACAAACTGGTATATCAATATGATAAAATTCTACTCAGCAATAAAAAAGGAATAAACTGCTGATTCATGCAAACACATAAATGAATTTCAAATGCATTAAATGAATTGAAAGAAAGCTGCCTTCTGCTTCTAGGCAACATGGAGCAACAGGGACAAATTACATGAAACAATAATTTTCAAGATTGTGGACATCAAGTAATGAAATACAGTGATCCCTTCAAAATATTACACACACACACACACGCACACACAGACACACAAAACCAATGTCTCGCTTACTGCTTTGTGAGTTTCCAGGCTGTGGCATGGGAAGGGGATCCTGCTAAAATTCACCACACTATCTATGTTATGGAGACGGAGCTGGGAGTCTAGGGTGACCAAGGTGACTAAAATTCACAGGACAGACTATCAGACATGACATAGCTACACAGAGAGAAAACTGTGGAGATTGGCAGGAGGCTGCTATCAAGTATTTAGCAGAGCACTAAAGAGTTCATGTGAGCAAGAAACTCTTAAGACCAGGAAAAGAACCACCTGAAAGGATCAGAGGACCAGTCCTCACATTTTATACAGGGTCAAGAGTAATGTTAATTTCTACCACCCAGAATAGAAAACCTCATGACTGATAGGGCAGAGGAGAGTGCTCAGCAATGACTTGCATTAGTAGTGCAGAATTATTAGTTCTAGATTAAACTCTGTTCCAGTCCCAAACTAATGAATCTTAAAAGCCATCCCTGAAAGGATCAAACTGTTTCCAAGTAACTGTATCTCAGAACAAAGCTCAACAATATAGATAGGAATATAAAAATATCCAGTATCCAACTAGGCAAAAATTTTAAATGTCTGACATCCAATCAGAAATTGCAAAGCCAACAAAGAAGCAGGAAAATACTTCCCATATTGAGGAGGAAAAAAAATCAACTAACCAAAACCAACTAAAAACAGACACAGATGGTAGAATTAGCAGATAAGAACATTAAAACAGTTATAACTGTACTCCATATGTTCAAAAAGCTAGAGGACAGATTGAATAGGTTAGGTGGAGACATGGAAGATATAAAACAGACCCATATCAAACTTGTTTGGATGAAAGCTACAATGTCTGAAATGAGGTATACCTTAGATGGACTGGTAGAAATTTGACACTGTAAAAGAAAACATTAGTGACCTTGAAGATACAGCAAGAGAAACCATACAGAATGAAACTCAACGAAAATAAACCTCCACAAATGAACAGAGTTTGTGAACTATGAGACAACTTCAAAAAGTCTAAAGTTGTAAATGGAGTCCCCAAAATGAAGGACAGAAAGGGACTCAAAGAAAAGTATTTGAAGAAATAATGGGCAAATATTTCTAAAATGGACCGAAACTACAAACCCATAGGTCTAAGAAGCTCATGAAACTTCAAGTGCAAGAGACTATATAATGGTACCTCATGATCAAATTTCTGAAAACCAGTTTAAAAAGGAATAACTTTAAAACAGCCACACAAAAAAATACAAGTTACCTACAAAAGGACAAAGAAAAGCATGACAACAGATTTCTTAACAGAAATCATGTAAAGTAGCTTTAAACTAGGAAAAGGGAAAAAAAAATCAACCTAGAATATTATAGCCAGAGGAATATCTTTATATTTCAGACAGGGGTGCCTGGGTGGCTTAGTCAGTTAAGCATCTGACTCTTGATTTTAACTCAGGTCAGGCTCTCAGGATTGTGAAATTGAGGCCCGTTTGGGTTCTATGCTGGGTGTGGAGCCTGCTTAAGATTCTCTCTCCCTCTCCTTCTGCCACTCCACCAAACATATACATATGTTTCAGACATATCAAAGCTGAAAGAGTTCAATGCTAGCAGACTCACATTTAAAGAAATGTTAAAGGAAGCATTAGACACTAAAGGAAAATTATCACAGATGGAAATCTGAATCTACAAAAAGGAATGAAAAGCATTAGAAATGGTAATAATATGAACAAATATGTCACATTTTTGTTATTGATTAAATCTCTGTAAATCCTAGTTCACTATTTAAATAAAAATAACAGTGCAGTGTGTAGTTTGTAACAAGTAGAACTAAAATATATTACAATAACCGAAATGTTAGAAGGAAGAAATGGTAGTACACATTTGTAAGGTTCTTGAATCTATCTGAAGTAGAAACATCACAGGAAGACTTTGAAATGTTGAAGATGCAGTCTATAAAACCAAGAACAGCCACTACACGGAGACATAGCTTATAACTGACAATAGGAAATAAAACTGAGCCATAAATAATCCTGAATACTAATGTGTTAGTTTGCTAGGGCTGCCATAACAGAGGTAAGTACCAAACGTTCAGCGTCTTAAATAACAGAAATATGTCAGTAGACATATTTTCAGTAGAAATTATTTTTTCACAATTCTGGAAGGTAGAAGTCTAAGATCAAGGTATTGGCAAGGTCCGTTTCTTCTAAGGTTTCTCACTTCAGCTTGTAAATGGCTGTCTTTCCCCTGTGTCTTCACATGCTCTTTCCTCTTTATATGTCTGTGTCCTAATCTCTTCTTCTTATAAGGATGCCAGTCATATTGGATTAAGAATCATCCTAATAACCTTATTTTAACTTGATTACCTCTTTAAAGACTCTATCTCCAAATACAGTCTGAGGTGCTGGGGTTAAGACTTTAACATAGATTTTGGGGGAACACAATTCAGCCATAAAAACTAGTAATGAGAGAGGTGACATCACTTCAGATTCTAAAGCTATTAAAAGGATAATAAGGAAATATGGTCAGTGTTATGCAAAAAAATTCATAAACTTAGATGAAATGGACAGACTCTTTGAAAGAAACATGCTATCAAAGGTCACTTAAGAAGATATAGATAACCTGAGTATCCTAAATCTAATAAATTTAATTTGTAGTTGAAAACTCCAGGCCCAGATGGCTTCAGTAGTAAAGTCTATCAAATATTTTTTAAAAATAATTTTAACTACATAAACTTTTGCAAGATATTGAAGAAAGAATACATCCAAGCCCATTTCATGAGATCACCTTACACTGACACGAAACCCAAGCAAAGACATTACAAGAAAAAGAAATTACTAACCAATAAACCTCAAGATAAAAATACTAAACAATCTCTGCCTACTTGTAATCTCTCTCTGTGTATCAAATAAATAAATAAAATCTTAAAAAAAATTAAACAAAATGTTAAATAAACCAATCAACAATGTATAAAAAGAGTAATACATCAGGAACAAGGCAAGAATATCCAGTCACATCTCTTTTGATCAACAGTGTACTGGAAGTTCTAGTCAGTGCAAACAGGTAAGATTAAAAAAAATTAAAGGTATCCAAGTTGGAAAGAAGAAAATGCCTTTATTCACAGACTACATGATCTTCTAAGTAAAAAAAATCATTGAAGTTGACAAAAAAGCTACTATAATTAATAACTGAGCTTAGCAAAGTCATAGCATACAAGATAATATACAAATACCTATTGCATATTTATGATAATAACAATAAAAAATTAACACTGAAAAAATTATCACATACAATAGCATCAAAAATATGAAATACTTCAGAATAATTGTGACAAAAGATGTGCAACATCTATATGATGAAAACTACAAACTTTAATAAAAGAAATTAAAAAGGCCTAAATTAAATAAAGAGGAATACAATGCCCAGGGGTCAGAAGATACTTATTATTAAGATGTCAGTTCTTGCAAAGGGATATATATGTTCAACAAAATCCCACCAAAAATCCGAGGAGGCATTTTTTAAAAAATTAACAAGATCATTCTAAAATCCATTTTAAAATGATGGATTTCATGTACTCAATATATATTTACTGAGCACTTGTACGCGACAGGTGCTAGGCAAAGAACTGGTAAGGAAAAGGGAAGTTTATTACAAGCATATGGGGTGGCACTAGCACTCAAAGGCAGATATGCATTTGAACTTCATTTAGAAAGAAATGGAACAGAGAACTGGAAACTTCCTGGAAATCTACTAAGTATTCTGTCTCACTATGTTCTTTTTGCAGACTGGTTTCCATTTTCTTCTTAGTAGATGAACTTTTTCTGCAACAAAGCTTAGATAATCAATTGAAGGTAACTACCCACAATTATGTGTTATGGTTCCAGCCATATTGAAAGACTGATTGCTACTGTTTTATCTCACTTCAAATTCTTACCTTAATTCCAAAGTCCTGATAGGGATCAAGTGTCCATCCTTGTCTTAACAGGGGGTCACTTACCAGGGTCATTTTAAGTTGAGTAAATATTCCAGATGGTGACAGCAAGTATTACAATTTGTACAGAGTAAACTAAGACTGAGAAGTATGAATTTACTTTCCCAAGTTCATGTGGGTAGTGAATGCCAGAAATGATATTTAAACTCTGGAGGCATGCAAGTGCACAGTCACTACATGACAAGCAAGTGCCTCCTTCAATCCCGTATTGTAGGAGCTGTGCTCTGCTCACCCTAGTACCAGCTCTGCTAATGTTTACAAGTTCCTTTCACTGGACATGTGTTCCTGTACTAGAGTGTGACCTTCACAACTTTCAAAGAAATGCAGTATTAAAAAATTTCATAGATTCAGACTACCAAAGCTTCTGTAAGAAGAATAAACATCTAATTTTGTATAAACAATTTGCCTTCCAGAAGATACTACTAAAAACACAAACTTACCCTCCCATTCTGTTGGGATATCTCCAACTTCATAGTCCACTTCTCTTTTATTTGCTGCTTCTACAATTCTTTTCTCTCGAATAGTTTGTCCTATAAGACAAAAGCAATTGTTTTCTTTTTAAATAAACTCATGACACAGCAGTTACTACAAATCATATTTTCTCTTTGGATACTGCACATCTCCTCATATGGTCAAAGAATTATCAGGAAAAAGGATAGATTACATTAGAATTAGGTACCTTAGAAAAAGCAAATTCTAAAGTTAATACAAAATTTTAAGTATCCTGCCATAGTATGCAAAATTAATTTTGGTAGAAAAAATCTAGATGCTGTGTTAAAAAAAAAAAAGACCAATCATTTAATCTTCTGGCACTAATGGCCAAAAAAAAAAAATAACGCCTAAAAACCCATTTTAATAATCAATAGTGTTCAAGTCCTTCAAATTCTGTAAGTATGTGTATTAGAGGTTCAAGTGGCTGCTGCTACTGCCCAAGGGAATCGCTATTCATGGTCCCTACTAAGTATGCAATGAATCACAAGATCCTACTGCCACCCTGTCCCCACATTACATTGGCAACCCCATACCAAATCATGGGTTGGATTCTATGACCCACCTGAGTGACTACCTCTCACTGGCTCTAAAGAAAGAGGGCAAAAGCTGGTGAGATATGGGTACCATGAGAAACATGAGAGCAGAGGTAGCAGTAAAGAAAAAGGTATAGACGGGTCGGGGATGGGATGAGGATGCAATAGGCTTACTTTTCTCAATAATAAAAATTTGATTAGCATGTATTTTAAGTTCATATAAAAGACATAAAACTATTTGGTGTTTTCTTCTGTTTCCACAAAGTCTCAATTATGTCCTTCAAAGCAGCTTGGTCAAAATGGTGGTTTCAAAACATGTTCCTTTGTCATTGAGACTGTGTGCCTGGGGAAACCAGGTAAGCTTCCTACTTCCCAAAAGTTAGCAAGTGTGCCTTGTGCCTGCCTGTTCAGGGAATCCAAGCTGAAACAAGGAAGACAGTGGTGAGTAACTATAAGAGGAGGAGCATGGTTTAACAACGATCACACCAGTCACAGAGAGAAATTTGGGCTTTACAAAATACTACCTCTCTTCCCACTCCCAGACCAACCTTACACCGTGCTAAATAGACTGAGTGACATAATTAAACAAAGTGATCTTGTTGCAAATCTCTCTCCCACTCTGAAATTCTCTCACCTGAAATTCTACCAAATAAAAATTCTTTCATATGCCAACCACAGAAATTCCTGGGGGTGACCATGCAAAAGAAAGGAAGCCAAAAAAGGTAGCCTAAGAATGAGTGACTGATTTTATTTTCTTCGCCTCAGTAATAATAAGTGTAAGGTTGGGATTTCATAGGCAAGCCATCAATGGGTAATAGCTCTGAAGTATGGGGTTAAGGAAATTCTGCATTTCATTATGGACTCACTGAATCAAGCTGATTTAATCCTAACGCAGAGGTTCTCCAAGTTTTAAAAACAGGAGTTACCTTTTGCTTACCTTATCCTAAACAAATTTATAGTAGGTCAAGGTATTAGTAGTAAAGTCCCTAAGTAGGGATGAGTCAGGATAGAAGGAGCGTATAACAATGACAGTTGCATTATTCTCATAGTAGAGGCTCAAAATAGGTATGTGTGCCTTTACTAAAATGCTACTTATATCCACATATATAAACTCATCATAATAACAAAAGTTACCATAAAGTTAGTATATACTAAACTACATGTACACGAAAATTTTATAAATGTTTGGAAGAATTAAAATACCTGTGCCTTCATATAGTTCTTATCTAATATATGTCCTTTTAGTAGTAACAAGTACAGAAATGAAAACTATCTTCTAAAACACAAAATCCTAACAAATGGGTTCTGAAAGTAGGTGTGTGTTCTCTAAGTTTTTAAATGTACATAAAAAAAATTGAGCATGTGGCAGGAGGATAGAAAGATCTATCAGTCCCAGGAGCACCACTAAAGGCATATATATTACAGGTATATTTAAATGTCTGTGACACAAAAATTAACATTTTTTCCTACCCTTAGGTCTATAAACTTAATTAAAGGTCTCCCAAGATTTTTAAAAATAAAAAATCATACCTATTTGTGTGTGATGAAAAGATAGAGTAATACATGAGTTAGTTTAACTAATTCCTTGGCAACTGCTGAAAAAAAAATCTTGTTTACAAATAGATGACATCAAAGATGTATAAAAAGTGTATATGTAAGGAATAAGGCCATTAGTTTACCAAATAAATTTTTTTATGATCAGATGTAAGTTCCTCCCCCAAAATAAATTGTTTTAAAACTACTGCATTCTTGGGCACCTGGGTTAAAGCCTCTGCTTTCGGCTCAGGTCATGATCTCAGCGTCCTGGGATCGAGGCCCGCATTGGGCTCTCTGCTCAGTGGGGAGCCTGCTTCCTCCTCTCCCTGTCTCTCTGCCTGCCTCTCTGCCTACTTGTAATCTCTCTCTCTGTGTCAAATAAATAAATAAAATCTTTTAAACAAACAAACAAACAAACAAAAAAACTACTGCATTCTTAAGAATGACCAATGGAAAAAAGCCAGTGTCTTCAACAAATGGTGTTGGGAAAACTGGGCAGCCATATGGAGAAGAATGAAACTGGACTATTTCTTTACACCACACACAAAAATAGACTCAAATGGATTGAAAGACCTCCATGTGAGACAGGAATCCATCAAAATCCTAAAGGACAACACAGGCGGCAACCTCTTTGACCTCAGCCACAGCAACTTCTTTCTAGGAACATCACCAAAGGCAAGGGAAGCAAGGGCAAAAATGAACTATTGGGACTTCATCAAGATCAAAAGCTTTTGCACAGCAAAGGAAACAGTCAACAAAACCAAAAGAACTGACAGAATGGGAGAAGATATTTGCAAATGACATATCAGATAAAGGGCTTGTATCCAAAATGTACAAAGAACTTATCAAACTCAGCACCCATAGAACAAATAACCCAGTCAAGAATGGGCAGAAAACATGAACAGATATTTCTCCAAAGAAGACATCCAAGTGGCCAACAGACACATGAGAAAAGTGCTCAACATCACTCAGCATCAGGGAAATACATATCAAAACCACAGTGAGATACCACCTCACACCAGTGAGAATGGCTAAAATTAAGTCAGGAAACGACAGATGTTGGCGAGGATACGGAGAAAGCAGAACGCTCCTACACTATTGGTGGGAACGCAAGCTGGTGCAGCCACTCTGGAAAACAGTATGGAGGTTCCTTAAAAAGTTGAAAATAGAGCTACCCTACAACCCAGCAATCGCACTACTGGGTATTTACCCTTAAGATACAAATGCAGCGATCCCCAGGGGCACATGCACCTGAATGTTTATAGCAGCAATGTCCACAATAGCCAAACTATGGAAAGAACCTAGATGTCTATCAACAGATGAATGGATAAAGATGTGGCAATGGAATACTATGCAGCCATCAAAAGAAACAAAATCTNCAATGGAATACTATGCAGCCATCAAAAGAAACAAAATCTTGCCTTTTGCAATGACATAGATGGAACTAGAGGGTATTATGCTAAGCGAAATAAGTCAATCAGAGAAAGGCAATTATCATATGATCTCTCTGATATGAGGAATTTGAGGGGCAGGGCAGGAGGTCATGGGGGGTAGGGAGGGAAAAAATGAAACAAGATGGGATGGGGAAGGAGACAAACCATAAGAGACTCTTAATCTCATGAAACAAAGTGAGGGTTACTGGGGGGTGGGAGGGTAGGTATAGGGTGGCTGGGTTATGGACATTGAGGAGGGTTTGTGCTATGGTGAGTGCTGTGAAATGTGTAAGCCTGATGATTCACAGACCTGTACCCCTGGGGCAAATAATAATAATAAAAAATAATAAATAATAAAAATGTCCACTGACCAGAAAACAAAACAAAACAAAACAAACCTACTCCATTCTTTGTAATAAGTCCTACTTGTATAATTTTTAAGAACTGGGAACAAAGTCTATTCCTCCCACTGAGTAAGAAATTATGCACAAACTGTTCACTTAATCATATTAATATGCTTTCATACAATAGTTGTAAAGACAATCCTACTTATCACAGCAAAAAAATTTCCATCCTTACAAATAGAGCAATTTTAAGTACCTGATCAGGTGTCAAAAATTTAGGGTCTAATTTATGTTTAAAAATTATTTTGATAACAAAAACGTTAATCTAATCTATGTATAGGTTTAGTAAGTCTTAATATGACAATAAACAATTGACACTGGTGTACCCAATGAGTTTTATTATATAAAACCATGCATAGTTTTTTCACTTAATAATAAAACACTAGATTTAATTAAAACAGTCAAAACAAAAAGTCTGAATTCATGTAAATAATGGCCAGTGGTATAGGGATTTAAAGACTGCAGAAGTAACATTATTTTACAAACTTAAAAAAAAATTTAAAGCTACTGCCATGGATTTAAAGCTAATTGCCCTAGGATAGCAGATTTCCTATTCCTCTGTTTAGAAAAATACAAAACCTATTTAGTTAAAACAAAAGGAAAAAAGGGAGATCTCCAGGTATTAGGTAGATGACAGGCTTAGATAAAAGACAGATTTCATCTGTTGCACTTCTGGAATAGGATATGGGAACCCTAGACACAGACAGGCCAAGAAGGATCTAGAGTAGAGAGCCCTAAATGTCAGACATTCAATTTTCATTCAATCCAGCTTTGTGTTTTTTGTCACACTTTATAGTATTATATTCTTAATATTTTTCTTTAATTTGGCTTGCTTCTTTTCCTTTCAATATTCACTTTTACTTTACCCTAAAAAACACCATGAAATACTTGACTTACACATCTGACCCCTGAACAACATGGGGGTGGGGGTGGTAGAGTCACCATCAAACCCCTCCATGTAGTCAAAAACCCACCTAAAGTTAACTCTACTGGAATTAAAATATAAGAAGAAAAAAAAAGAAGAAAATCCACCTAATACTTTTGGCTAACTACGAACAGCTTACTGTAAAAACTTAACTACTAATAGTCTACTGTTGACCAGAAGGCTTACTGATAACATAGTGGATTAAGACACATTTTATATGCTATATGTATTCTATATTGTATTCTTACAAGAGGGTGAGCCAAAAAGAAGAAAATGTTACTAAGAAAATTATAAAGAAGAAAAAAGACACCTATGGTACTGTATTTATTGAAAAAATCCCATATATAAGTGGACATGCAAAGTTCAAACCCTTGCTGTTCAAGTGTCAATGGTAGTTGTATTTTTTGTTTATACATATATAGATACATATCTTACAATTTTAATAGGTATATTTGTATCACCTAAAGTCATCTTGCAGACCACACTTGGGAAACCACACTGTTCTACAGAGACAGGACCAGAAACATACATGGTGATACAGGGCACAGGAACCAACATAACCAGTAAGAAACTCCTGTGGATGGGAAATGGCTGATAAATACCAAGTCTTTCCTGGAAAAACTTCATGTCCTTTCCTAGCTCTACTTGCAGCCAGACAAATGGCTAGCCCTAGGCCTAGAGAAAAGTGGGTTCAAGATGAGTATGGAACATCTTGCTATGCTGGAAAGTAAGAGAATTTTCAAAAAAATTAAAAAATAAAAGAGGGGCTTGAGCCACCTTACAAGGGTTGATATTTGCTAAATCTGGGATAAATCTGAGCACCAAAATAACTAAAGAATTACAGACCAGCTGTTCTCAAATTGTTACAGGGAACTCTGGGTGGGGGGTGCCTAGGATCCTTTTAAGGGGTTCGTGAGGCCAACACTATTTTAATAATAATACTAAGAATGTTATCTGCCTTTTCCACTTCCATTCTTTCATGAAGGTACAGTGAAGTTTTCCAGAGGCTACATGTGACATACCAACAGACTGAATAAAGAAGCAGATATGAAAAACTCCAGTTGTCTTATATTAAGCTAGACATCAGAAAGAGATGTAAACCATAAAGAAATGCTACTCTTTTCTCTAAATGTTTGTTTGTAAAACTACAGTTATTTCTGATAAAGGATGCATTCTTCATGGAAACAACAAAATATTTTATGTGATAGACTACTAGTTTCATTTTTATTTTTTTAAAGACTTATTTTTTTTTTTTAGAGAGAGAATGAGTGGAAGGATGGGCAGAGGGAGAGAATCTTCAAGCAGATTCCCCGCTGTGTATGGAGCCCGACAAGGGGCTTGATCTCATGACCCATGAGAGATGACCTGAGCTGAAAACAAGAGTCAGATGCTCAACCAAATGAGCCACTCAGGTGCCCTGTGCTAGTTTTATTTTTAAAGAATAAACACTTAAAATTTGGTTTTAGTTTCAATATGATAAATACAAATACATATTTCATAAACAAAACTCTTCCAATAATTGTAATAAGTTTAAAGAGATCCTGAGACCTTGGGGCGCCTGGGTGGCTCAGTCAGTTAAGGCGCTGCCTTTGGCTTGGGTCATGATCCCAGGGTCCTGGGATCGAGCCCTGCATCCCAGCTGAGCTGGGAGCCTGCTTCTCTCTCTCCTTCTGTTTGCCGCTCTGTCTACTTGTGCTCTCTCTGTATCTCTCTGTCAAATAAATAAATAAATACAGTCTTAAAAAAAAAAAAAAAGATCCTGAGACCCCTAGGATCAGGGGAAAATATGCCACTAGGGGGGGAAAAAAAGCATCCATAAAGCCAAACAGCTAAAAGATAGCGACAAATAGATAAATAAACTGGGGAGATAAAAGGGCTCTTGCTTACCACAATACTGAATAGTAAATGTAGAAGTGCCAGAGCTGAAATACCATCATTTAGTAACCATCACAATAAAAGACCAGCTCTGATAAGAATCAGTAATGGAAGGGGATTTTTTGTTTCATTTGCAAGTAATTTCCCTTTCCTCTGTATATAGGGTGTTCTTACACATTTGAAAGGTGAATAAGGCTTATATATTAAAAGACAGTTGGGTTAGGAATTATAAAATTTCTAATTTGGTACCTATAAATACTGCCTTCCTATGGTCTTAGCGACCCTGTGTGTAAGACCCTTGACAGGTACCAGACAGAAACAGGCAGGTAACACCAACAGCCCTGAAGAATGAGACAGCAGACTTCGGCATCTCTCCTTCTCTAGGACATTGCTCCTTCCCTAACCCAGGGTAGATATTTCGGCAGCCTTTAATCTTTAAATTTTGGAGCTGCAGAACTCATAAGGTATCTATCACGCTGGAGGAGGGATTTTCTTCTACTATTACCAAATGAAAGGTGGAGGCCTACATTGATTGTGGTCCGTAAGCATATATAATCCTTGGTGATGTTTCCAACCAGCTGCCTATTCCAGAACAGTAGTTCCACTGGTGGGGCAGCGGCAGGGGAGATGAATGTTTTGGGGTGGAAAAAAGAGGTTGGGTTGACTGAGGTGACACATCTCTGAGATAGCTATCCCCCTATAAATAAGCAAGACTGATCCTGACAGGAGCCCCTGGCTTGGAGAAATGGTGGTAGGATGGCCAAGGTGAAGACTCTTTCTGTCTGACTGATGTCTGGCTCTGATCATTGGCAGTGATCAGTACAACCAGGTGATAATCCTAAATCAGTTTGCCTGGTGATATAGACATGCTGAATTTTGCATACAAAAGGAGGCTTAGAAATGTTGGTGCATAATACATGAAAGTGAGGGCTATTGAAAGCCAAGAACCACACACTCCACTGGTTAGATTTGGGGACTTTTAACCTTGTTATGCTGAAGCATTGTAAATTAAACATTAGGGGCGCCTGGGTGGCTCAGTGGGTTAAGCCTCTGCCTTCGGCTCAGGTCATAATCTTAGGGTCTTGGAATCGAGCCCCCGCATCGGGCTCTCTGCTCAGCAGGGAGCCTGCTTCCTCCTCTGTCTCTGCCTGCCTCTCTGCCTACTTGTAATCTCTCTCTCTCTCTAAAAAATAAATTAAATCTTTAAAAAAAATAAAAGAACATTAATTAAGAGTACTAAAATAAGAATTCTTATACTGAAAGCCATCTTCACATATGACTTAAAGGACAATCTGATTGAAGTTACTCAGAGGTAACATCTATTTATTAAGAGCCTGCGATGTACCAGGCAGTGTTTAGGTATCTTCCATATATTATCTCTTGTCTTTAAAGCATCTTTTACAGTTGAGGAAAAAAAGGCATAGGATGATTAGCTTATCCAAATGCATATAGCCAATTAAAGTACTAACAGCCAGCATTTGAACCTAAGCATTTTTATTGACTTCCACCCTTAAGCATTTCCCATTTAAGATTTTAAAAGCAGCATTTACAAAGTTTGCACACAATATCATTACTGATATCCAATTAAAAACTAACATTTTATTCATAATCATAAGCTATTATTTTCCCGTAGTTATCAAATGAGGCATTTCGGCTTGAAAACGTGATGATCCTATAATTTGACATATTCTACATATATTTATATGAGCATGGATGACTATCTCAGCAGGTCGCAGCAGGTAATACTTTTTTTTAAAGCAATTAAAGAGGGCTTCCAGATAAGCTTTCAGAATTTTTAAGACGGCCAACTAGTTCAATGGATTACCTAAAATCTTATTAGCTTCCTAATACTTACAGGCTTCCCAAAAGGAATCTCTGCTTCTATCTTAGAAAATCCAAAATTAACACTTCAAATCTGACTTCATTAATTTTTTAAAAGCCATAAATACAATTTGCAAAACTTAAGTCTAAAAGTACATGTGAAAAAGATCATAATTTACAAAAAAAAAAAAAAGGAACGTATTGCAAATTTGTGCCTGTGGTTTCCACTTGGAAAATAAACTCTTATTTGTTGTTTATAGTAATCTTATATGCAAACAAAAACTTAAAGTTCTAAAAATATGTTATGTTATTTAGCCAAAAAATATGTCCTGAATAGTCTATTAATCCAAGAAGATTTGTAGTAAAAAATGAAATAGGGCGCCTGGGTGGCTCAGTGGGTTAAAGCCTCTGCTTTTCGCTCAGGTCATGATCTCAGGATCCTGGGATCGAGGCCCGCATCGGGCTCCCTGCTCAGCGGGGAGCCTGCTTCCCCCTCTCTCTCTCTGCCTGCCTCTCTGCCTCCTTGTGATCTCTCTCCCTCTGTGAAATAAATAAATAAAATCTTTAAAAAAAAAATGAAATAGGTTTTCTGAATGCATTCCCAAATCGACCACAGGGGTCCTAGAAATTTCTAGTATTTTATGCATTTACTTCCTTTCTATTACTATAGAAATGAAACATTTTTGTGTAAAAATCACTTATTTTCCAAATGGCAATGAATTTTGAATCCTCAGAAAACGGACAGCTGTAATTACACTTGCTACCCCACCCCGAAAAAGAGGTAAACATTAAAAGAAGACGTCAAATGATAGATTCATGACTATTCAGTCCATGTAATAATGTGTTCACTCTGAAGAAATAAAAGAGAAGCAACCATTTCAAGTTTTGATTGACGTGCAAGTAATCAGTTTTTGAAAGTACTTTGTTCACCTAATACATTCTACAATTCTTTGTAAGGCTAAATTACCTTCAATGTACAAAGTATATTTCTAATTGAGAATGTGAACATTTAACAAAATAACACAAGAAAACTAAGATTCAGTGATCCTGCTATGACTATGCCTGAATTATGACATAAGAGTTAAAATGCCTTAAATACACACACAAAGGGACGGAATAAAAGGGGGCGCTAAATTTTTTTAGCTAAATTAAATATGCTTTAAGATATATCATATGGCAATTCTAGGCCTTAAAAGGGCTATTTTTTTAAAAAAAGATTTTATTTGAGAGAGAGAGAGCATGAGCGGGGAGAAGGAAGGGGCAGAGGGAGAGGGAGAAGACTCCCCACTGAGCAAAGAGCCAGATATGCAACTCAGTGCTAGGACCCAGAGATCATGACCTGAGCCGAAGGCAGAGGCTGAACTAAGCCACGCAGGCTCTCCTTAAAAGGGCTATTTTACAGTGAGAAAATTTATGACTGAAAAATCATTTTCTTTTTAGTGACAATCACTATCTAAAGCAAGCAAATTCTAATCTGGTACACCCTTAATATAAAAAGGAATAATATTTTCCACTCTCAAAATTAGCACACTCATAGTATAATATAAACCAATATAATCATGTATTTGATTTTCACTTTGAGAGTCTTGAACAATTGAGGCTATCAACAGAGAGGTGAAGAGAGAAACTGAAGGAATAAACAAACAATTTAGAGAATAAGAAAATTATGCCACTTGTACAGCTTGGGCCTAACTCAAACTTTATTTTCAGATTTGAAATGTAGAAGGTATGGCTGATTATTTGATTGATTTCTGGATCCAAAGAGTTTTATAGAAATCGAGTCATTTTACCAAAGATCATAGAAGAGTCGAGGACAGCTCTATAAGCTACCCTTACTAATTCACAGAATATATGACAGTTTTAAATATGAATAATTTAGAGAAAGTAGAGTACATTTTGTGGTGCATTAGTCTTAATTTTAAAAAAACATATATATTTATTTATTAATCCATGAAATTTCTAATACCCTTCATTAATCTATTTAACTTCGTTACCAGGCACTACTTATCATTAATGAATAGAAATCTATTTTGATACAGAAAGAAATCACATAATTATCTAATGAACTGTGACCTTCATCAGCTTAAAAGGAACTATTCCAGTATTTGTGAACCAGATCCTGAATATAATACTGGGCTCAGCTGGTAAAAGGTTGAGGTGTCAATAACTTTCAAACTTTTCTTTAAAAGATCTTCCATAGAGGTTGAATTTATGAAACTGCTCAAAGTAGAGCTTCTATTGTTAAGACGGGGGTCCACAACACCACTTCACATTTTGCCCCCTCCCCTTCCCAGGAGGCAACTTCCTCACACTCTGGAGAGCCAACAAGCCCTACGAATATCACAGATTCAGACCAAGTATCACACTTTTGAGACTGTGAAATGCATTCAAGCACATGTGTTGGTTCCCTAAACAAACTCAAATCTTGTAAATGGCAGAAAGGGCATCATGTATTTTGCTTCTCCTTACCTTTCACAGAGTTTATCAAGCCATCTGTCATGAACTCCCGAGTAATGAGGTGGAAGACAATGCAGGATTTTCCTGGCAGTTCCACAGTCCAAGGAAATCTAAGGCCTACTTCAGATGTGGAGCTACGATTTAAGGCTGGAGCATGACTTACGGCCTACTTCCCGTGTTTAAACAAGATGAGTTCAGTGAGAAATCATTCTCTCACTTGGGAGCAAGAAGTCCTTAGGAAGACATGAAAAAGCCTGTATAGCAAAGAGGGAGAAACAACTCTCGGATTCAGAAGTTCTCAAGGAGGCAGGCCTTCACTGGGAAAGCACTGGCAACACTTCCTTCAGCCCCTCAAACCTAGAAGATCGAGTGAGGGGGAAGAATTTGGGGTAGTCTAAGGCCAATCCGAGCAATTAAAAGACGCACAGGAAAGAAATTCTAGTAAGA
Source organism: Ailurus styani (assembly GCA_002007465.1). NCBI lineage: Eukaryota > Metazoa > Chordata > Mammalia > Carnivora > Ailuridae > Ailurus > Ailurus styani. The sequence goes on from LNAC01000421.1 coordinate 1,500,804, forward strand.
GCAATTTATTTATAGTATCCCATTATTTTAATCATTAGTTTTAACCTTCTCTACAATAAAACTTTACCTCGGCTAATAACTAATAAAACTGGATAACAAATTTTACCTACGTTCTCTACTCCAGTTCACTGGTAGAAAGCAAGGCTAATAAATTGTGACATCACCAAAAGGTAACCTGTAGAGTTGTAAAGTTTGGTCACATTTTGCTTGTGCAGGTTGCAAAAAAGAGTGTTATCCTGTTATTTTTCCCTACTTATTTCTTATTTTCCATTGATGTTCAAAAAGATTAAGGTTATAGTCACAAACAGTGAAGATCTGCAAAATGGTTAATATTACTTTAAGAAAGGTGTGTCCAAATATATTGTGCACAAACATAGACTACATCTACTCAAGGGTGTACTTGGTAATGCATATCAGGATACTTACCTACAAAAGAACCAAATAAGCAGTCTAAAGAATTTTTTATTCTTAGTAACAAATAATAAAGCTTAACACTTTTCCTACTTCTTGCTACTTCTTTATAAGATTCCAGGGTCCAGAGATCATCTAGTTTAGTCTAATTTTGCAAAATATCAATAACATTATGTTAATGTAGTTTATTAATTTTATCAGACTTATTTCAGAGATGAACACAATCATATTTATTAACATATTAAATTATGTATATGGCACTCATTAGATACCTTTTCTTTTCTTAATTCTCACAATTTTTATTTTTATAATTGAGTATACTAAAGCTCAAAGAAAATACTATTGATGAGAAAAGGTGTGTTTTCAAGTCTATATCTAATTTTTACACAGAAATTTAAGAAAATGTACTAGTACAGTCACCTCTTCTGCTACAAGACCTGATGTATCAACATCATCCACATATAATCAAATTCATACTGCCTCCCTTATTTTCTCCTGCCTCCTTTTAACAATCCAGTTTAAAACCACTTTGCATATACTTCCCAAATCCTCCCTTTGTTTTGAGACCGGAGAGCAACCTAACTATTGTATGACAACAGCACCACCTATTGGCTATAAAGGGATTGTGATAAGCTAAAATAGCACCTGTCTCCTTACCCTTCAGAAAGACTAACGCATAATTTGAGTTCTCCTTATCTTCTGCCTTTTATTTACACCTATTTGAAAAAAGTTTCAGCTGAGTTAAGTCCACTTAAAAAGAATTTTTTCCTCACAAGTACATCTTTTTCCTCCATCTCTCCTTTTAAAAGCCTGCAGAGTTATTGCATCTCTCTTGATTCCATTGCTAACGAGTATGTGTTTTTGCTAATGTGAAGCAATTCAAATGAACTGTGGCTTAAAAGGAGTGTGAATTATTCTGGAACTGGAACTACCATTCATAACACAATTTCAATGGAAAATGTGCTGAATTTAAACAAGCTGCTTACATGGAACTTTTGGAATTCAAGTAATTTGTAGGTTGGAAACTTGTTGTAATATTAAAACATGTAAAAGTATTAAGTCTTTCACTGTGGTTTCCAAGACAAATAAAGGAACAGAATTGTAACACAAAGCAATACAGCATATATTCCACCCCCGCTGAGAGCTGATAAACATCTTGTCCTGTGGAATTTGAATCTGTACTACACAGAGAAGAACACTCAAATATTTGTTGATAATAATGATGAGGTCCATTGCTATTTTGCAGTGGCTCATTAAAGTTATACCAGTGATACAGGAAGGAATAGCTTCCATAATTTTGTCTTTTATCTCCACGATGAAAACTACCAGGATAACATTTAAAACTCTAATCACTTAAGGAGCTCTAATCATGAACTTCTGCATAAAGCAATGCTCTACTTGGATGTCCTTATGCTTCTGTGACAGAGAGTTCTATATCTTCCTGTAATATGTCCTAAGTATCTAATACTTGAAGTCCTATCTTTATGGTAAGCCCTGTGAATTCCCATCTGAGGAAATTTTGTGCTGAAACAGAAGAAACATGTAAGATTGCTCAAGCAAATTGGTGATTATGAAGTCACTTTTGTTGCTGGTACCAAACAAGTAGCAACACTTTTTGTCCCTTGGTGTGTGCCCTGCATCTCAGTTCTAGAAAATGCTCCTGAAATTCTATTTTGAGTCCAGTATTTTTTAGGCAGGAAAAGACTACCACTGCCTGTAAATACAGTAACCAAAAGTGTTCTCACCAGCTTAGACAAAGCCATTCTTGATTAGAAAGAGACCCTATTCCCTTACACTGAGACCTGTCTGTGGCCTAATCCTGATGACCAATGTCCAGGTGTATGACCTTCTCCTCACTGTTAGCTATATTCCAGCCTTGCAAATCACCTGCCTTGCAGTACTTTATTGGCTCCCCAAGACTTTGGAAACCTATGGTGTTGGCTGTTTCATCAGTAATTATGACATCCATTTCTCCTTATCCCCTACTGCTTTTCCTTTCAAATCTCTCAAATCCTTTGACAGTACTATCATTTTACTCATTTCCTAATTCAAAAACTTCAGTTGTTTTTACAATACGAATATACTTAACACTACATTTTTATGGTTAGGTTGACAAATATTGTTATTTTTTTTTTTTACTACAACAGAAATTCTGTTTGGAAGTTGATTTCTACTAATAAAGTACAAGATGTAAAGGGCAGAGGGATTTGAGCCCGGTGGTCAGGCATCCTACCACACCAGGGCCTGGGCTAGCTATACAAACTGCTGTTGTCACTGCTCCTGGTGGCTGCCTTGCTGGCAAGGTCCTTGGCCTTCTCTGTAGCTGCCAGTGCCTTCTCCTTTGCCATCTCCTTGGCTTGCTTGGCTGTCTCAACAAGGGTTTTGGAAGGGGCCTCTCCTTGCAGCTTGGTCAAGAGGTATTCAAAGCCCTTCACATTCTTGGTCAAAGTGCTTTGTAACAAGGAGAGGTCAAATTCCTGGACAGCTCTGGAGACACCAAATAAGCTAGAGGAGACCCAGGCTTCCTGGTGGATTTCGGTCCAGCCCCTATTCTCAGAGTTCATACAGTAAACACATGGTTCCTCTACCACCACCAGCTGGGCGTGGATGATGTTCCACATGAAGGTGGTCATGGTCTGGTTCTGCAGGTCCACGACAGAATCCTCTAGGATGTACACTACACTGATTGAGCAACATTGGCAGGAAACAGTTGTTGGGCTCTCGCAGGGCACCCTGTTGGTCTCGGTCAGGAGACCCTGGTACTGGAGCTCCTGGTCAGGGGTCACCTCCCTGTGCACAGTGTCTTCCCTCAAGACATGTCTGCTGTAGGAATTTGGGCACTGCTGCCAGAAGGCAGCAAACACTTGGTCCCAGGAACTCCAGACATGCTGTGGCCTAGGAAATACTTCGCCACCAGCAAGGCAGCTCAGCACCCACACAGCAGCGTGGGGGTATGGAGGCTGGGCAGAGGTTTGGGGCAAGCCCACAAAGCCCGCAGCTCATTCCCCTCAGTGCCACACCCATGCAGCTGCCTCCACCCTAAGGCACTGTCTGCCACAATTGAAAAACTTTAGAACTATTTTTAAAAAACATCAATTGATTTTACTATTAGCTCCCTCCCCAATAATGTCAACCTTCTTTTTTTTTTAAAGATTTATTTATTTATTTATTTGACACAGACAGAGAGAGATCACAAGTAGGCAGAGAGGCAGGCAGAGAGAGAGGAGGAAGCAGGCTCCCCGATGAGCAGGGAGCCCAATTCGGGGCTCGATCCCAGGACCCTGAGATCATGACCTGAGCCTAAGGCAGAGGCTTTAACCCACTGAGCCACACAGGCGCCCTAATGTCAACCTTTTAACAACAAAAATATATTAATGTTCCTCTGATTTGTTCTTTTTATTTTAATGTTTACACCACCACTCTCATCCAGGCTCCTCTTATTTCACGTTTACATTACCTGAAAATCCTTTCTAAGCATACTGTATTCTGGTGTCTATTCTTTATTGTTCAGAAGTCCTTTCTTTAGGGAACCATTCACTATTTTATTCCTTTTGATCATGCTCTGTCCATTGAGGTTGGGGGGGGGAGGCTATTACCCCTCTATCTAGAGATAGGATTGTGAACTAAATTGGGCCATAGTATTACAGATCTTTAGCCACAAAAACTGTTTCAGGGATGGGCACATGACACCAGCTGGGCCAATCACTGTTTCCTGAGATACTGTGCTGGAGATCCAGGAAAGACTCTTAACCTCTATGATCATGACTTATAAAGATCACATAGACCTGAAACTGCTAGGGCCATCTATCTTACATTGTGGAGAAAACCTATCTATGAATGAAGCTAATTTGGAGGAAGATAAGTCATGTGATAGAGAAAACATAGACTCATGATATTGAGCACTTGAATCTCTAGTTCAGTTTCTGTTCAGTTATATTTTCTAAAGTATTCTATTAGTTAGAGGAGACTAAGCTGTGGTAGCAAATGGACTCTAAAAATAAAGTAGCTTAAATAAGAAGTTCATCTCTTTCTTATGTAACTGTCCTGGGTGGATGTTCAGGTAAGCCAGCTCTTCCCACACAGTCATTTAAGGATCCAGGCTGATGGCTCTCTAGCCATCTTCAACACATGATTTCCAATGTTTCCCTAAGCACTGCCATTTCCTTCAGCCAGAAAGAAGAAAGAGCACTGAGAAAACAAAAGGAGATTGTATTGGTGAGGGCAGGAAGTGACTCACTTCACCTCTAGTGACAATGCACTAGAGAAAAGGTAGTCATATAGCCACACCTAATTTTAAGGAAACCGGTAAATGTAGTCTACCTGTGTGTCCAGGAAGAAGGAGATAGTGGATTCTGGTGGAAAGCTAGTGGTCTTTACAAATACACTCCTGGATAAATCTAAATCAACAAAGACACTGAACACCAGGCCATATCATATTGGCCTCAGAAAGGCTGTTTCTGAATTTAAAAATCTGGTAAAATATTATTACCCATATTTTAGAGCTATCATAAAAAGTACTCCAGAAGGAAGCATAACAAATCTATCAAAAGATGTTGTCAAGGATACTTGTACATTACATTGCATAAAGTCTAATCATAAAAACCATGGAAAAATTCACATCAAATATCAGTACTAAGAATAAAAGAAAAATAACAAATATCATTTCTCTCTCATAGGACTAAGAAAGATTAGCAATACTGACCCAGTGTTACCGAGAGTCAAGAAAATTACCAAGTTCTTATACTGCTGGGAATGTAAATTAGCTAGTATGAATTGTGTTACCAAGTTACCATTTGTGTGTGGTCAAAAATGATCTCTAGTGGGGTATTTATGTAAGATTTTGTACTTTCTTTATTGGTTGATTATTTTTTAAATAAGAAATACGTATTTTTTTCAGAATAAAAGTAAAATGAGTTTATGGTTCTTTTCGGAAGACAAAAAGTGGTCCTATTCCTTCAAAATAGTTGTTTAGATGACTGACCTCATAGCCATGGTTAAGTTCAGACCAGAAGGCTGTTCCTTTTTGAGTTGGTTGCTACAAAGCTCAGAGATGCATTTGCAGGCCACTCAGAGAGAATGTGTGGGTAACTGGAGTTTATATTACAGCCTCATATCTGGCCTCACTTTTCCCTCACCTCGATTTTACCTTCTCCCTCCAGGGCAATCTTATACCTCTATCTTTGAGTCTTCGATCTCATATCTCTTCTGGAAGAAAGAAGAGAATGATTTTATGACACAGTTTTATTGCATCACAACTCTATCACTCTTTCTATACAAAACTTAAAATTCCATAGTGCATATATTTTTCTTAGAAAGAAAATCCAAATTCTTCACCTTAGCGTTTACTCATTTTAAAAAAATAGAAAAATTTAAAATACATTAAAAAACACAATAAATATTTACTTATATAAACACATATATACATATATATATACGGAGTTCCTAGGTGTAACACTGTTCTGTGTATGGGAGAAAGAGAAAGAAGGCTCAAGTTACTCACAGTCTGGTTCAATGGTCTTAGTTTTTTTTTTTTTTTTTCAGGATGACTCACATCAGAAAACCTAATGGCCTCACATTCCCAGAGGCGTACCAAGACGTACGCTATGTACACTTTGCAACATGATAGCAACAACTTTGTCTTTGGTCTGAGACATAATGGTGGTCTCAGGGATCAGACGGTTAAAAATACAGATTCACTATAATACAGAGAGATAAGTATAAGAGAGAAAATGCTATCTGCTATGATACCACACAGAAAAAATAAGGAACCTAGAATTGTGGAGTATAAAGAAATGGGAAACTTTCTGTAAGAGATATTCATCAAATAGGAGTTAGGCAGCAAAGGAGGAAGAAAACAGATTTCAAGGACAATTCCAGAAAATGGAAAATTATAAAGACAATTGGATTTTACATAGGGAAGATGGTGAAAACATTGCTGGGTACTTTAATAGATGCTACTTTAAAAAGGATGTCATCTTTTTGGCACCACTGAAAAACCAGCTAATCCATAGACAGCATCTTTGGATATAGGAAGCTGATTGCTTTGAAAAGCAAAACACTTCCAGGCTGACCATTTTAATAAAAATAATTTCAGGGCTTTTTTCTGCCTTAGTAAATTAAACACCCTTCGTGTGCTCACTTTATCTTTGGATCTCATGCTAATTACAAATAAGTAACATAGTATACTGTACTTTACCATAAGTAGGTCCTATTGGGATTGGCTTTTTGACTTTTTAATGATCCCACCACGGCACAATAATTCAGTTATTTTTTACTGCAGTCAGTGTTACTGCTTCTAACTACTGTCTATCAGCTTTTTTCTAACCTTTTATGTAGAAAATTAGAAGGGAAGTTGGCAGAGGAAGAAATATTATTGAGCTGGCTACATCCCTAAACCTATTTTTGCACAGTATACCAAGTCAGTAGCTCTGGTGTGAGGATAGCTGTATTCTGTACAACGTTCAAAGTACATAAACTTTGTGATATATTTTTTTCACGCTACCTTGAAGAGATTCCCTTGGATTTTGTTTCAGTCAATTCCCAGCAAATTTTCCTAACTTCTTAAGCTATCAAAAGCCTTACAGAAGGCCTACTCATTCGGGGCACAGTGAAGTAGAAAAGGGTCAAATGGCACAAGTTTTCAAACTTAGACTTTTGCTATAACCTCTGAATGATACTAGACATTTAATCATAATTCTCTCTTCATCAAACTTTAATTTAAAATGTACTACGCTACCTCATACCCACTAGGATAGCTCCTGTTAAAAAAAAAAAAACACCCAAAACCCAAATCAGACAAGTATTGGCAAGAGCTGGACACATGTGAACAGGAATGCAAAATGGTGCAGCTGCTATGGAAAACAAGATGGTGGTCTTCAAAATAATTAAAAATAGCATTATTATATGATCAAGCAATTTCACTTCTGGGCATATAAGAAGAACTGAAAGCAGGGCCCCAAAGAGACAGGAGTACACTCAAATTCACAGCAGCATTACTCACAACTTCCAAAAGGTATAAATGACCCAAATATCCACTGACAGATAAATGGATAAACAAAATGTGGTGTATCGATACAACGGAATATTATTTAGACTTATACAGGAAGGAAAATCACAGAATCAGGAAATAAATGGTGGTTGCCAGGGGCTGAGGGAGGAGTGGGGAACCGAAAGTTGCTGAGTTTAAGTTTTCCAAGAGGAAAAGAGTTCTCGGGATTGAGATGAACAGTAAAGTGAATCTACTTAATTCTAGTGAAATGTGCATTTGGTGGGAGGGTAGGGATAGGGTGGATGGGTTATGGACATTGGGGAGGGTTTGTGCTTTGGTGAGTGCTGTGAAAGATGTAAGCCTGATGATTCACAGACCTGTACCCCTTGGGCAAATAATAAAAATAAAATTAAAAAAAATAGTTAAGATGGCAAATTTATGTTATATGTCATTTACTATATATTTCCATATATATAAAATGTATAGATTTTGTAAACTTGGGAGACCCCACCACAAATTTTTTTAAAGATGTTATTTATTTATTTATTTTACAGAGGGAGGGAGAGAGAGAGTGCTGTAAAGGGGGAGAGCAGAGATGGAGGGAGAGGGACAAGCAGACTCCACGCTAAGCATGGAGCCCGACACAGGGCTCCATCGCATGACCCTGAGATCGTGACCTGAGCCGAAATCAAGAGTCCGACACTTAACCAACTGACCCACCCAACTGCCCTTTCCTTAACACTCTTAAAAATATTCTTTCACCACTCATTCAAAGACATTATGCATTAGGTTAAAAAATGTCCTCATAAAATGTTGTGGAACTAGGCAAGGGTGAGGATTGCACAAAAATGTGAATGTACTGAATGCCACCGTACTGTATATTTTAAATTGGTTAACTTTGTTATGTGATTTTTACCTCAATTAAAAAAAATCCTCATATACATTTGGCATTTAAAGATTCCCAAGGCTAAGGGCTACAGCATGAAGAATTGTGGCTCGTCTCAGCCACTGACTGCATTAAAACCCTCACACAAGTCCGAAACATAAGAAGGAATAAAATACTACAGTAATTCCTTAAGTGTGGTGCTGCAAGAAAAGTACTTTATGGTAACAGTAAGTCAGGAGATAATGTGAACGGATATACTTTACCACCAGCAGCACTGTAGACTAAAACGATATATAAAAGGCAACAAGCCTGTAATTCAAGGCTCTTCTCACCTGGCAAACAATTCACTTACCAGGCCTGCAAGATCAAAGAGATTAAAGAGATAGTGGAATCAGATCTCAGAAAGCCTAGAATGCCGAGACAAGGTACTTGGACTTTTTTCCTTGGCACAACAGGGAGTCACTGGCAAGTTTCATAAAGCAGGACACTAACAGGTTCAAAGATGTGTTTTAAAAGAAACACTTTGGTGACCACTTTGAGGATGAACTGAAAGACAAAACTGGAATACCAGAGTACCACAATAATCCAGAGAGAGGTTTATAAGGTGGAATAGGCCAAACTTGGGATTCAAAGAGATACAGGGTTTAAGGCATGATACTAGGGGCTTTTCTTAAGTTACTCCTTTTAATTTCCACTTTGAAGCCTAATATTATTTTTCACATTTTACAGAAGAAGAAACAGAGGCTTGTCCCAAAATAAACTTGGGTCAAAGTCACACAATTACTTGGCAGAGAAACTGGAATTTTAATTTCAGTCTATATGGCATCAAAGCCTGTGCATGTACATTTTCTACTACCCCGTGGTGTCAACCAATATATAAATAAAATAGTTAAACTGCTTTATATAACAAAAAAGTAAGTCTGGACTGGGGGATAGGCTAGATGGGGGGATGGGCTGATGAGCACTGGGTGTTGTATGTAAGTGATGAATTACTGAATACTACTCCAGAAACCAATATTACAGTGTATGTTAACTAACAAAATTTAAATTAAAAAAATTTTAAGTTTGGGTATACTGAATATTCTCATCAACAGTATAGTTAGCCCTCATAGAAGATAAAAATCCATGTTTTATTCCTTAAATAACTTTTTTAGTACTTAATGAGATCTTAAATTACATGCACTAAAACCAATTTTTACCTGGAAATAATTTTTTTAAATATGGTGTTATTAAAGGAAACTCTTTATACCAAGTAAGGCTGAGCTTATAAAAAAAAATTACTATGTCCTCTTGTAATCTATTTAGACCATTTTAAATAAAATGTTACACAAATATATTGACCAAATAGCACATAATTAGAGGCTATAATCCACAGGAACATTTTGATATTTCAAGTTGTACATTTAAATACTTTCTCTCTATATATATTATATATACAACATATGTATATATATATGTATAACACTTGACATATATATGTTATATATATATATACACACATATTACAAAAATACAAAACTCTGATATAAATGCAAAATACTTAATTTGGGAGATTAACGTATATTGGTTTTTAATATACCTTGGCTTCCACAGAGAGATGATAGGGACGGATGGTTTTACCATGTATGTTGTGTCATAAACAACTTGAGACACAACCATTAAGCCCAAAAAAATGGCCCCAATTGTGTGTTCCTTTGCCACCAGTCACCTCTCAAATCACCCATTTTAATGCACTGTGGTCAAACTCTGGTGTTCTTACAGTGTCAAAGATAATATTTTGCACTGCCTGATTGCTTCTAGCAGAAAGATGAGAGTAATGTCTAAATCACAAAGAAGAATGAGGAATGACACTTCTCTATTATAATCTCTATTATAATCTCATAAGGAAAAAAAACAGAGGTTACGGGGAATATTCTTTTTTTTTTTTAATTTTATTTTTATTCTTTGCCCAAGGGGTACAGGTCTGTGAAACATCAGGCTTACATCTTTCACAGCATTCACCAAAGCACAAACCCTCCCCAATGTCCATAACCCATCCACCCTATCCCTACCCTCCCACCCCCCAGTAACCCTCAGTTTGTTTTGTGAGATTAGGAGTCTCTTATGGTTTGTCTCCTTCCCCATCCCATCTTGTTTCATTATTTTTCCCTCCCTACCCCCCACAACCCCCCACCCTGCCCCTCAAGTTCCTCATATCAGAGAGATCATATGATAATTGTCTTTCTCTGATTGACTTATTTCGCTCAGCATAATACCCTCCAGTTCCATCCATGTCGTTGCGAATGGCAAGATTTCGTTTCTTTTGATAGCTGCATAATATTCCATTGTATATATATACCACATCTTCTTTATCCATTCATCTGTTGATGGACATCTAGGTTCTTTCCATAGTTTGGCTATTGTGGACATTGCTGCTATAAACATTCGGGTGCACGTGCCCCTGAGGATCACTACCTTTGTGTCTTTAGGATAAATACCCAGTAGTGCGACACAATTTGATTTCAAGCTCTATTACAAAGCTGTCATCATCAAGACAGTATGGTACTGGCACAAAAACAGACACATAGACCAGTGGAACAGAATAGAGAACCCAAAAATGGACCCTCAACTCTATGGTCAACTAATCTTCGACAAAGCAGGAAAGAATGTCCAGTGGGAAAAAGACAGTCTCTTCAACAAATGGTGTGGGGAAAACTGGTCAGCCACATGCAGAAAAATGAAACTGGATCATTTCCTTACACCACACACACAAATACGGGGAATATTCTTATTGGGTTAGGTTTAAGATCACCTTGGCTGAGATTGGGAAATATGGTGATCAGCCAAGGTATAAGGGCTTCAAGAGAGTTAGTTGCCTAGGAGTTTGCTGTTGACAATTCCAACTTCTCAGTGCAAATTAGTAAGCATTTCCATTACCCCATTCTTAAACAAACTTGCTTATTCAACAAGAATCTTGATTTTATAACTCTAGTGCCTCATTCTTCAACTTCACATAAAAACAAAAACTATCCATGCCTTTGAAACTATTAGAAGTAATCTATCTGATTAAAGATCCACATTTTAAACTCAATCTCCTTTTCAAAAAGTTTGAGTAAGCATCGACCCCAGGATACAAAAATAATTTGACAACTGAGTTATTTTCCAAGAAGTGATATGAATATTTATCTGGGTTTTTTTCTTAATGTAAAATGGATAAACAAGCAAACGTATCTCCTCAGTGAAAGTCTTACCCAAATGTAATTTTAATACTCTCTAAATTGCAAAGAGGAGGAAGAGCCAAGGGAATGGTTTTTTTTTGGGGGGGGATGAATTTTTAAACTTTGTTCCAGTATATATTAGCACTTAAAAAAATTAGACAGTGGGTCTTATTCAGAGACACACTTAAATTTGTGATATGAAAGGGAAATTAATACATTTGTCAAAAATAAGAAGGCAATTTTAAAGGGGAAAATATGATAAGAAACAAGACTCTTGATTATTTTCACTTCATGTTTAATAAATTGCTCTGGGAGTAAACTCTGTTCTTTTACTCTATCTGCCATGAAGTAAGGACAATAAAATCATTGACACATGGCTAGAAAGGCTTTCCTTTCACCATAGTGACAGGATATACCCTGAGATGAAGGTCACTTCAGCTAATTCTAGGCATTCACGGCATCACCCAAACACTCCACTTTACCTCTTTTATTTTTCCCAGCAGGAAACCCTACCTGGATGAGACATTACCCTGTGACAAGCTGGGTTGATTCATTTCTAGGTGGTGGGATCTGTGGCAGGTTATAATCCTACTAGCAAAGGCAAGATTCTCATATTTAAAAAACATGAAACATCAGAGAGAAGAGAGGAAAATGATTGCTGCAACACTGAGGTCGCAGGCAATGTGCACCTAGGGCAAAGCATGAGTTGGTTCAGAAATGGCTGAGGTCAATCCTCACCTCCAACAGTTAAGGCACTGTCTTACTTCGCAGGTCCCTACAATTAGGTAAGATTACCTTGGAATGCTTTCACACCAGCTAAGTGGAAAAGCAAATGTTGAATAAACTCCAGGTATTTTTTACTATGTAGACAATTAGTTAAGAGCACAGACTATAGAAGGAGACCCCCTGGCTCTGAAATTTGCAGGCTTATATTCTTTAGCATTATGTAACTTTCTTGTTCCCTGCTTTCCCTACCTATAAAATAGGGATATAAGATAAAATATGATCACTGGATAAAATTAGTTACTACACTAGTAACTAGTGTAGTAGAGGCATTAGTAAACTACTAGTAATGCCTAGCACTTAGTAAGTATCACATGTATTAGTTATTACTATTATTATAAATTATCCTTTTGGTTGATTATCATTTAAAAATCACACTACAAACTAAACAGAATTTTTAATATTGGACTTTTTAAAAAATTTATTTATTTATTTGACAAAGAGAGAGATCACAAGTAGGCAGAGAGGCAGGCAGAGAGAGAGAGAGGGAAGCAGCCTCTCCGCTGAGCAGAGAGCCCAATGTGGGGCTCGATCCCAGGACCCTGGGATCATGACCTGAGCCAAAGCAGAGGCTTAACCCACTGAGCCATCCAGGAGCCCCTTAATATTGAACTTAAAGAGAGAACACTCAAGTTATCCCATGAGGCCTCAGCAATATAGAGATTTGTACAGTGGCTCTCCCTAGGGTGCTGTGAGGCTGGTGGGAGTAAAAGGGCCATCAAAGGTCAGGTTTTGATCATAGAATGTAAGATTATGTTTCAGAACTGGCAGTTTTGCTGCTAACAGGGAAGGGTGGGCAAAGGCAAGTATTGCTACTCAGTGTTCAGATTAGCCTGGCACCCTGCACTGCAGCCATACCTCTGCCTGAAAAGTTCTAGGGACTTCAGGATCAAAGGAACAGCTCAAATTGGTAAAAAGGTCAAAGGGGAAGGAGGTGTGGAGGTGGGGAGGGGGAAATGAATGCAACTTAGGGCTAATGAACTTTGGTTGCACTATTACCCTCCTAAGCATGGGGAGTCCTCTCCTACCTGGTATGCAATTAAAGTGCAAAGCAGAATAGAGAAGACCATCACGTTGTCCGTCCTTGATGACCAAAGCATGGGCCAAGAGTGAATGCTATATTCAGCCAGGCATGCTGAAGGGATGCTCACTTCACTTTGGTTTTTTGGTTTTTTTTTTAAGATTTATTTATTTATTTGACAGAGAGAGAGAGAGATTACAAGTAGGCAGAGAGACAAGCAGAGAGAGAGAGGAGGAAGCAGGCTCCCTGCTGAGCAGAGAGCCCGATGTGGGGCTCGATCCCGATCCCAGGACCCTGAGATCATGACCTGAGCCGAAGGCAGAGGTTTTAATCCACTGAGCCACCCAGGCACCCCATTTTGGTTTTATAAACTACTTAGCCACAAGGTGATCTTGAAATGTGGTAAATTCTGATTCCTTCACAAAACACACATTTATACTGTGTCTTTCAGAGGAGATGCTACGATAGGTAAGAAAATAAATAGCAAAATGGTTCAAAGACTACAGTTAAACAGCAAGTGTGAGAGTCATAATGTGCAGAGGAACCCATAAAACAGTCCCCAGCACCTGGAAAAAGCAAACCTTATATTCTTGGGATGCTTTATCTGAACTGTAATATTCAGATATAAAGTGACATGAGTGGATTATAAAAAAATCCTGGGTTGGGAAAGGCCTTTGTTTTTTGTTTTGTTTTGTTTTTTTAAGATTTAATTTATTTATTTGACAGCGAGAGAGTGAGAGAAAGAGAGCACAAGCGGAGTGAGGGGCAAAGGGAGAAGCAGACGCCCTGCTAAGCAGGAAGCCCGATGCAGGGCTTGATCCCAGGACTCTGGGATCATGACCAGAACAGAAGGCAGACACTTAACTGACTGAGCCACCCAGGTGCCCTGGGAAAGGCCTTTCTATTGATGACAAGAAACTCAGAAACTTTAAAAAAAAGGTTGCATAATTTACTTCATAAAAAATAAAATCTGGGGTAGCAAAAAAATACCATTAAACAAAGTCAAAAGACCAAATGAAAAACTGCAGAAAAAAAGATGTATAACCACATGAAAAGCAAAGGGCTAAATGTTCCTAATATACAAATAGGTTGAATAAAAAGAGAACTGATAAAACAATGGCTGAAGGATATTAATAGTTTTTGTATAGAAATGAAATACATAAACAGGCAAAAAAAAAGATGCGCAACCTCACTAATAATTAAAGAAATGTAGATTAAAAAGACATCCTCACATGTTAGATAAAAATACAGAGAGCAGCACAGAGAAAAACAGGCCCTTGAAGACTGGGCCCCTGGCAACGGTCTGTGAGATGAAGTAACATATCTCACTGCTATTCCAAAAAATGTCATTGCCAGTAAAAATAAGCTCGAAAGCTCTTGTCCTCTATCAAAGTACCTGAAGAGGCCACACGTTGCTGTTACAACACAGTGTAATCTCTCCATCAGTCTCAAACTGTCAAAACCCCCACCTTTAACCTGGAGTAGGCAAGTGAGAAAGAAACTTCCGTCACGTTAATCCACTGGAATTTTATGGTTATCTGATTGTCACAGTCCAGCTACCCAGCCTGATTCATAAATATACTCCCAGTTGTAAAGTAGTTATTTCAGGGAGGGTATTATGGTGGACTTTTGCTGTCTATACAAAATATTTCTATAATTTTGTATTACTTTTGTAATTAGGAAAAAATTAAAAGGCAAAAAAAACCCGAATAAAATGCTGACATTCAAAATATAAACAAAGTATAAACACTGGTAACAATTTCTCTAGATTTGCACTACTAGAGTTGCAGAAATATTTCTTATTTAGGTTAATACATCTATCTCTAAAAGATTACCCACAGGGAAGCCATAATCCTATTCATAAATGGCTTTTGGTTGCACCATTTTGAATTTATTACCAATATTTAGCCCTGAAAGATAATTATTTCCACAGAATACACAGAATTGGGATAGGATACAGGAATAATGTTAAAAAATCAAAAAGAAAGGCCATATGTTTCAAGAGACAAGAAGATACCTTCATAAGGAAAATGAGTTCAGATAAAAAAGTATCCAAATTGTTGGTAATCAAAATCACCATCCTAAAAAGTAAAAAGCTCGACAACAACCCTCCTAAGGCTACCCTAGGGCCAATCTAACTTCTACCAATTTCATTTTTCTGAACACAATGGAAGTCAAATTAAACCTGAACCATTCCATGAAAATATTTCAAGGAATGCCTTGGAAGGGACAAGGCTCCAGGGAAACCGCTTCCTTTTTCCATCAAACCCTGCAATTCAAACTAAAGAGCTTCATTTTTCGGGTTTTGCCACTGCTACTGTCACATGAGGTTTGTTTGGTTTTTGGTTTTTGGTTTGTTTTTTTTTTTAGATTTATTTATTTTAGAGAGAGAGAGAGAAAGAAAGAGAGGAATAATACAAGCAAGGGGTGGGGCAGAGGGAGAGAGAATCCTGAAGCAGACTCCCCGCTGAGCACAGAGCCCTAAGTAAGATGGAGGGCTTTAGACCCTGAGATCACAACCTGAGACGAAATCAAGAGTTGGCCACTCAACTGACTGAGCCACCCAGGTGCCCCTCACATAAGATTTTGTGTGAAGAAATGACTTGGAGTTAAAAGATAGAAAATCCTTCATCTAAAATTGTGTTTGTAGGAAGATACAGAAATAAAATATTAAACCCTATGAAAAAAAGAAGTTAGTATATTAGGGTGCCTGCCTTTTGAATACCAAGTGGTTAAAATCTAGAAAAGGACTCTAATCACTACAAAGTGTACATCATTGCAAAAGGTCAAACAAATAAATACGTGAGCATACTTCATTAGACATACCTGCATCCAGGCGTCTGAAATGGGATGGTATACCTGATGAGACAAGATCATCTCATCTAAAGGCATATCCAAAATAGTTCTTCACAACAGGGAAATCTAGAAGTTTCATGGCTCAACTCATCTGCACTGGGGGTAGAAAGTCAGATTTACAGGTGAACTCAGCAAGAATGGAACTCAAGGACAGATGGTAGGAAAAGAGAGATTGCCAAAAGGTCTTGTGTTTCAGACAAGAAAGGGTTACATAGGCACTATATTTCATCAAGTCTCACAAGACAACTGACCCTGGTGTGGAAAGACAGCCTCATGAAACAGATGAGCAAATCTTCTGGAGTAAAACTGCAAGCTAGTTTTGCTGCCTTGTAGGGCAGGGATCTACTCAGAATACTTACTGCCCAGTGGCAGAGCAACAAGTTTAAATGACTGGTAGTTTTCAGAAATTTGATAAAGTTATTCCAAATGCTACTAAAATTGTAAAATTCGTAACCAGAGCTAGTCACACCAATTTAGAGCATTCATTTTCATACCTGAACTTGGATTTTTACAAACCACACTGATACAATGAAGAACAACTGGAGAAAGGTAACCAGGATAATAGGAAATTTAGAAACTATACCTTCTTCAGAAAACTTGGAAGAACCACAGAGTTAATTTACTGACTGGAAGACTCTGGGAGGAAATTACAGTCAATATCGCTATTCAAAGAGACAGTACTTAGAATCCTTTTGTAAAATGAGTAATATTTTTCTAGTGTAACTAATGTAGACTTTTAGAAAGCTGTCATTTTGTCCTTAAACTTTTTTTTGGTAGCTTCAGCAATGTCTACTATGGCAATTTACACATAACAGTTGTTGTACATATTTTCTTGATTAATTCATATCAATCCCCAAATGTAACTGTTTTTAAAGTTGGTTTCCACTAACTTTAAAATAGTATACAGTGAAAAAACTCCCTCCCATGCCTATGTCCTATCTACTGAGTTCCTATCCCTGCACACAGATACAACTGAAAACCCTTCTTTATCAGCTGATCCTTCCAGACATTATTACTATGCACAAAGAAGTCAAAATAAATGTATGTATATATATATTATACACACAGACACATAATTTCCCCCCTTATTTCTCCACAAATAGCTTACTCTACAAACTTTTCTGCAATTTTCCTTTGTATTTCATAATATATATTAGATTTTTTCCTATTAATGCATAAAGAAAATCCCCATTTTTTACAGATGCATCTATTGTTGTATATGTATCATCATTCTATAACTGGTCCTCTAATAATTAGCACTTGGAAAAAGAGAAATTTAAATCACAGTCACGGAATTATTTGTTTATAAAGCACTAACAAATTTCAAACAAAAGAGATAATCTCCTACAGCTAAAATAGTGCTACCAAGGTTACTGGGCTCATCTGCAGTATCTAGAATAACAGTCCAAATACAGGGGCACTTGGGTGGCTCGGTGGTTAACCCCAACTCTTGGTTTCAGCTCAGGTCATGATCTCAGGGTCATGGGATAGAGCCTCCTGTTGGGGTCTGTGCTTAGTGCAGACTCTGCTTGAGATTCTCTATCTTCCTCTCCCTCTGCTCTTCCCCCCCTGCGCAAACGCTCACTCACGCAGGCATGTGCTCTCTCTCTTTCTCTCCATCCTCCCCGCCCC
>LNAC01000421.1:1518593-1545596 GCA_002007465.1 Ailurus styani
CCCCCCCCCCCGCCCAGCCATCATCCTTCCCCCCAGCACTGGCTCGCTCACTCTCTCTCTCCCTCAAATGAATAAATAAAATCTTTTTTAAAAAAAAAGTCCAAAGGTTTCAGCACACTAGTGACAAATCTACTTGCTCATACCTGGATTTTTAATTGAGTTTCTTGTTGATAATTTTATCCATAAGATTTACTCATCTGACATGTCAGGAAAATTGCCAGGCTTCAAGAAGCATACGTGGTTTGCCCATGGCTGCCACAGGGATTTTAATTTTGACTCATGGTATGTGAAAAAAAAAAAAAAACACTGGAAAGCAGACAGAAAATAATTACCAAGTAGCCTTTAAAATCATCACTTTCCTCTAGCAAACACTGTGACCAAATGTCTGGAAAGAATGTCCTCTACTAACTAAAAGCAATGATTCTTTCCTCCTTATTAGTAGAAGAAAATCTGAATGTCTGTCCACAAATATACAGAGACTTAACCATTACAAATGATGTTTATTAACCTGGTAGGACAAACTAAAATGGGCTTATAATTCATAATTCATTATTTTATGTAACTAAAAGAGACCATACATTTAAGTCTTCAGCAAGATTTAAATCCGACATTCTCTTACTCTGGTACTGGTCCATTTCCTGTAATGAGTTAAACAATTAATATTTCTTACCTACAGTCTCTCTACAAAGGGTAAGAATTTCATACACAAAGACTGGGAATCTTTGTATATTAAAATTCATGAAAAAAATTGAGAAAGGTGAAAACAGTCTACAAGGACCTCAAATAGCCATTAGTGCTTTTATTAGCAATATTTCAACTTGTGGGTAAGAAATATTCAAAGGGACATTTTAAAACTACTTCTAATTAAAGAGAGATAAAAGTACTAGTAAAAGGAGAATATATTTAAACTGAGACATAAGAATACCATTTAATGATCATTTTTCATATTTCTGAAACTTAGGCTATAATCTCTTCTTTAGGATTAAAAATGTAAATTTTAAAATATCCATTTAGATGTTATTTTTGAATATCAGTTCTTTTTTTTAAAAAAGATTTTATTTATTTTTTTGAGAGAGAGAGAGAGAGAGAGAGCATGCACGCAGGGCGGGCCAGAGAGAGAAGCAGACTCTCCAATGAGCAGGGAGCCCAAAGCAGGACTCAATCCTGTGACTCCAGAATCATGAACTGAGCCGAAGGCAGTCACTTAACCAACCGAGCCACCCAGGCACCCAGAATATCAGTTTTTCATAAACCTTGTTACTTTAAATTATATTTTTCTAGTCCTTTTACAAAAATGTTAATGTTTACAAATGATCTATGCTTTAGACAGAATTTTGAAACTTAAGTAATCATTTATTTTCAGCCATATTCTATAATGTCAGAGCAAAATTGTGACAAACGGAATATTCTATGGAGAATTCAGATGGGAAGCCTTTTAGAAATTTCATTTACTTTAAAACTCACTTCAGATCTTCTCTTTCACACAAATGGGATATAAAAGTGGTAGTAATAGTCTATTATTATACTGTTATGTTAACTGGAATTTAAATAAAAACTTGAAAAAATAAAACCTTTGTTCTATATATTAAACAACATTAATAAATACATGCATCTGGAATCACTTTTAAAATCTTATCTTTTAAAATAAAATGATTTTATTTATTTATTTGACGGAGAGAGAGAGAGCAAGAGATTGCAAGCAGGGGGAGCTGCAGAGGGAGAGGGAGAAGCAGACTCCCTGCTGAGCAGGGAGCCCAATGTGGGGCTCTATCCCAGGACCCTGGGATCATGACCTGAGCTGAAGGCAGAGGCTTAACCGACTGAGCCACCCAGGAGCCCCTTGAATCACTTTTGTACTCAATAATTTTTGCCTTCAGGTATGTGTATATAAGTATACACATATATCTATAATAGTTCTGTATTAGGCGTGGCTTCATTTTTATAAACGTTCATATGGACTATCATTGATAACTGCTTTTATTTTAGCACTGATGTACAATATTGATTTCTATGTCTTTTTTGAATGACACAGAACATCCAATGTTGAAATGTGACTTAAATTATTTAAATACAGTATTATTAAGGAGTGCCTGGGGGCTTGTTCGGTTTAGCAGTTGACTCCTGGTTTCAGCTCAGACTGTGGTCTTGGGGTTCTGGGATCGAGCCTTGTACACAGTGCATAGTGGGGAGTCTTCTTGGGGATTCTCTCTCTCCCTCTCCCTTCCCACCTCCCCCCCCATTCATGTGTGCACTCTCTCACTAAAATCAATCAATCCTTAAAAATAAATAAATAGATACAGTATTACTAATTTTAAAAAAGTGGTAATAATAGTTAACATACCTTGCTAACTATTAAAACCTAAGCCTGGTAATTGTCCATTACAACCATTCCATACAGAATATCCTTATGGTTATTTATATTCTAGTATTCCTCAAATATGCAAATTTAATAAAAACTAACATGTTTGTTCATGAAGAACACGTCTGGGAACCTTAAAAAATAAGTGTGTTCACAGTTATTTGATAATAAATATTTGCGTGATACTGAATACTGTCTGCCATGGATGAGCATGATGTGGTTCTGCCCCTGAGGACTTCACAGTTTAGTGGATAAAGCAAGTATGTCAAAATAAGCTGTAGTATATAAGTTTATGGAAGAATGTTTAGGAATACTAACCCTCTTGGTTTCCTATGGCTGCCATAACAAAGTACCACAAACTGGGTAGCTTAAAACAACAGAAATTTATTCTCTCACAGTTCTGGAGGCTGGAAGTCCAAAATCAAGGTGTAGGCAGGGGGACATGCTCCTTTGGATGAATCTGGGGGACACCCTGTCTTTGCCTCTTCTAGTGGCGCTGGCAATCCTTGCCTTTCCTGGGCTTGTAAATGTATCACTCCAATCTCTCTCCTCATCTTCATGTGGGCTTTTTCCCTGTGTGTGACTGTGTGTGTCCTCTCCTCTTCTTATAAAGATACTAGCCATTGGATTTAGGGCCTATTCTAATCCAATAGGACCCCATCCTAACTAATCATATATGCAAAGATTCCACTTCTAAAAGGTCCTGAGATTTGAGGCAAATGTGAATTTTTGGGGGGACACTATTCAACCAACCACAATGACCATGTATGAAGAAAAAAAGCAAAAAAAAAAAGGCAAAACAAAACAAACAAAACTTGTCAGACTGTGTAAACTTCAGGCTGAAATGTTTTACAATTTGTGTTTCATTGTTAAGGCCAGAGGAAGAGCACAACTTAACTGCCTCTTAAATGTTCTTGAAGTATTCAGTTAGGGGTTGTACAAATCCTCAGTTCAACAACAGATCTGAAGTGATTTAATAGAATATCTTTAAAGTCCAAAAGAGTTATTGTGTCCTGATCTGTATCAGTGGCTCTTTGAAATTTCACCCATGTACTATTAAAAATAACAAAATAAACTAAAGAGGACTGTTCCATCACTCCTGCTTGCAGTAGCATATCTCATCAGAATTAAGGGCAAGGTTAGTTTTCTCTCTGATGAGACATCAATAAGATGTTCTTTTCTTTTTATTAAATAGAATTATTCATACTTATGGGAAAAAAAAACCCTGAAATACGGCTATAATCACCAAAACCAGAGACCAGTTATCCCATCACCTGGGGGCCTCTTAAAAGACACCAGAGGTTGCCAAATCAGTTTGACAATTAATGATCTGAGTTAATTGACAAACCAGAGATTAAAAAGACATCTTTACTTATAGTGTTTACCAAACAGTATTTCTGTGGCATAAAATGATAAAATTATTCACCAACACCTGGTTTAAAATTTGGCCTTAGTTACTAATTTCTAGGAAGGAGATATATTTGTTCCAGTTTTAAGATTTAAAAAGAATATTTATGTCATAGCACTCATAGTTTCCAGTTCTTTTTGAGAAGAACTTTTACGTATTTGTTTTGTGTGCTTTATAAAATGTCTGATAGATGTTATATCTTCTTCAAAAACCTGATTCTTCAGAAACTGAATTCTATAATATGCTTGCTACAAATATGGTCTCTTCTCATCTCTTTCTTCAACAGTAGCTTAAATAATGCAAGTACAAATGCCACTTCTTTAAATATGTGATGGGTCCTCAGTACCCTGGCATGTGGTAGCTTTGTCCCCAAGCCTTTTTTTTTTTTTTTGGCCTGTCAGCTGTGAGAAACAGTTTTCTACCAATTACTGTCACAATATGAATAAATTCAAAACTGAAAATATAAGCACTGAATATTTTCAGTACATTTATCCCCAAACTACATTAAAATAGGGATTTAGCATGTAAACAAGGAATTTAGCAAGTAATAAAGAAGCATCACACTATACTTTGTCTTCTATAAATAAAAACACAATATAAGAAGATAAAGAAAAAAGCATTCATGCACAGAAGAGAAATGGGTAAATGACAGCAAGCATATGAAATGACAAGAAAAAAAAAAGTTACAGCTGCAATGAGAGTACCAATTAAGATATATGAGTCCCCAAAACAATGCTACAGTGTTGTTGCTGAGTTATTCCCTTTTGAAAGATTAATTTTGACTTAATAATAAATATTTTCTATAAGTTTATATAGTATTCCTCTCTTTGTCCAACACCAGTTTTCTTTAGGATGTGGCTCTAAATACAGATTATTCCAGCAGCTAGTTGCTAACATGATTTTGGTTTGAAGTATATTAACAACATGTGATAAGAATGAGCAATGTTTTCTCTCTCTTTTTTAAAAGATTTTATTTATTTGAGAGAGACAGAGAGAGTAAGAATGGGGTGAGGGGCAGAGGGAGAGGCAGACTCCCCACTGAGCAGGGAGCCCAATGCAGGGCTCCTGTGGGGCTCAGTCTGGGGACTCCTGGTTCATGACCTGAGCCCAAGGCAGATGCTTAACCAACTGAGCCATCCAGAAGCCCCAGAATGAGCAATGTTCTTAGGTAATTACTATTACTACAACCTCGAATACAAAAGAGGTTTTTACTCTAAACTGGTTCTGTGCCAAAATTCTTCTTTTGGGGAGGGGAGGGGAAAAGGGCATGATAAAAATTCTAAATTTACAGGTATGACCAATAAACACACAGTGTGAACTGCCTATGTATATATAATCCCTGTGGTCTGGTCCATCAACCTCGTTTGGCCAGAACTCTGCTCTCTGAATCACAATCAGTTTTGACACCATTCTGATGAGACTCAATTATTTCTAGGACACATTCTTTTAAACTCATTTTCAGAATAGGCATTAAGTTGCCCTGTGTGTACTGTCACTCAAACTTCTCAAATGCCTATTTTATACCTTATTCTTAATGGGTTGTGTACATTATTGAGTGCAGTTTAACAAACACACAGAACGGGAAGATTTGGGCCTAAAAGTCCTAGTTTGTGTCATTCGTGACACCTGCCTCCCTCCCGCCTTTGCCTGACTTTCCCTCCCGCTTATCGCCCATATTCGTTCAGTCACCAAGTCACTTCTTTCCCAACGTCCCTCCCAAGTGTGCCTTTTTAACAGCCCGCTGCCACCCCTCACTGCAGATTAGCAAGCACTACTACCTGAAGAGCAGGAGTTTCTATATCATCCACTTCATCCAGCTTCATTGGCACTCCAATCCATCATGCCAGGCAAGTCTCGCTAAAATATCCTTTTATTCATGTCATAACTCTTTTAGAACTATTCAAAAGCTTCCTGTTACCTATGAAAGCATTTCCCAAATCAGTTCCTAGAATACTAGAGTTTTACAAGATTTTAATATGTTTTAGTTTAGTTTTTTTTTAAAGAGGGAGGAGTCTCTTGTCAAATGTATCTTAAAAGAAAAAGTGGTTTATGTACAGCAAGATTTCTCAGATCTATCAATATGTTAAAATACATGTTACACATATCCAGGGGTGGGAAAGTACACATTTCTTTGTTGGTTTTTTTTTAAGATTTTATTTATTTATTTAGGAGAGCAAGAGAGACCATGAGCTTGGGAAGTGGGAGAGGCAGACTCCCGACTGAGCAGGGAGCTCAACCTGGAGCCCTGAGATCATGACCTGAGCTGAAGGCAGATGCTTAACCAAGTAGATCCAAGCCAGGCACCCTGGGAAAGTACACATTTCCTAAATTTATTTCACTGCAGAACTCTTTTACCAAAAAACACCTTGTAACCTCTTCCAGAAAACTATGATGGTTTTAAAAGCACAAATTCCTCAGTTTTCTCTGTATGATTTTCTAAAGTCTGACCTCAAAATATTTCTAAACTTACCTCTAACTTTCGTATGAATTGCCACCTTCAACTAGACTCCACACTTGCTGTACCCCAAGTTATATTTATGTATCACTTCGTCTTCCTTTTCTATAAAAAATCTGTCAACCGACTCATAGACAAATTCTGGTTCCTTCAAAAGCCTTCCTTAACAATTCAAGAGCACAATAATCTCTTCCTCTTCTGAACTACTCCACTAATGCCTCATCTAATACTTGAAAACAGATCTTCTAAAGACTTGCCTTTGAATTTAGTTTTTGTTTGTGATTTCTTCTTCCTTACTAGAAAGCAACGTCCCTGAAGGAAAAGTATATACCCTATAGTACTCACAGCTTTGTAAAGAACAGGGCCTTGAAAATACTTGTCAAAGAGACAGAGAAATTTTTTTTAGGGTAGTATGCTTTTTACCCTCTAGATGTCTCCACCTTTCTGCCCTCTGTCCCAGAAAGCTGACCTGTATCAATTACATAAACAGGTTCCTTGCTTTCTGGCTTCCAGTGGGATTCAGATAATAATAGGGAATACCAATGGGAGACAAGAAAGAAGGAGAAGAACAAGGTCAGGGAATGTATTTTGCTGGCTCACTCCCTGCAAAATCAAATGGGCTGACTGTCTTTCTTAGCCCAAGGTCACAACTTGAGGTCTTAGAAACCACTCTTCCCCTCACCCTTGGAGGCAGGAGACACTCTGCTATTAGACCTCCAGTATTGGACTTACGGTTTCCTACACCCTGTGGTTTCCCCCTGAAACCCTGCCCACAGGATCACATAGTACCTTTATTACCTAAATTGAATATACCATCTGTTTCTTACCTGAATCCTCATAGATACAGATGGTAGATCAACTCATTTGGCTGTTTTAAAAAATACTTATTGGTCTCATAATACTAAGAATAAGCAATGAATTTCTTTTGAGAATCTAAAACTAAAAACAAGCAGTAGTCTACAATAAGTCTTGGATTATGGTCCATTTGAGAGAAGAAATCATGACTTAACTCATTTTTCTACGTACCCCTGTGCCTGGAAAACTCATATGCACACTATTTGCAATAAACATCTAATTGAATCTAATCATCTGTGGCAGACATAGTTACTGCTCACCAAACATGCATGAGCTCCTCTACATTTCCCAGGATCCCTTGCAGTTAGGTGGCAGTCACATGACTGGCATCTCGTCAGTGGGAAATGGGTGGAAGTGATATATGCCTCCTCCAGGTCTTGCCCTCAAAATTATCCCAAGTGACATCAGCTCTTTTTTCCCTTTGTCAACCTTGAAGATTTTTTCCAAGTGATGAAAATATAAATGAGAGTTACCTGATTCAAGAAATCCACATTCAAAATAAGCCACTGAGTTTTGTGGCTTATTTATTAATTATCTATTATAGAATCTAAGTATCCCCTACACATAACAATTTTGCATTTTAAATTATATCTCCAATTTTTTAAATGTCTATTTAGATATTACAGCTTTCTTATGAAAAAATTCAGTATTTCAAGATAGAGTAAAGACTAATAATAAGCTCTGGACTGTATAAGGGATGAAAATATATGCCTTGGGCGCCTGGGTGGCTCAGTGGGTTAAAGCCTCTGCCTTCAGCTCAGGTCATGATCTCAGGGTCCTGGGATCGAGCCCCGTATCAGGCTCCCTGCCTAGCAGGGGGAAGCCTGCTTCCCCCTCTCTCTCTGCCTGCCTCGCTGCCTATTGTGATCTCTCTCCCTCTGTCAAATAAATAAATAAATAAATCTTTTAAAAAAAGACAATATATGCCTTAACAGTAACATTACTAACAGGAAAAAAAAAACCACTTAAAGGCATCCTTTTATTAATTCAGTATTAAGTAAACCTAAGAATAAGATGACAATAAAATGAGGTGATGATGATCTGAGGAGTTCTACCTCCAGACAAGATGCCAGGAGCAGGCCTATGTCTTGGGCCTCTTGCTGTGTCAATGAGGACAAGGAGAGAAAGGGCTGTTCTGTGGTTGAAACAACAAGGTATAAAGAAATGGTGTGTCCAGAAACTTGGGCCGTTTTTAGATTTGCTGAGTATTTTATGTCCCCTCTTGCCCATGCTTATTTTAGAATTTCAGCTTAAAAGCACTTCTCTTCAAAAAATAAGAGCAAAAGAAAGGAATATAGTTGTCATATTCTGTCATCCACTAAAAATATACTGTCTTCTCAAGCAGTGGGTTAAACTTTTGGAATTTTTAAAGATTTATTTATTTATTTGAGGTGGGGGTAGAGGGACAGGAAAGTCCAAAGCAGACTCTGCGTTGAGCGCAGAGCCCGATGTGGGGTTCAATCTCACAACCCTGAGATAAAATCTTGAGCCAAAACCAAGAGTTGGATGTTCAACCGTGTCACCCCAAGCTTTTGAAATTTTTATGCTTCAAATATTTTTAGCCTTTTTGTGGATATTAATACTGATATTTACTCTGTGGCATGTTAGCAAATAAGAACATATTTGATACCTATAAATATTTACCTAGTTAAGAAAAATCAAATATACACACACATATAAATTCCTACACAAAGGTAGACAGCCATTTTGTATTATTTTAGAGTTTTAAAAATCTCATCTCTCCTTTTGAGATTTAGTCTTCTTAGTATTATGTTATACTGATTTGAGCAATGTTCTGGGCTTTTTGTTCCATTCATAGTTTAAATATGCCATTTTGTTAGAACTTGTTTTTAAATGCCTTACACAATAATTATGTACAAAGTGTGTCACAAAATTGGTATGTGTTTAATGACTATGTGCAACACATCAGGCCCCCTATCTTGCTGCCATCACATTTCTTGTGGCTACAGTTACAGATATTTTTTTTTGTACTTGCTCTTTCAAAATTCTAGTTATAGCACTCCTTATAACAGAGTTTCTATCTCTTCCTCATCAGGATCATTAACTGATAACCGTGTCAGCACTATTTTGTATTGTTCTGTTGATCTTTCCATTCCCCTTGAAATAAACACCTATTTTTCCTGCAGAATTTTCTGAAGCTTCTACTTCTAAAGTATAGGTTAGAATACACATGTAACTCATTAAACACTACTTCCCTTGGCTATCATAAACTCTAAAATTATATATTGAGTGCTCTCAAGCTTCTACTTTACTAATAAATTTTCTCCCTGATGATCAGAATTAGGCCATGAACAGTAGAAGGCTCACTCTCCTTTTGATATAACAAATGAGAACCTCAGCCATTGATGTATAACATGAAACAGATGTCTGTATGTGTGTGTATATATGTGCACATATTTACTTATGTATAGTTTTCCCCTATATTAAATATAAAAACGCTCCACCTAATCTCTCCTTATTCCTTTTTTGTAAGAAGTTGTAACTCCTTCTAAGTGGACTTCTTGGTATAGCTCTGATATATATCTGCTCTGACTTTTACAAATATATATGAACCCAGACATTTTCCAAGAAAGAAAGAATTTGGGACACAGGTGGCTCAGTCAGTTAAGCATCTGCCTTCAGTTCAAGTAATGATCCCAAGGTCCTGGGATTGAGCCCCGCGTCAGGCTTCTCGTTTGGCAGGAAGCCGGCTTCTCCTCCCTGCCTGCTGCTCCCCCTGCTTGTGCTCTCTCTCTCTCTCTCTCTGATAAATAAATAAATAAAATCTTAGAAAAAAAAAAGAGTGAAAGAATTTTATCTAACAAGGATTTGAGATAATCATGGCCAGAACATGAATTCCTGTTAAACGAATATGGAAATAAATGTATTTGTATGTATACAGGAATTTTCCAAACTTATCATACAAGAAGTGTCCTACCTAGTTCTAGGTTTACAAATTACAGGTCTCAGTAAATGAAAATGTAAATAATTCTATAATAAAACCTAAATCAATATCACAAAGTGGGTATTACATGGAACAATAAAAAACAGATTTATATCATGAGGGGTTATATATAATAAAGCCCTTACCTGAAATGATGTTTTTAATATTTTTCACATTACAATAACTTAATTATATACTGGCACAGAAAGATGACATTAAAAAAATCTATATGACTATCTTCATACAGCAGAACCAGTAAGGTGAAAAAAGAAACCCTATATAAACCTAATTTCTTACAAGTTATCTATGTGAAAACATAATGGCAATTTGATGGATGCTGAGTGGCAAAGAACCTGCCACCCATGTCAATGATTGTCACATGAGCTGAAGTGGCTAATAAGCAAGATGGAGATTATAAAGGAGTTGATACAAAACTAAATTTAAAAGAGCAGCCAAAGGAAATACCAGAAGAGCTGATGGTGATATGGTAGGGCAGTCAGGGAAAGGAGTTAAGGAGACAGAGAAATGGTAATACCTTAGGCAAAGACTAGTTGTAACTAAAGATGAAAGGGGTATTGGATAGAAGTAAGTTCAGAGAAAATGTTAGTGTTCTAGTTTAAAACAAAAAGGTTGTATTATGTAAATTGCTTGGCCTTTTGCTACAACAAGAGACCTCATCATTTATCTGGGGAATTAGAAGTAATCTTCAAATATGATTATAAGTATTAAAGAAAAAAAGGAAAAGAAAGAATAGGAAAACAAGAAAATAATTGTTAAACTATCTAGAGGTCATATAATATTCTTTACTCCTGAATTTTATCTCCTAGACTTTCAATAAAATAGACTGAGAAACATTTCAAAATTTGAAAATGGTAAGAAAGAAAACAGTTAAGGTAAAAAAACTAATTGGAAAACATAATCAATGATTTTATACATAAAAAACTAAATTAAGAAGTTGCTATCATAAGAAGAAAAGTGGTCCAAACTGAATAGTAAGATTCAACAAAGGATCTAAGAGCTGAGGTCTGTTATTGATAGCAGAACCTGGAGAAGTTTGATTGCAGGTTTGTTTCTAAACCAAAATACGAATCTCTAACAGATGAACAGTACATACTCAAAACACATTAAAATGGTAAGAATGAATAAGGTAGGGAATGGGAAAACAGGGAATAGGAAGGTGAAAGAGAATTGGCTACTCTGTATAAAACAACTCCAGACTTAGTTTGAAGAGTTGATAAAGTTCCCTACTTGTCATTTCCACTCTGCCTACATTCTCAAAACTTTGTGAGAAGTCTCTTGGGTTAATCAATATACTCTCTCTCACTATCTATCAATAACAGTATGGCATAACCCTTAAGATTCCTATATATGCCACATTCCTAAAACTAACTCCTAAGGCCCTCACACTTGTCCTACATTAAAAATTTGAAATACCATCTGGCTCTTTGCACTTGTGAAAGAATACAATCTTTGAGATTCACCATTTAAAGGCATGATCTCTGTCAAGCAGGGCTTGATCAGGATCACACTTTCCCTTTTCTCTAGAGACCAGCTGCTAATGCAGACTACATATATGGTCACTCAGGCTCTTGTTGGGTCACCATAGTGCCCAGCTCTCATGAAGAATAAATAATGTCAGGAATCCAGATATACTATAAACATTACCTTCTGGATGGGTGGCTGTGAAAAGAAATTCAGCTGGCTGATAGCAAAGGGACATTTCAACATTAAGATTCTAAAATAAAGACTGGTTGAAACTAAGGATGAACTTTGTTTACACATTAAATCTGAAAACGGGAATACACTTTTATCTGGTTGTAACAAACAGCTTGGCAAATGACAGTTTTCGCCTTGCCTGACCTCTTCTCATTGCTACACATCACATATTAGGGTGAAAACACCTGCCCAGTAAAATGTCAACAATATTACTTCAAAAAATTTCAGAGGACAAGCCTAAAGTATGTGTATCATTTCAGATCCAGAAAAAATGCATAGAAGCCAGCAACGATCTGACAAATATAACTGTCCCCTCATCATAGTGATGTGCAATACAAGAAAAACGCATCCTTAAAACACAAAGAGAAACAGTATCCAAAAAGAGTATATTACCTTTCAGATAATACCATTTATATGTAGTGAACTCTTACCTGCCGTGACAAAAATAAATCAATGGCATAGATAATCCAACATGCCTGGCAAACAAAATATCTTGTACATTTGGTTTTGAAAGCAAGTATTTACCCAGACTGCCCTTCGAAAGTGTGCCAGGCCTTGTGTTACAAAGTTTTTTGGGGTCAGAGTAGGTAAAGACATATACTTCAACATGTATTAAAACAAAGCATGGCAAATTGCTAAAAAGTGATCTGTATAGTTCTATAAGAGCACATCGTTCCATTGTTCCAAAGTGCATGCATTCACAAACTGAACCTCAGGGAGAGAGATGACAGATGGCTTGGAACAGTGAAGAAAGAATTAAAAACAGAATAATCAACTGAATAACTACTTAAAAAGTATTTATAGTCCAAAATCCAATCTTTGCCTCAGCTCGGTAAGTGGTAGCCATGCGTATTCTCACCCCACCAGAACTCTGGGGTTTTATTCTCTGGAGCGGTCTCTGAACTGCAGGATGCCAGGTACATACCCTAAATCTAACAACAACCCTAACCTTACCACTGAGCCCTAACCCATAACCCCAAACCCCAAACCCTAACCCTAATCTTAACTCTAAAACTAACCTTCTGCAGAGGTCCTTGAACTGCAGGATACCAGATACTTAACCTAAACCTGGCCCTGGCCCTAACCCTAACTTAGATCTGGCCCTAACCTTAGATATGAGGGGGGGGGGGAAGATGTGGTATATATATGGAATGAAATATTACTCAGCCATCAAAAAGAAGAAAATCTTGCCATTTGCAGTGACAAGAATGGAGCTAGAGAGTATTATGCTAAGTGAAGTAAGTCAGTCAGAGAAGGACAAATACCATATGATCTCACTCGTATGTGGAACTTAAGAAACCAAACAAGCAAATGAAAAAAAAAAAAAGGAAGAGAGAAGCAAACCAAGAAACAGACTCTGAACCTTAGAGAACAAACTGATGATTACCAGTGGGGAGGTGGGTGGGAAGATGGGTGAAAATAGGTGATGGGGATTAAAGAGTGCACTTGTGATGAGGACTGGGTGATGTATGAAAGCACCGAATCATTATATTGTACATGGGAAACTAATATTACACTGTATTATTAGTTAACTAACTTAAATGTTAGTTAAATGTTAACTAACTTAAAAAAAAATCAGTCAAGGGCGCCTGGGTGGCTCAGTGGGTTAAAGCCTCTGCTTTCAGCTCAGGTCATGATCTCAGGGTCCTGGGATCGAGGCCCGCATCGGGCTCTCTGCTCAGCAGGGAGCCTGCTTCCCCCCTCTCTCTGCCTGCCTCTCTGCCTCCTTGTGATCTCTCTCCCTCTGTGAAATAAATAAATAAAATCTTTTAAAAAAAATCAGTCAAAAGTAACAGACAAAACATAGTACAAAGTTACCTAGTGCCAGTAAGGCTGTGGAGAAGAGGAAATTCACTTACAATGCTGATGAGAATGTGAAGTGTTTAAGACCTTTTTGGCAAGTACTCTGATAATATTTATTAATAAAAATTGCACATATCCTTTGCTACAACAATGACATTTCTGGGAACGTACCTTAGAGACAGAAGCGTGAGTAGGAAAGCATATTTGTATAGGATGTTTACTGGGGCATTTTCAGTAGCTGTAAAAAAAACTACTAGCAACTCAAATGCCATCAGTGTATTAGTGAAAGGTAAACAAACTGTGGTATATCCATATTATAGAAATATACACAGCTATTTAAAGAACTGCATTAGGTCTATATCTTCTAACTGATGGTCTTCATATACTGCTAAGTAAGAAACACAAGTGCCGGAGAAAGGTAAATATATCAATGCCATTTTTGTAAAAACAAAACAAAACCATACCCCATGCAATTTGGGCCATACTGTGTAAAGAGGAATTGAGTAGAACTCTGTAATACTGCTCACTCCCTCACTTCATGCAGCTGTTTTTTTTCAAATGGCATATCCTCAGAAAGATCCCTTTGGAACTTACTAAACTGTCACCCTATCCCCATTCTGAAACATTCTAGTCCTTTAGCTGGCTTTACAGTTTTTCATATTTCCACATGACATTATATTGCACATTCATTTATTTACTGTCTATATCTCTCACTAAAATGCAAACTCCATACAGGTGGAAAGCAAGCTTTGTGTTGTTTACTACTGTGTCCCTAGTGCCTAAAATAGTCTCTGATCCATAGATATCAGTCAATAAATACTTGTCAAATAAATAAAGAATAAATTACATCTCATGTATAAAAACTGAAAATACACATGGGCAGGGACAAAAAGCCAAAACAGCAAATAAAATTATTGATTTGATTGGGTGATGGAATTGACAGCAACTTAAAACAAAACAAACAAAAATGTTCCTTTTAATCAGAGGTGTCCTGATTAAAACTGTAATTTGTTAAGCTCCTTTATTTTGAATACTGGTAATAGTAAGTCCTCAAATGGGGAAGGCAAGGAGAGAGAGGAAGAAAGAAAGACAGGCAAGTCCAAACTGTGTATACCTGACCGATGCTATGAAGAAAAAGCACAAATGAGAAAATAGTTATTCCAAATACCTATAAATTCATATGCTGGATGCAGTGGTACTTCTCTCACAAAATAGTTTTGCTTTGGTTTGTAAACGAATGCACAAGAAATGAAAATATATTTAAATGGCAGATTCTGGTAACAAACAGAGTAAAACAATTGCAAGTGATGTTGGAAAAAGCAAGCATCATAGACTCCTAGCAGAATAAGAACACTCTTGTTATCTAAACTGAAGATGCTGACTTAATACCTCAAATTCTTTAACTCTGACAAATGTCCAGGTGCATATCCAAAGCACAGATACCAGACATATATACTGTTTTTTTCAAACTAGAATAGTTTACAGAACAGATATATGAGATGTTCTCAAATATAATTACATATAACAAAACTAACTGGAATCCGTTTCTATGTTCTTATACTCTTAAAAAAATCTAATATGTTAAAAAATAAAGGCTAACAATTACATATATATTTTCTAGGTAACAGACTCACTTTTTATATATAAACTGTATAATCTTAAACAATGTAATTTTTTTCTCAGTAAGGGCACTGTTTTTACATACAGTTGTGCAAATATTAATTTTCAAATAAAGCCATCTGAGGGCATCCTGTTAAGGTTAAAGCACACACCATCCAGAGACAAAGAATTCTGCAAGAACAATGAACACATTCTTAATCCTTTAGTTCACCCACAATCCATGAATATTTTAAAATCATGTACAATATGAAATCTCTACAAGATAAGCATTAGACAAAAGAAATGACTTTTTGTCGATTTTGTTAAAAAAAACACTTTAAAATGAGAATAAAATAATTTCTGTGAAAAGGCAGCTTGTTATCTGTGATTGCTACTTGGTTGTCCATTCAAGAAATCTTTTTAATACTGAAAATAATGAGTTGGTATTCTCAAAAAGTGAATTTTGGGTTACTTGCAAGAATATGAAATGATTTTTCAATCTTATAGAAAACAAGCTTATATTGTGTTCCTATAATACTCATCTTCCATCTTGAGAGGCTCTTATGAAAATAACCTATATAATAAAACCTATAACCTAACAAACTACCTTTTTTTTCCTTGTTTAAATAGTAAAGATGAATAAACTGACTTTTAGGTCCATATTACATTTTCTACATATGACTAAACACATATTTAGATATCAAACGTAGACATATTTAGTTAAAATCAATTAAACTGAGAAGTCCTTCCCTTCTGGCTGTCGATATTTTTCTTTAATCCTGGTCAGTGTAAACCCTTATTACCAGTAATTTGCCACTATAACACTGAGGAAAAATGCTAGCCTCACGATTTTTGTCATTTCCCCCCCCCCTTCCCCTGCAGGCTGCTACTGTTGATGGCCTTTATGGAAATATAAATTCAATCAGCAGCTGCAAATTTCATGAGACGTCCATCTTCATGCTGAATTTCTAACTGAGTGTCAAAACAATCTGTGGATTTCTCCCTGATGAAACACACATTGAATTGTAAATTTCTGCAATTTCCTCATGTTTGAATTTCAGCTGCAGTAAAATAGTGCTAGCCTAGATACACTGCCTATCACGCTGAAACAAGTAATTTTCTCCTTATCCCCTTCATGCCATTTAAAGTTAAATTTTTTTAACCCATGAAGGAAAATATTTCCTTCAAATTAAACAATTACATTTCAATACAATTATAAGAAAATTAGGATATAAAAACCATTAATATATTTGATATGTTTTTAAAACACACTTTTTCCTCTAAGAGACTTACTTGTTCTACATGGTTATCTGATTTATTTATTTATTTGTTCTGTATCTGATGGTAGATAATGCTAAGAGCTTATTGATAAAATTAATATTTCCATATATAATGTCAAGATAGTACAAAAATGAAATGCAGTCACAAAATAATTACTAGTAACTTCAACTTTAATGAGATAAATTTTCATTAAATACTGCCAAAAGTAAAAATATTAAAACAAAGAATTATGGCAGCTAGACTAGGCATTCTTCTTAGTACACACGTACAACTGAGTTAATTTTTTCACCAAAAAATCATCTTTTACTGAATAGCTAAATAGAACTGCTTTTAAATAAAGCACTATTATGAAGCCTATGATCATTTTACAACTAAATAAGCAAAAATATTGTGTTAAAAAGGATACTTTAAGAAACTCACTAAGTGACTTGCCTTCTTGTTCTTACAAACATCTTTTCATTAATATTACTAAGAGAATAATTCCTAATGCTATTTAAAAATTCACCAAGACACTGTACTAATAAGCAAGCCTTACAGATGGTCTATAAAACAAGTCATGAAATGGCAATCAGTCATTCATTCAGCAAATATTTATTGAATATCTCCTCTATGTCAGGTAGTTTTTACCAGGCCATGGGGAAACAAAAATGTACAGAATACATACCTTTACCTCAGGAATGTAGTCTTGAGAGAGAAGAAGATCATTAAAACTTAGTGAAATAAGTGCTATAAACGGTTACACTAAGGGAGGACAAATTTAGGGGAGTACTGAGAGAGACTATTATCTCATGAGCAGTATGGAAGCTTTCTGGACGAGTTCTAGTTTCTAAGGACATATAGAGGTCATTCAGGAGAGAAGTAGAAGGAAGATGCATTCCAGCCAGAGGGCAGAATATAATTTAAAAAAAAATGGAGGGTGCCTGGGTGGCTCAGTGGGTTAAAGCCTCTGCTTTTGGCTCAGGTCATGATCTCAGCGTCCTGGGATCGAGGCCCGCATCAGACTCTCTGCTCAGCAGGGAGCCTGCTTCCTCCTCTCTCTGCCTGCCTCTCTGCCTACTTGTAATCTCTCTCTGCGTGTCAAATAAATAAATAAAATCTTTAAAAAACAATGGAAGCATGAAACAGCACAGTGACTTTGGAAAATTGTTAATAACTGGGGATGGAGGGCGCCTAGGTGGCTCAGTAAGTTAAAGCCTCTGCCTTTGGCTCAGGTCACGATCTCAGGGTCCTGGGATCGAGGCCCGCATCGGGCTCTCTGCTCGGCAGACAGCCTGCTTCTTCCTCTCTCTCTGCCTGCCTCTCTGCCTACTTGTGATCTCTCTCTCTCTCTCTGTGTCAAATAAATAAATAAAATCTTAAAAAAAATAATTGGGGATGGAGAACAGGGCTGATATGTGATTTGGTACAATAGGTAGTCTGGAGTAAAGTCATGAAGAGCTATGAATGCCACATTAAAATATTTATTTAAACATTATGGAGAAGACAGTAGGAGGCCTCTGAAAGATTTTAAGCATGAATAGGATAATAATAAGTGGTATCTCTCAATGGAATATAAAAGTTCAAGAATAATCATTACCAATACAGACTCCCGGAGACAGACTCAGTTCAAATCCAGCTCTGCCACTTGCTACCCATGCGATTTGGGGCACGTTACTTTCTATGTCTCAATTACCTCATCAGTAAAACAGTGATAATGACACTTTATACTACAGGGTTAGTAGGAGAATTAGTACCTTCTAAGTATTAGAAGCTATTATTATTATTACTACCATCACCATCATCATCATCATCATTTTATAGTCTGGTAGGGTCTTTAAATCTAACTCTAATATGCATAAGTCCTAAAGCAAATAACCTAATCAAAATCACCTGGAGCACTGGCACAAAACATACAAATTATTTTCACTTAGAAAACATTTACTGAATACTCATTATGTACAGACATGCCAAAAAAAGCTTTTAGAAAATCCACTTGAGGAAGAAGTTAAAATAATCTCAAAAGAGATTTCTTAAAAATTATTAATATAGAGAGTAAATCAACATCTTAAATGTAAAGACATTAAGATTTACTAAAATCTCATCAATATTAAAAAAAAACTCAATTCTTTTAACATGGTAGTCTAAGTTGATGTGCAGGAGTTTTGTTTCTGTTGTA
The DNA here is from genome assembly GCA_002007465.1 of Ailurus styani. Lineage (NCBI taxonomy): Eukaryota > Metazoa > Chordata > Mammalia > Carnivora > Ailuridae > Ailurus > Ailurus styani. The sequence continues at coordinate 1,537,169 of LNAC01000421.1, forward strand.
AACATATAGATGATAGGTAAAATACTTTTAAAAATAATAAATTGCTATTTTTTTTCTGGAAATAAACAGACATCAAAACCATAGCCCTAAGCTTGAGCCAAGACAATGGCAATACATAGGGTTTCAGAACCATCCCTAGGGTCTAAAGCCTGAGGCCTTGGAAGTATAGTTTTATAATCCCTTATCTGAGAGAAAAACACACCTTTAGCTGGTGATCAACTGCATAAAACACAAAATAAATGAGCTACTAATTGAAAAGTAACTAGAAAAATTATGCCCATAAACTTTGCAAAGGAGCAAAGAAAGTAGTCATTAGTTTAAGGACTAAAATGGGATAGGAGAAACATCCCCAGTAAAAAAATAAACTCTAGAGGAGTATCCCCTGTATGTGAGGATTTCAAATTTATACAATTTATATGATATGAACACCATACATTTGAAAATAAGATAAAATCTGGCTGGACCTCTGAAATCTTTAAGGATTCAGAAGCCATAAATGTAAACAGTCTTAGAAGAATAATCATGCACTACATTGGACTTCCATAGAAGAAATAATCCCTACCAAAGATAAGCTCATAATAAAAAAATTACAACTTCGGGCGCCTGGGTGGCTCAGTGGGTTAAAGCCTCTGCCTTCGGCTCAGGTCATGATCTCAGGGTCCTGGGATCGAGGCCCGCATCGGGCTCTCTGCTCACCAGGGAGCCTGCTTCCTCCTCTCTCTCTGCCTACTTGTAATCTCTCTCTGTCATATAAATAACAAAATCTTTAAAAAAAAGATTACAACTTCAAGAAGTCACCATGAGGAGAGAGTTTTAGCTGATGCAATAAACAAATTAGCTTCCAAAAACTACAAATACAGTAATCTAAAAATGACTAAAACCACAAAAATGTATAGAATGTATAAGAAAACATACTTTCAAATATTTAAATATTTGCTAAATATTTTAAAAAAGGAGAAAGAGAAGCCACAGTGAAAAACTGGTCATATGACAAATGAACTAAAATATTTTTTAAAGAGCCAAAGAGAAACTCAATAAATAAATAAATAGTCATTAAAGAAAAAAAGAAAATCTCAAGGGATATGGAGAAGACAACCTGTATCTCTAACAAACATTCAAGCAGGAAATGATAGAGAGAAGGGGGAAGGTTCAATATTTGAAAAGATAATAGTAGATAGTTTCCTAAAACCAATGGGCCACAGGAACCCTTTCCTAGATCCAGGAAGGACAAAAATAGGGATAAATAAAAATAAGTCTACAGTTACATAAACTGTAGTGAAAACACAGAAATCAATGACAAAAAAAGAATCTTAAAAAACAATCAGCAAAAAGAGAGCACATTGCTTACAAAGAAAATTAGACTGAAGGTAAATTTTTCATAATAAACAGCTAATGCTAGAAACAGAATACTACTTTCACTTTTTTTTTAAAAAAAGATTTTATTTATTCACTTGACACAGACAGAGAGATCACAAGTAGGCAGAGAGGCAGGCAGAGAGACAGGGAGAGAAGGAAGCAGGCTCCCTGCTGAGCAGAGAGCCCGATGTGGGCCTCGATCCCAGGACGCTGAGATCATGACCTGAGCTGAAAGCAGAGGCTTTAACCCACTGAGCCACCCAGGCGCCCAGAATACTACTTTCAAAGAGGTGAAGGAATAGATAAGTTAACCAAGAATTCAATACCCAGATAAACCATCACTCACATCTGAGAGCAAAATAAAAACATTTTCAGAAAAAAGAAATTTTCAGAATTTACCTTTCAGAAATTCCCAGCAAAGGTCTGTTAGAGGAAGAAAACTAGACATAAAGGAGGGTGAATGTAAAAATAAATTATGTGAATCTTAGTAACAGAAAACTAAAATTTTGGATGGTTTGATGGCTAATTTGATGTGTCAACTTGGGTAGGTCATGGTACCCAGGAATTTGGTAAAATATTATTGTGGATGTTTTTATGAAGATATTTTTTGGATGGGATTAACACTTAAATTGGTGGACTTTGAGCAAAGCATACTTCCAACATGTGAGTGGGCCTCATCCAATCAGTTGAAGGCCATAACAGAATAATGACTAACTTCAATAAAGCAAGAAGGAATTCTATCAGGAGACCGTTTTGGTCTTGAACTACAAATCTTTCCTGGATCTCTAGCTGGCTGCCTTACTCTACAGATTTTGGATTCACCAAACCTCCACAACTGTGAGAATCAGTTTCTTAAAATAGATCTCTTTTTCCTGTTGGTTCTATTTCTCTGAAAACCCTAATACATAGGACACTTAAAATTAAAGGGAAACTAAAATAATAGAGAATAAAAAGAGGGTGCAGAAGAGGATGGTATTTAAAGGTAAAATTTTACGGTGTTTATTTTGTTTTTGAAGAAGCTCAACAGAGATACTATCTTCAGACTTTGCTAAATCAAACATGCATTTGAACGCCTAACAGTAATACTGAGGAAGAGAAACAAAATGTATAAAGCCCAAAACAGTAAAGGGGGAAAGGCTGGGGAGGGGTATGCTCTAAAAGTTTATCAGTCAGAACTGCTAGAGAAAGAAGGTAAAGGTATGATTAAGAGAAAACATGAATAAGTGATAGAAAAAAATCCAAACATATCATAAAATATAAAATAATAATAAAAAGATTACACTCATCTCTTGAAAGACTGAGTACTCTCAGAATGCTTTAAAAGTCCATTTATATGCTGTATATAAAAGATACACTTAAAACATCACAACACAGAAAGAAAATAAAGATATAAACATACCAGTCAAACATCAACCAAAGTCGGTATAGCTGTGTTAATACAAACAAAAGCATTAATAGACTTTAAAAGGGCCATTACTATTGATAACAAGGGAAAATTTACTATAATGTAAAACAATCCAGAAGTTGAACACACCTAACAACATAGCCCCACTATACATAAAGCAGAAACTGACAGAATTACAAGTAGAAACATACTAATAATGAATAAAATTGAGACATCTTAACATACTTCTCTATCTACTAAAGAAACAAATATCAGTGAAGATTTGGAAGTTATATACAGTATATTTAACAAGTTTGATCCTGTAAATATGATCTTGCAGAGAACTACATACCCACAACTAGATTCTTTTCAAGCACATATGGAATCTTAATAAAAATAAAGCATTTGCTAGGCTACAGAGATAGTCTCAACAAATACCGAAGAGAGTATGCCCCATGTATATACTCAAACCATGGTGCCTGCAATAGGCAGAACAATGGGCTTTCAAAGACTCTAGGTACTAGTCTCTAGAACTTGTGTTACCTTACATAGCAAAAATGACTTTGCAGATGTGACTAAATTAAGGGCCTCTAGGAAACTGTGCTGGTTTGCCTGGTAGACCCAATGTAATCATAAAAGGAGGGATGTAAAAGGATCAGGGAAGATATAAGAAACAGGTTTTTGAGGGTTTTTTCCCCTTTTTATTTAAATTCTAGTTAGTTAACATACAGTATATTAGTCTCAGGTATACAATTCAATGATTCAACACATCCATACAACACCTGGTGCTCATCCCAAATGCACTCCTTAATCTCCACCACCTATTTAACCTATCCTTACACCTACCTCCCTTCTGGTAACCATAAGTTTGCTTTCTATAGTTAAAAGAGTCTGTTTGTTGGTTTGCCTCTCTCTTTCTTTCCCCTATGATCGTTTGTTTTGTTTCTTAAATTCCACATATGAGTGAAATCAAATGGTATTTGTCCTTTTCTGACTTATTTCACTTAGCATAATGCTCTCTAGCTCCATTCATGTCATTGCAAATGGCAAGATTTCATTCTTTTGTATGGCTGAGCAATATTCCAATGCATATATATACCACATCTTTATCCATTCATCAGTTGGTGGACATTTGGGGTCTTTCCATAATTTGGCTATTGTGGATAATGCCTATAAACATCAGGGTGCACGTATCCCTTTGAATCAGTATTTTTGTATCCTTTGGCTAAATACTTAGTAGTGAAATTACTCCATCACAGGTACACACACACACACACACACACACACACACACACACACACACACACACATCTTCTTTATCCATTCATCCATTGGTGGACATCTGGGCGCTTTCCATAGTTTGGCTATTGTGGACATTGCTGCTATAAACATTCAGGTGCACGTGCCCCTCCGGATCACTACATTTGTATCTTCAGGGTAAATACCCAGTAGTGTGATTGCTGGGTCATACATAGGGTAGCTCTGTTTTCAACTTTTTGAGGAACCTCCATACTGTTTTCCAGAGTGGCTGCACCAGTTTGCCTTTCCACCAACAGTGTAAGAGGATTCCTCTTTGTCCCCATCCTCACCGACACCTGTTGTTTCCTGTGTTGTTAATTTTAGTCATTCTGACTGGTATGAGGTGATTGTAGTTTTGATTTGTATTTCCCTGATGGTGAGTGATGTTGAGCATCTTTTTCTGTGTCTGTTGGTCATCTGTATGTAGAAGCAGAGATTTGAGAGTCAAAGAGACCTGAAGATGGAAGAAGGAATCAAGACAAGAGACAAAAGTGGTCACTAGAAGCTAGAAAAAAGAGGGAAAGACTCTCCCTTAGATCCTCCAAAAGGAACACAGCCTTGCTAACACCTTTGATTTTTAGCCCACAGAGAATAACTGTGGACTTGACACTCAGAACTATAAGATAATAAATTTTTTGTGTTTTAAGTCACTAAATTTGTGGTAATTCATTACACCAGATAGAGGAGACTAACACTTGCCATAAAGTTAGAAATAAGAAATTTGTAATAAAAGGAATACCAAACCAAGTTTCCTAATACATTTAGTAATTAAAAAAAAAAACTCAAAATAATTCATGGGTCAAAGAAGAATTCACAATGGAAATTATAAGGCAATTATAACTTTATCAGATACAATGTAATATATCAAGTATTGAGAGAAGTATCCTAATTATTGTTTATAGGAAAAAACAGACCCCAAATATATCAGGAAACAAGATTAAAAGTTAATTATCTAACATTTAATTCAAGAAATTGTAAAAAAAAATAACACCACGGGGGGGAGCAAAATATATGAAATAATAGGAGAATTAATGTTTAATGAAATAAGAAGAAACTATAAAATTGAAAGCTGGGTCTTTTAAAAGAATTATAGACAAATTTCTTATTAATTGGTGAAATTTTAAAGATATTTATTTATTTATCTATTTGAGTGACAGAGAGAGCATGAACTAGTGCAAGCAGAGGGAGAGAGACAAGCAGACTCTGCACTGAGCACGATGCAGGGCTCAATCTCCCAACCCTGAGATCATGAACCAATCTGAAACCAAGAGTTGGAGGCTTAATTGACCGAGCCGTCCAGGTGCCCCTATTGGTTAAGTTTTAAAAGGCTAGTATAAACAAACAATATTAAAAATCTACAAATACATGTAAAAGTACCAGAGAATATTATCAACAATTTTATGTCAACAAATGTGAAAACATAAACCAAACAATTTTACAACATACAGAAATTATAAAAATGGATGAAAGAAGAACTAGAAATACTAAATAGAAGCTGCAACTATTAAAGAAATTGAATTCATAGTAAAAAATCTTCCTGTAAAAAACACCACTGAGCCCAGAAAGTCTAACAAGTGCATTTTCCAGGATGCACAGGGATAGACAACCCATCTTACAATCTATGCAAGAGAACAGAGAGAGAGGGGAAATGCCTCAGTTCTTTTTAAGAGCTTAGCATAATCGGATACCAAAATCAGAGGAGGCCAGTACAAGAAAGGAGAGAGAAAGCCAACCTCATTCAATATACATAAAAATCATTTATTAAAAAAAATACGTGGGTGTCTGTATCCTCTCAGATATTTTCCTTATTCTCTTGAAATCTAAAGCGGACACTTTTTTTAGAAGTTATGTTTTATTCAGCACTACTGAATTTTCATAGCAGGAGACTTTTTGAGGTTTTAGTCTGCCTTGTCGCTGGAAAAAGAAATCTTTCTAAGAGACTTTAAAGTTTTTCTTAATTTGTTATAAACTTACTGAAATGTATTGCACCTTTAAAGAATATTTCTTGCTACTCTGCTTGTTAAGAAGAAAAACAGTGGTCGTTTGGTAGAAACTAGGTACACCTTCACCATCAACCCTCCAGAGAAAGAAAAGCAACAGAAAAGGAAAAGTAAGATGGGGTAAGGGAGAAAGGGGAGGTAGGAAAATGGTGGAGGAAAGGGGAGGAAAACAGAATAGCAGCTAATACTTATGTAGCTCATACTCTGTACCAGAAATTCTCTTAAACACTAACAAATTTACTTACTGCAACTCGAAAATAACATTCCGAAGATAGGTACTATCATTATCCCGTTGTACAAAGAAAGAAACAAGGAAAAGAGACAAATTACAATCACTACAATTTTCTTTGTGGGATAAGATAACTAAGTGGACTCAGAAACAGCAGTGAAAACTAAATCCCTATGAATGAAAGGTAATGTTTTGATCAATCATCTTTTCTACCTTAAAGATTATGTAGTATAATCTCATTTTATGGGAAAAAATGGAGATTTTTTAAAAGGAAAGAGAATTACACATGCAAGGTAACAGGACCCTGAAATGACAGAGTCAGGACAAGAAAACCAATCTTCAAACTCTTTTCATTTGTACTGATACTTTCTTTAGATAAAACTTAGTGATGAACTAGGGGCACCTGGCTGGCTTCGTCGGTGCAGCAATCAACTCTTGGTCTCAGGACTGTGGGTTCGAGTCCCACATTGGGTGTAGATTTTAAAAATTAAAAAAAAATGTCAAAAAAAGCCTTAGTGATGAACTAAAAAGATCTTCACAGTATATTGCTCATGATAATCTAATTGTACAAAATGAGTTATGTAATAGTGTCATTAAACTTAATAAACAGCATGTATTTTGCTGAAATTCCTTTCATCTTCTTTATTTTACTTACTCCAAGTAAAAGGTCTTCAATTATTCAAAAAGGCACTGGAAGTTATGTCATAGAGTGATTCCTAGGCCTGTCTGATGATCGGTACCAGCAGGGAAGATTTATAAAATGTGGGTTCTTAGGCCATCCATAAATCTATGGAATCACAATCTCTAGGACATAACTCATGATTTTGATATCATTGTTTTTAAGGTTTGTCACTCTGATCATTTAGAGAACTTCTACTAAGAAGAACAGAGACTGTTAGAAGATACGAAAATTAAAAAAAAACTATAAGCTAGTTTTTATTGTAAATAAAATTTAAGAAAACTACAAGCTAGTTTTTTATTACAGATAGCTCATATTCTGGGAAGCAACTGATATTAGATGAATAAAAGTACATTTTATTCCCATTTGTGTAGCTTCAATTCATTTTTTTTTTCTTTTCAAAGATTTTTTTAGGGCGCCTGGGTGGCTCAGTGGGTTGAAGCCTCTGCTTTCGGCTCAGGTCATGATCTCAGTGTCCTGGGATCGAGGCCCGCATCCGGCTCTCTGCTCAGCAGGGAGCCTGCTTCCTCCTCTCCCTGTCTCTCTGCCTGCCTCTCTGCCTACTCGTAATCTCTCTCTCTGTGTCAAATAAATAAGAAAATCTTTAAAAAAAGATTTTCTTATTTATTTGACACAGAGAGAGGACAGCACACAAGCAGGGAGAGAGGCAGACAGAAGGAGAAGCTGGCTCCCCGGTGAGCAAGGAGCCCGATGTGGGACACGATTCCAGGACCCCAGGATCAAACCTGAGGCAAAGGCAGATACTTAACTGACTGAGCCACCCAGGCATCCCTGTAGCTTCAATTTAAAGCACTTATGTTAAATCCTGATTTGTTAACAAAACAATTAACAAGGTTTGAATTTAATCCTGTGGGATGCTGGTAAATGCTTATCGACTGCCTCTCTGAGTGTAATTTCATGAACATTGACAGGATTATAGTTTTTGTTTTTGTTTTTGTTTTTTGTTTTTTTTTTAAGATTTTATTTATTTATTTGACACAGAGAGAGAGATTACAAGTAGGCAGAAAGGCAGGCGAGCAGAAATCAGAGGCTTTAACCCACTTCCCTGCTGAGCAGAGAGCCCGATGCGGGCCTCAATCCCAGGACGCTGAGATCATGACCTGAGCAGAAATCAGAGGCTTTAACCCACTGAGCCACCCAGGCACCCAGGATTATAGTTTTTGAATCTTGAAAAAATATTTCCTCGATTTTTGTGCTATTCACAATATACTGACTATAGACACAATGTGCATTAACATTTTCTCCATCAGGGAGCGGCAAGATGGCGGAGGAGTAGGAGACCGATTATCATCAGGTCCCAGGAATTCACCCAGAGAGCTATCAAACTATTCTGAACACCTACAAATTCCACCGGAGATCGAAGAGAAGAAGAGCAGCAACTCTAGGAACAGAAAATTGACCACTTTCTGGAAGGTAGGACGTGCGGAGAAGTGAATCTGAGGCGACGGGAAGATAGACCC
>LNAC01000422.1:8468-56348 GCA_002007465.1 Ailurus styani
AAAAAAAAAAAAGAAAAGAAAAGAAAACCAACTCTACCACTTAATAGTTATGTAAGCTTGGGAAAATTAACTTCTCTGTATAACAATGCCCTCATCTGTACAACAGAAGTGACTGCACATACCTCACAGGTCTGTTTTGAGAATTAAAAACTCTTAAAACACAAGCCCTTATATTAATTATAATTCATGATTATACATGAAAAGTACTTAGAACATAAAAGATACTCAAAGAATGTTAGTTAATCCAATGTGAACTACCACAAAACTTAAATCATACAGTGAGTTGTGGCATCATTTGGTAATCTGCTATTTGGACATGAATACATCATTTATGCATTAGATATACCTCAGTCCCAATTAACTCTTCATAAAGTAGTACAATACTAGAGCCAACATAACCAAACAAGCATAAACACAGTTACTGCAATCTCCTGGCATTTACTAGTTTATAAGGCAGTCATCTAGATGATCTAGAATATGCTATGATATTTTCAGAAAATTTCTGTCACAAATGTACTATATTTTTAATTCTCATAGGAAACCTACAGACTCCTAAGAAAATAATGCAAATCCCAGTCTGCATACGCTTTCAATAACAAGGTCTCCTGGGCACCTGGGTAGCTCAGTGGGTCAAAGCCTCTGCCTTCAGCTCAGGTCATGATCTCAGGGTCCTGGGATCGAGGCCCGCATCGGGCTCCCTGCTCAGTGGGGAGCCTGGTTCCTCCTCCTCTCTCTCTGCCTGCCTCTCTGTCTACTTGTGATCTGATCTCTCTCTGTGTCAAATAAATAAATTTAAAAAAAAAATCTTTAAAATAACGAGGTCTCCTAATTATATTAAACTTTTTACTATATATATATATGTGTATATATTGTATGAAAGAGGGTATAGCTCAAACCTAACATATATGTTCAATAATACTGCTATTTCAAATTTCTTATGTTGTTAATTTTTAATAACACACAGTAGATCATCATTAATCTCTTTTCCAAAGCACAGGCCATTTCACAGGCCTTTACACAAACTGAGATCCGAAGCTAGGAAAAAAAAAAAGAACAAACTGAGGGATGATGGATGGAGGGGTTGGCGGATGGGCTAGATAAGTGATGGGTATTANTTGAGATCCGAAGCTAGGAAAAAAAAAAACAAACTGAGGGATGATGGATGGAGGGGTTGGCGGATGGGCTAGATAAGTGATGGGTATTAAGGAGGGCACTTGATATGAGGAGCTCTGGGTATTATCTGTAATTCCACTCCTAAAACCAACACTGCACTGTATGTTAATTAGAATTTAAATTAAAATTTGGGGAAAAAAAGGAGAAAAAGACTCCTACTTCCTATCAACTCACCATTAGCCTCATATATATATTATACACATTAACATCTCCATCAATAAAATATATAACTCATGCTGCTCTCATTGGCTTCAACATTCAAGTCAGCACACTGGAATCTAATTATTGATTAATAAGCAATGAAACAGGCGTTTAAAGAGGAAAGGAAAGAAAAGGGATATTTGTCATAAACCTTTAAAACAATCATAATCTTGGGGTGCCTGGGTGGTTCAGTCGTTAAGTGTCTGCCTTTGGCTCAGGTCATGATCCCAGAGTCCTGGGATCAAACCCCGCATCAGGCTTCTTGCTCTGTGGGAAGCTTGCTTCTCCCTCTCCCACTCCCCCTGCTTGTGTTCTCTCTCGCGCTGTGTCTCTCTGTCAAATGAATAAATAAAATCTTTTTTAAAAAATCATAATCACAATTAACAGTGTTTAATAATTAGATAAAGTTTACACCACACTTTTTTTAATCTGAAAACTTTTCTAAATGGAACTCCTGAATAACAAAATTTCAAAAAATATTTTTTTAAATATGTACATCATGAGCTTATCTACAGCACACCAGAAACATTCTCCAATTATTTCTTTTTCAGTTTCTACTTCCTCTTTTTGCATTACCTTTTTATAGTTTTTTCACCAGAAATACTGAGTAGTCTGTGAATAATGTACAAGTCAGTTACATGTGACCTTTTTGTCTCATCATCTAGAAATCAGTCGTTTCCCAGCCAGTAGAAATCAGTCGTTTTCATGATACTGAAGTGTTAAGGGTAGTTCTGTAAATCAAATTATAAACCTCAAGAGGGTAGCTAGCATTCTCATGTGTCCTATACAAAGAGTCAACATCTAATTAATGCTCATTTCTATCATAGAAATAAACTAACCTACCTCTGTTTGATGACGGAATCTATAAAGTCAATAAAAACTCTTACACAAATTCTTATAATCTATTAAAATTCAAATTTAATGTACTTTTGTACATACTTAATACAAAACTCCATCAGGATTATGCATGAGTCAATTTTCATGGAATTTAAAAGGACCCTATCAGCAAAAGGCAATTCAATATCTAAAAGTTGTTATGACATAAATTATAATTGAAATTATTAAATGTATAAAACATATTAAATAGGAAGAACTAATTTGGAACATGTCATGTTATATTCACATTTGTAAATTACTGTGCTAATATATTCTGACATTCACTGACATGGCTCTTACTATTTCTATGTGGATATCTCCCAAAACTATATTCTCAGCCACATGTCTGCTAACACAAAATCAGAATGTCCAAAATTCATTTCTTCCCAAAGCCTGCTCTCCTAATGTTCTATATTTCTTTTAATGCCATTGCCAGTATCCAAATCACACAGATTTACAATCTCAGTTATCACTCACTCAAATATTCACTGGGTATCTGCCATGTGCCAGGCACTGCTCTAGACACCTGGAATACATCATGAGGAAAATAAAAATCCCTGTCCTAGCAGAGTTAACACTCTTACATTCTCCTTTCTATCCATGAGTTTAGTGATCTGGTTTAACCAATGCCACTATCACAACCTCATTTACATTCATTCTGTCCTATCCTTTTATCTACACTATTTCAGTGGACTCTTCACCGGTTTACCAACCTATATGTTTTCATCTCTCTAAAATATCTTACAGACTGCTGCCATATCAATCTTCCCAAAGCATCAGTCTGATTCTCCAGCTTAAAAACTTACAAGGATTTCCCAATGGCCACAAAATAAAGCCCATAATCCTCTGCTGGTCCAAACTACCTTTTAGTCTTATCTTGCAAACTGAAGAAAATCACTTTCACTTTCATCTGACTTTCAAGCCAAAATGAATTATTGCTATAAACACTCATTTTGGGGACCTCAATGTTTCTTCTATCTTTGCCTTTGTTTATAATTATTGTCTCCACTAGAATGCCCCACCCTACCCACACCTTCAAAATCTAATTTTCAAATCTTAACCATTATTCAAGGTCTAGATCAAATTTAACCTCTTTTATGCATTGTCCTGATTTCTCCAGGTAGAAATTATCACTCCCTCCTCTGAAATCCTGTAGTGCTCTATTTGAAACCATTTATAGCACTTAATATTTCTACCTATGTTTTAGTTATCCATGTCACTTGTTCCCCATATGAATGTAAAGTCAGGGTTTTAGCCACCTTGTTCTAATTGTATAAAAGAGGCACACCACAGATATTTCTAGATTATTAGTATCATCATTAAGGAAGTTACCAAGCTTCATTCATTCAATGAATATCATTAGATGTCTACTCTGTACACTATACCAGGCTCTGAAAAATGACGATGACTCAAACAAGAAGTCACATAAATAGGTAAATTAGAATACAATATGTTAAATACTTTTAAAAAAATAAACAAAGCATATTGAAAGTCTAAGGCAGTAGCAATGGAAGAAAAAATCAGGTGAAATATGGGAAAGAGGGGGATTCCAAGAAGCAAAAACCAAGAAGCAAAAAAGAAAGACTAGACAAACAACTAAACATGAAACTAAAGATCTCTAAGATTTTGAGCCCAGGTAAAAAGAAGGATGATTCCTGATACTATTAACTGACCTGAAAAAACTTGAGCAAAAAAAAAGATAGGCGTTTGGATGACAAACCATTTTGGATAACTACAGGATAAGTGAGATAGTTGGTGGAGAGATGAAAACAGAGATCTACAGTTTAAAAGATAGGTCAGAGCTAGTGGTTAAGAGTTGGAAATCATTTATATAAAGATGATTTGAAACTGCCTAAGCTCTAGGTAAATACAACTTCTCAGAAAGTGAGAAGTGGGCCCAAGACATAAACTTTTGGAATACAAAGCAGCAGAGAAGACAATGAGGAAAAAATCAGATAAATACACACAGGGCCACAAAAATTAAAGGAGCATTTCAGGAAGAGATACTATTCAATGGTATTGTAAAAGTGTCTGTATGGTAACAGATCATAGATTCACATGTGGTGAGCATAGCATAATGTGTAGAGTGGTGGCAATTTCATATATGATTACATCTAATTCTATGTTATATATGTTATACCTAAAACTAACATTAACACTGAAAAAAGAAAGAAGAGCTTTAAAAACTATCAAAAACTGCTTAAAGAAGAGGTACCTGCACCCTCATGTTCAGTGCAGCATTTATTCACAATATCCAAGACATGGAAACAATCTAAGTGATAACAGATAAAGGGATAAAGAAGATGTGGCATATACATATACAATGGAATATTATTCAGCCAGGAGAAAGAAGGAAATCCTGCCATTTGCAACAATTTGGATAAATGCTGAGGGCATTAATCTAAGTGAAATAAGTCAGAGAAAAACAAATACTGTATGATAACACTTATATGTGGAATCTTAAAAAGCCAAGCTCAGAGAAACAGAGAATAGAGTGGTGGTTACGACACCTATAAGTTGCGGTATGGGTTGGGGGAAATATTCATTAAACGGTACAAACTGCCAGTTATAAGATAAAGAAGTTCTGAGGCTTTAATGTACAGCGTGCTGATTACATCTAATAATCCAGTATTATATACTTGAAAGTTGTAAAGAGAGATCTTAAATGTTCTCACCACAAAAAAGAAATGGTAATTATGTGATGGGATGGAGGTGTCAGCTGATGCCATGGTAGTAATCATTCTACAATAAATCAATGTATTAAATCACCTTATATTTATATATTGTTATATGTCATTTACATCTCAATAAAACTGGAAAAATAATTTAAAAAGAAAACTGAAAGCATCTGAGTTAAGTAAACAACAATTAAGAAAGGATTCATTAGGGCGCCTGGGTGGCTCAGTGGGTTAAAGCCTCTGCTTTCAGCTCAGGTCATGATCTCAGGGTCCTGGGATCGAGGCCCGCATCGGGCTCCCTGCTCAGCGGGGAGCCTGCTTCCCCCTCTCTCTCTCTGCCTGCCTCTCTGCCTCCTTGTGATCTCTCTCCCTCTGTGAAATAAATAAATAAAATCTTTTTTTAAAAAAAAAGGGTTCATTATACTAATAATTCTTCTGTTTCTTGAGCTAGATGGTGAATACAGATGTCTACTCTATCTAACTGGAATGCTGTCTTTGTATCTCCCTATCTAATTGGAATGCTACAACTGAATTATAAAGAAAAATAGCTAACATTAGAATGCCTACACTCTGACTCTCTACTTTAGAGCCTGTAACTTAAACTATCCATATATAAGTTGTTTTTTTTTTTAATTTATTTATTTGACAGTGAGAGAGAGATCACAAGTAGGCAGAGAGGCAGGCAGAGAGAGAGGAGGAAGCAGACTCCCTGCCGAGCAGGGAGCCTGATGCGGGCCTTGATCCCAGGACCCTGAGATCATGACCTGAGCTGAAGGCAGAGGCTTAACCCACTGAGCCACCCCGACGCCCCCATATATAAGATTTTTAAAAAATAAAACCTTAAGTTCAAGGAAAGAAAAAAAAAAGCTGCTTAGAGATCAAAAAGAAAGAGACTAAGTGGAGGTTATTAGATCTGAGGATCAGGAGCTCATCTATAACCATCAATAAATGGTTTCAGAGGAGTGATCAGGTTTAGATAAGATTGAGTTGAGTGTACATGAGAGTTCAGGAAATAATGGCCACAAATACTCATCAATAATAAAAGCAATCAGATATTACATTTCAATCATAGATATTACATTTATTGAATACCTACAATCAGATATCATTTTGAGTATTTTGAACACACCGATTTAACTTTTTAATGCATTAACTCTTAAAACACAGAGCTTTAACTCTTTAAAGTAAATGTGCTTCTCATTTTACCACTGAAGATTTGAAGACTCAGGTTCCTAAAGAATCCTGCCCAAGTATTGCAAATTCTATAACCCATGCTTGAGAAAAAGACACATAGCCCACTATTTCAAATGAAACTTTATTTTCTAAGATTTACCTCTATTTCTGATATTCTTCCTTTTGTTTCCAAAATTTTTCTTAACCATTAGATTTTTATATCAGATGTAGCAAGTAGCCTCTGAGACAACTCCCAAAGATTCCTGCTTCCTGGTAATAATGCTCTTGTGCAACCCCTCCCAAACAAAATAGAGCTGAGCTGTATCACCACTAGATTATTGCATAAATGACAATACTGCTTCCAAGGCTAGGTCATAAAAGACACGGTGGTTTTCATTTTGCTCTCTCTTGGATCACCTAATCTGGGAGAAGCCAGCCATAAAAAAAAACAGAAGCAGCCCTATAGAGAGTTCTGAGTGGTAAAGAACTGAGACCTCCTGAAAAACAAACAAACAAACAAAAACACAAATTTGCATACCATCTGAGTGAGCTATCCTAGAATTGGATCCTCCAGTCCCAGGCAAACCTTGAGATGACTGCAGCCCCCAGTTAACATCCTAACTGCAACCATACACAATACCCTGAGCCAGAACACCCAAACTGCTTCCAAATTCCTGACACACAGAAACTGCCTGAGATAAATGTTTATTATTATTTTAAGCTACTATGTTTGGGGATAACTTGTTATATAGCAATAGATAAGGAGGTAGATTTGAAAAATATCTTTATGTCACAAAAGGTACATGTTATTAGATAATAACCAACATCTGCTAGTCTCGATCAAAGTAGCTAAGATTCTTATTCCTATAAATATACAAAATTATGGAAACGAAAATTATGACAATTTGAAGTGATTTATTTAGCAATAATAAGCAAAACTGCATTCCCTTATGTCAAAACCACCATCACTGTAATTTAACTTACACTGAATGCTCTTGGGAAGTCATGTAGCCACACTTCTAAGCTGGAGCAGGTCTAACAGAATAAATCAGCTTCTTCCTTGTCTAAGAATACTACTCTGATGATAAAATAAAGCTGATAACAAATACTCTCTTCTAACTAATTAAATCTATATGGCTCATTCTTAAATTTATTGTGTTAACAGCTGTAAATTCTGAGAAAAGAGAGCAATCTCACTTTAATTTTTATAGGCCATAGTGTACAAATTTAAAATGCGCCTGGGTGCCTCAGTTGGTTGAGCAACTGCCTTCATCTCAGGTCGTGATCCTGGAGTCCTGGAATCGAGTCCCACATCGGGCTCCCTGCTCAGCAGGGGTCTGTTTCTCCCTCTGATTTTCCCCATCTCATACTCTCTCTCTCTCTCAAATAAATAAATAAACTCTTTTAAAAAAAATGTATTCATAAACTTCACAGACTTGGTAACACAAAACCTAAATGTCCAAAATCAGCACATCAGTTAACTTTTTAAGTGTTAGCTATTGTTATTTTTATCGAATTCTTTTATAGCAGTTCCAGTTTCATGAAATATCAAAATACAAAGTCCTTTCTTATTTTTCCCAATTTTCATTATCTTTTATTTCTACACAAAATTCAAACCATTTTCATTTACTATTCACAAGAAAAGCTCTTAATGCTTTTGGCTTCCAGCTCTCTTTAACATGTAAGTTTTATACAGGTTGGTAAAACATGTTGGATTTTGCCCAAAAATAATAGTTATCACAACATAAGTTCTCACTTTTGCTCTTAGTAACAGTTTGCCAGTTTATCTGAACAAAAACAAAAAGGAATCCAAAAGCTCTGCAATGCTGTTTCCTATATGTCTATACAAATGGTTTCTTCTTTCTTTCTTTCTTTCTTTCTTTCTCTTTCTTTCTTTCTTTCTTTCTTTCTTTTTCTTTCTTTCTTTCTTTTTAAGAAATCTCTACACCCAACATGGGGCTCAAACTCACAACCTGAGATCAAGAGTCACATGCTCTTCCAACTGAGCCAGTCAGCTGCCCCAAAAATGGTTTCTAATCAATGGGTATCAGACCACCTCACAGCTCCAATTTCAACACTACAAAACCTTAATAAATCATTCTCTGTAGGCTGAATAAAGTTTCCCACAAAAATACTACTTGTCAAAATACATGAAGATATTTGTCCTTAATAAAATACTATTATATTTCATTGAATCTAAGACATCATCAACTGTCAAGGCACACCATTACTTTATGAATCATTAAGAAAGAAAAACATTACCAATTAAACTATGACATCTGTGAGATGAATCCCAATTTCAAAGGTGTTGGAAGAGGGGAATGTGTATCTTAGAATCTATGAAATACAGTAATTCATTTTATCAGAAGGTATTTTCTCAAGGAATGGATTCTACAAGTCCAGCTACCGTCATTTGCTTTCCAAGAAATTTCATGACACTGAAAGAGAGTCTTATTGGATTAAGCACTAACACTCTAAAATAAAATGTCTGTTGAATAAATGAATAAAAGTTCTTCCAGTGGCTTATTTTTAATTATGACAGAAATTAACAGCTACACTTCTGTCTGTCTTCTCCTATCTTCTCTAGGTGAGGCCCTTGCTGGTACTTTCATATATTACTACTTCTAATTCTCACAATAAGCCTGGAAGGTAAATAGTACCTCCTTTTACACACAGGAAAACTGAGGTTCAGAGAAATAACTTTGTGATTATCTCACAACCAATATATGAGGGAAATGCAAATAACGCCAAAAATTTAGATAAAATTAAANACACTTCTGTCTGTCTTCTCCTATCTTCTCTAGGTCAGGCCCTTGCTGGTACTTTCATATATTACTACTTCTAATTCTCACAATAAGCCTGGAAGGTAAATAGTACCTCCTTTTACACACAGGAAAACTGAGGTTCAGAGAAATAACTTTGTGATTATCTCACAACCAATATATGAGGGAAATGCAAATAACGCCAAAAATTTAGATAAAATTAAAGCTACTTTCTCTACTGCCTTCATATATGAGCAGATCTCATATATCCTCAAAGAACTTTTTAAAGCTTTATCCTACTTGTTCCTAAAGGTTCTATCCTATTTTCCTCACTCTGTTAGTAGCCACATCTCTCAAATGAAAATTACACACATGCTGTATCAATGACTTTAACTTCCTAAAACCTGGAAGTCAGTTTGCAAAAGACAATTTATGTTCAGAATCCACCAATAAGCTCCTTTTGTCATATCCAAGGCCTATCCTTAATTCTCATTCTCACCTGTCTACACAGCATGTAGTAGTAACCCATTTATCTTTACAACTCTTGACTCTTGTGACAACATATTTTCCAAGACTTCCTCTATTTGCATCTCTACTCTTCTGCCTTACATACTTTCCCTTAGTGAACTCTTTAATTACTATCTCAATTATGATAATCTGTTGATACAATTTTTCAAATTCTAGTTCCTTCTCTACATATAAACATTTCACACATGAAATCAGCATATTTAAGATCTAATTTCANCTACACAGCATGTAGTAGTAACCCATTTATCTTTACAACTCTTGACTCTTGTGACAACATATTTTCCAAGACTTCCTCTATTTGCATCTCTACTCTTCTGCCTTACATACTTTCCCTTAGTGAATTCTTTAATTACTATCTCAATTATGATAATCTATCTGTTGATACAATTTTTCAAATTCTAGTTCCTTCTCTACATATAAACATTTCACACATGAAATCAGCATATTTAAGATCTAATTTCATGAGTTTACCATCCCTAAAAGTAGCTATTCTCGACCAGTTTCACTAGGTTTAAACCTTTATAGTGAATTCTTCCCTCCTTCGCTCCCTATAAAATGCATAAACACTGAAGCACTAGAAAGTGATGCATTCAAAAAATGTTTAATAGGGGATGCTTGGGTGGCTCAGTTGGTTAAATGTCCAACTTTTGATTTCAGCTTGGGTCATGATCTCAGGGTTGTGAGATAGAGCTCCGCATTGAGCTGTGGCGCCTGCTTGGGATTCTCTCTCTCCCTCTGCCCTTGCCCCATCCCTCTCTTTAAAAAAAAAGGTTTAAGGGCGCCTGGGTGGGTCAGTGGGTTAAAGCCTCTGCTTTCGGCTCAGGTCATGATCTCAGCGTCCTGGGATCGAGGCCTGCATCGGGCTCTCTGCTCAGCAGGGAGCCTGCTTCCTCCTCTCCCTGTATCTCTGCCTGCCTCTCTGCCTACTTGTAATCTCTCTTTCTCTGTGTCAAATAAATAAGTAAAAACTTAAAAAAAAACAAAAAACAAAAAAAAACCACCAAAAAAAAGGTTTAATACTATTACTTTATCTTTTACCAATGATATTTTTATTTAATTTCAAATATTAATGATAATAAAATGATCCAACTACTACAATATTCTGTATGGTTGCATATTACATCATTTGGAAGGAAGATGTTAACTTTATTTTTTAAAATATTTTATTTATTTATTTGACAGACAGTGAGAAAGCGAACACAAGCAGGGGGAGTGGGAGACGGAGAAGCAGGCTTCCCACAGAGCAGAGAGCCTGATGCGGGGCTCGATCCCAGGATCCTGGGATCATGACCTGAGCCAAAGGCAGACACTTAACGACTGAACCACCCTGGCACCCTGATGTTAACTTTAATAGAATATTCTGAGCCAAAGGCAGAAGGTTCACAAAATACACATTAAGTTGTTACTAATAATTATTGATACATTGTTAAAATTTTAAATCATTGTAATTAAAGTTGTAAATAAACAGTGGTTTATTAAGTGTTCCCAACATAAAACCCACCATGTTATATAATACTGTCTTTAAAATGAAAGAAAGGTCAAGGGAGAATTTTAAAATATTGCATTTGATAATTTCTTTTCCTAGAACATTTTTTTTTCTAATATTGTATGTTTATCAATCAATTCTAATAAGACTTCACAACAAAAGTGTGGAAGAAAGAAGAAAAAAGTTACCAACTTTCTTCCCAGTTTTTCATCTATCTCAAAAATCAAAGAAACTTTCAAAAATGTGTAAGTTAATATTTTTATTTCATCAATAACCATCAACAAGTAGTAACAAAACTGTGTGAAATACCAGACTGTTTTAAAAAGGTAAAATTCTTTCAGCTTCCATTTGTCCAGTAATTGAATGAATAGTATCTAAGTTGTTTTCTTCCTAGTTAGAGTTTCACTGACTCCCTTCCCCAAGTTGTCTCAAGAATAAATAAATCAACCCTGCTCAACTGTTGGTTTCAAATCACTAGGGACAGATATGCAATAATGGTTAACACATATACAACACTTACTACACACAGTATTATTACTTCCTATGTATATGTACTATTTTACATGCTTCCCACTTATTAATTCATTTCATTTCACACTATCCTCTAAAGTGGACATTATTATTATACCCAATTTAAGGATGAGAAAATTTTAACAGAGAAAGGCTAAACGACCTGCCCAGGCTCACAGGGTTATTATAATTTCAATTTCAGTGGTCTCTAAATCAATGTAATTTCTAATTTTTCCATCTATCAAGAACTGAACTTTTCAAAGTCCATGATACTAAGCAAACAAATTCTAGAGTAAACATTTTGTAGCCCTCTCTAGCAAATATCTAATAGTAGTATAATTTGAGATATTTATATTTCAATACTCATATTTCAAAGTATATTTGACTCTAAAAGGTTTATTGTAAGATGATGAACTCTGTGATAAGAAGTGGTGCCTCACCTGCTTATCAACACCTTTGTTACCTGCTATTGTAAAAACATTTGAAAAACATTGGGAAGACTATTATCTCAATTTCATTATCACTGACTGCATTTGAGTTTATTACATAAAAGGGCTAAATCTGCATTCACTGACTAAACAATATAAGAAATCTCTAAATTGATACCAAAGTAATTTATTTCTAGAGCTCTAGCCCCACACTTGTGGGGACAAACATGAACTTTTCTTATTTCCTCCATTCACTCTTCAACCATGCTCTTATGAATCTCTTTCTCAATCCTTCATGACATCCCAGGTAGATCCCATGGCCTTTTGGTCACTTTCTGTTATTTAAAAAAAAAAAAAAAAAAGTTGCTAAATAGGAAGACACTGCCAGATGCTGGATGCTGACATACACACTCTGCCTGACATACACACAGTAAGCATTAATATATTATTACTATCAAATGTAATCAAATCTAAGATGTCACTAATAATAACATATACCATTACTTTTTGTGCTTCTAAAAATAAAAAACATGTCTGCCAATTAATCTACAACACAGCATTAATTATAAGATATATTCTGAATTCAATGTTAAAATATAGGAAAAATACACACTAAAATTGATTAAATAAGCTATTGGTTCAAGCCCTCAATATTTTTAGCTATACTGTCTATTTTTCCTGTCTTTGATCTTGTTCTCTCCAATGCATCCTCCAAGATCTAAATTATACATCTCACTTTGTACTGATCCCTCCTTACTAACCTCTTTTTTAAAATCCTTAATGGTTCACACCCAGGAAGTGTTTAAATTCAGCAAGGTACTCATCCCCTCACCTTTCGATCCCTCCTAGTTCCCCCTTCCAACCTCACTCCATCAGTTCTCCAACCTATTGACTAAACCAGAGGTCATTAATATGCTTATTTTCACCTATTTATCCTTTGTTCAATATTAAGCTATCTGCCTAGATTGACCCTTTCTCCTCTTCACCATGTGATCAAATCCTACTCAATCTCTGGTACCCAGTTCAAATGCTACCTCTGTGAAAATTTCCAAGATAAATACGTTTGATCTCCAGAGCAAAATCAATTGGCATTCTTCTGTAACACAATCACAGTACAGTGTGATGAGGAAACCACCCAAGTTATGAGGTCCTCCAGGACAGGCACTTATCTTTACATCTCTAGCCTCTTACATGATCCTGAATGTAACGCCATGTTAAAATATAGACACCTGTGTTTGAATTCTGGCTTTTACCACTCACTAGCTATGTGACCTTGGGCAACTTACTCAATCTAAGATTCAATGTCTTCTTTTTTTTTTTTTTTAAGATTTTATTTATTTATTTGACAGAGAGATTACACGTAGGCAGCGAGGCAGGCAGAGAGAGAGGAGGAAGCAGGCTCCCACTGAGCAGGGAGCCCGATTCGGGCCTCGATCCCAGGACCCTGAGATCATGACCTGAGCCAAAGGCAGAGGCTTTTAACCCACTGAGCCACCCAGGCGCCCCAAAGATTCAATGTCTTCTTAAAACAAGGACAACAAAACCTGCCTCAGAAGATAAGGATTAAATGTAAAATGCCTGGCACATCGGAAACACTCAATAAACATTAGCTGGTAGTATTATCATTATCCCTTTATCATTTAAAAAAAAAAGGAAGCAGTCGTTCACAAATACTGCGTGAATTGATTTAATACATATTCTGATCTTCTCTAGTCATATATGTCCTGATTTGGCTTGGTAACATGTCAAAAGAGGTCTTAGTGGGGAGGGAAGGTTACCCCTAATGTACAGGTAACAGATGTAACCTGAGCTAACATTCAAACACAGATATATTACAAAGGAATGGCGAAATGATTTTTCAACTTTCCTGAGCCTTGCTCATTCCTCCCTAACCCCCAAGCTTTACCATAATTCCTCAGTCTTGTCTTCTCAACTAAGATAGGTTTCTACCTAGACAGGGCAATGGCTAATTTTCTGCAGTTGAGTAAACAATAGTATTTTTAAGGTTTGAGTCTCTTAATTTAGTCAGTGTTTTAATTGACACACACAAGAATTATTTTAGGTTGATAATGTGATCCAATGGATTAGATTCAGATAAATGTATTAATGCAGAGTACCTGAATAATCATTAGAACATTTAAATTCATATTGACTCTTACAAAGAAAATTCATTCTTAAAATTTAAAAGCAACAACAAAAACAACATATATTTACACAGCAGTGACAAGCCTCCACAAGGTACAGCAGTGGACAGGAAGCCAGTATTCTTTTTTTTTTTTATTAACGTATAATGTATTATTTGCCCCAGGGGTACAGGTCTGTGAATCATCAGGCTTACCCCTTTCACAGCACTCACCATAGCACAAATCCTCCCCAACGTCCATAACCCATCCACCCTATCTCTAACCCCCACCCCCAGCAACCCTCAGTTTGTTTCCTGAGATTGAGAGTCTCTTATGGTTTGTCTCCCTCCCAATCCCATCTTGTTTCATTTTTTCCCTCCCTACACCCCACGACCCCCCACCCTGCCTCTCAAATTCCTCACATCATAGAGATCATATGATAATTGTCTTTCTCTGACTTATTTCACTTAGCATAATACCCTCCAGTTCCACCCACATTGTTGCAAATGGCAAGATTTCGTTTCTTTTGATGGCTAAATAGTATTCCATTGTATATATATACCACATCTTCTTTATCCATTCATCTGTTGATGGACATCTAGGTCTTTTCCATAGTTTGGCTATTGTGGACATTGCAGCTACAAGCATTCGGGTGCATGTGCCCCTGAGGATCACGACATTTGTATCTTTAGGGTAAATACCCAGTAGTACGATTGCTGAGTCATAGGGTAGCTCTATTTTCAACTTTTTGAGGAACCTCCATGCTGTTTTCCAGAGTGGCTGCACCAGCTTGCATTACCACCAACAGTGGAGGAGGGTTCCCCTTTCTCCACATCCTCGCCAACATCTGTCGTTTTCCTGACTTCCTAATTTTAGACACTGTGACTGGTGTGAGGTGGTATCTCACTATGGTTTTGATTTGTATTTCCCTGATGCCAGAGTGACGTTGAGCACTTTTTCATGTGTTTGTTGGCCATTTCGATGTCTTCTTTGCCGAAATGTCTGTTCACGGGAAATGTCTGTTCACGTCTTCTGCCAAATTTCTTGATTGGATTATTTGTTCTTTGGGTGTTGAGTTTGATAAGTTCTTTATGGATTTTAGATACTAGCCCTTTATCTGATATGTCATTTGCAAATATGGAAGCCAGTATTCTTATTCCAGGCTCTCCTAGCAGCTAGTTTTAAGACTCTGATTACATAATCTTGGCTTCTCTATCCTCAATTTATTCATCTATAAAACAGAGAGGTTGAAAAGTCTTTCTCAACTCTAAAATCAATTCTAGTATTAGAAATTAAATTTTCATTAGAAAACTGAAAATAACTAAAAACGCAACTCACTCAAGCTATTTGGTCATTCGTAAGAATACACACGTGAATTTCACCCTAATTTAAAAAAAACAGTGTCTATAACTTATATAAATAATGTGTAAATTATAAGTTACCAGGGAACTTCAAAAACCACGTAATTGTTCCCACCTGGTTTTCTTACTATATATAAAAAGGTTAAGGACAATTTATTAATATAAGTATCATAGATAATAGGAGGAATAGCTAAAATCAATAAAGCCATTTTCTAAGAAAACCTGAACTGGGTAAGCACAGAGTGACAAGCTGAAAGGCTCAGTTTTCCTTACAAAGATACTGTTAACCCAACATTATCATTGAGCTCTGCTGGAGAAATAATTTTTTTTTATTTTTATTTTTAAAAGATTTTATTTATTTATTTGACACAGAGAAAGAGAGATTACAAGTAGGCAGAGAGGCAGGCAGAGACAGGAAGAGGAGGAAGCAGGCTGCCTGCTGAGCAGAGAGCCCGATGCGGGCCTAGATCCCAGGATGCTGAGATCATGACCTGAGCCGAAAGCAGAGGCTTTAACCCACTGACCCACCCAGGCGCCCGGGACCCTGAGATCTTGACCTGAGCCGAAATCAGAGCTGGACGCTGAACCAACTGAGCCGCCAGGCATCCCTAAAACAGAAATTTTAAATAGTTTCTAAAAGTTGAGACAATGATAAAATAAACATCTTTTTATCTTTCACTTATAAATAATACAAAAATATTTTTAATCTAAGAAATTATCAATAACAAAACTTTCAGAAAACAATTGAAAAGCTTCATTATTTTTTAAAACCTGAGGTTAATATTTTGTGATACAGAATATCAAAGGTCTAGTTCAAACTGTGAAGTTTAATTATAATGGTTATAAAATGAAAAACAGGGCGCCTGGGTGGCTCAGTGGGTTGAGGCCGCTGCCTTCGGCTCAGGTCATGATCCCAGGGTCCTGGGATCGAGGCCCACATCGGGCTCTCTGCTCAGCAGGGAGCCTGCTTCCTCCTCTCTCTCTGCCTGCCTCTCTGCCTACTTGTAATCTCTCTCTCTGTGTCAAATGGATAAATAAAATCTTTAAAAAATAAAAAATAAAAAAAAAATAAATAAATAAAATGAAAAACAGACCTGACAAAGGCACGACACTCTAAATGCTAAATATATGCTTAGGGTGAAGTTCATTGTGAATGACAGTGGATGTAAAATCTTATTTCAAAGAATTATCTTAATTATTTTGAATTTTTTGGCAAACTTCTTATCCAATTTATTAAAGTATCATTGCTTTTATCTGTAATTTGGCTGACCAAAAACTAGAATTAGAAGTAGAACTGTCAGCTCTGACACTTTTTTGTTCACATGTGCTTGCTTTAGTGGTATTACTGTCAAGGCTTTACACGAGTCTTTTTAAGTCTAAGTCACAATCATTTTGTAAGAGTAAGTTTAGTCAAAACTAGATAATATCCATAAGTTCTACATACCTATACACTAGATGAATCGATATTCACTGAAAGTGAACAAGTAAGAAAACTACTAGCAATCCTTCTCTTTTTCTCAGAATACCTCCTAACAAGGTCATCAAATTGATCCATTTATTAAATACTAGTAAAATTCTATTTCTTCCTTGTCTTATGCATAAAAATGAATATAACTAACAGTTCCAGTATCATCTTCTTTTACTCCATGGGAGTTAGAGGTACTCTCCTTTGGGAACTATGATACAGATACATAACTCAATCAATCTCTCGAATGCTTTCCAGATTATGACTGGATTTGAAGCCAGGACTAATTTTCCATGGTCACCACAAGTCAAGTAAGATTCTTATGTTCTTATGATCTGGGCCTTCACCCAAAAGCTGATCCAAAACCAACCTTCAGAGATAGATGGACAAGTATAATCTTTCCAGGATACTCACCCTAACACACTTCATTATACAAATATAATAAAGTATAGTAATAGGTTCCTCTTTTATACAATATTTATTCATTTAAGAGACATTGGTAAATGCCAGGCATCTTATTTACAAGTGTTATCTTAAGTATGCCATACAGTACTTTTATTTGCAGAAGTGCCTGAAAGAAAAAGTGGTTTGTGCCCCATCGGGTGGCCAAACTGGAAATTTCAAACAAGTTCTAGCAAGACAAGTTAACACTAACGAATCAACATAATACCTTTGGGAAATTGAAGCCTGCAACACAAGTGTTCTCATGGGATAGTTCTATAAATGAAAATCACAATAATGTCTGGCAATATTTCCTTACACTTGAAAAAAAAAGGGGGGGATGTATAGTTTACACAGAATCTCTCCTTTTCCAAATCCTGCAACAACAACAACAACAAAATCAATCCAGGATTATAGCTTCTTATTTATTTAAATTAAATAAAAGTTTCATTGGGTCAGCTTTCCATTCACAGATCAAAATCTCTTTAAAATTTTTCTGAAAGAACTTTAATGTACAAAGATGCTATTAATAATAGTCCTACAAAACAGAAAGGGAGGCAAACCATAATAGACTCTTAACTATAGGGAAAAAATGGAGGTTTGCAGGAGGGGGTGTGTAGGGGATGGGGTAACTAGGTGATGGGCATTAAGGAGAGCACTTGAAGTAATGAGCACTGGGTGAAATCACCTGAATTCTACCTCTGAAATTAATACTACCATATATGTTAAATTGAAATTTAAATTTTTTAAATAATAATAGTCCTAAATTTAAGTTTTGTCTTCTTCATATATCAAACATAATTAAACCACAAAAATATAGAAATTTAAAGCTAAATTGGTTCCTTACAAANAAAAAAAGGAGAGCACTTGAAGTAATGAGCACTGGGTGAAATCACCTGAATTCTACCTCTGAAATTAATACTACCATATATGTTAAATTGAAATTTAAATTTTTTAAATAATAATAGTCCTAAATTTAAGTTTTGTCTTCTTCATATATCAAACATAATTAAACCACAAAAATATAGAAATTTAAAGCTAAATTGGTTCCTTACAAAATATAGCCCTGGACCATCAAGTCCAGTTCTCTCACTTTACAAATGAAAAACCTAAAATCCAGAAAGAGGAAGTAATTTCATCAGGGTCACACAGCTAGGGTGGCCTGACTCCCTCGGCTGACACTTCTATGCTCAAGAGATGACCTATCTATAAATGATCCCCAACAAACAACTTAACCTCCCTGGACTTTTGTTTCCCTGTCTGAAAAAACAAGAAGGTAAACAGTGTTTAAATTCCCTTTAAAATTCGGAAATCTAGATACCTCATTATTTTGGTATCTTACAAAACTACAGTATACACTGAAAAAAAAAAAACCCTTCCTAATTCCTGAGAAACCAAAGCAGCACAGGACTCTAGGGATCAAAACACAAGTCAGCAGCCTAAGGCACCAAATATATTTGCTTCTTTTGCTAATATTCTGTAAAATATTAACACAGTCATACTAGTCTATGTGGCTGAATCTGGTCTGTTAATTTTGATTAATCAATTACAGAGCTCTAAAATTGCAATCACTGATTCTAAATTTTTTTAAGTGTCCTCATAAAGATTTATTGATGTTCTTTTTTCTATGCCAAGATTTACACTCAAATAGATTACTGGAAACAGGGATGGTCTCTGCTCATTTGTGTTTATTCTCTGTAAAAACTATTCACAAATGGACAAAATAGATTTTCTTTATATGGTTTCTTCTTACTGCTCTCTTTTATGCTTTATTATTATGCCTCTGAAGATTGAGTTTATGAACTCCACAATTTATTTTTAAATTAGAAACTCTCATAATTTATTAGGGTATTGATGAGTCACTAATATTAATAATTTTTAACATTCCAAAAACCAAAAAACATTAAAAATTAAACCAAGATTCACAGACCTGTACCCCTGGGGCAAATAATAATAATAATAAAACAAAACAAAAAACAAACAAATAAACACAAAAGATTAAACCGAAAACCTCTGAACCATGATGGAACTTAAAAATCTCTGGCCGGATATTATCATATTATGGAAAAGGAAAGAGCCCTGAAAAGGCAAAAAGATTGTCCCAAGGGTCTTATGCCTAACAAATATAAGAACTAGCCTTTATTGTGTGACCATGTATACACAATAATACAAATAATTATAGATGTAAAACAAAATTTTCCGTTTCTATCTAATGCTCTGCCTATCTCAAATAAAATTTAATGTAGTGAAAGGACATAAACAAAGAAGCTGAACAGTTCATAGTGGTTCACAGCACTAGAAAGCACCCTAGGCTACACATCAGGGGTAATACCCCAAAATCTCACCATCAATGCTTGAAAAACAAATTCAAGCGTTTGTTCTAACAGTGTTTCAGGGCACGATCTTCATACGTGAGAAACTACAGGTTACTGCTTTATAAGAAGGGTCTTTTCTCTAGCAACAGCTAACCTCTTTTAGGATATCATTTTTCCCCAAAGTTTTTAAGTTGCCAAAATGCCTCGACTCTGAAAACTCTTATCTATGCCTCTTTAAGTATTTTTAAAGGAACGGTATCAGCTCTTGAGAAACAATATACAACACAGACCTCAACCCTATTAAAAAAGTGTCTTTCATGGCTCCAAATTCTTAAAGTCCCCTTTATTTAATTTTACCTACCAAACAATGAGTTTATCTGGGACAGGAGTCATGTTGTAGAGACTCTGCAGAACAAAATTTCAATTATCCACAATAAATGAATTTTTTTAAAAATAATTTATAATTGCCCCAGGAAAGATAATGCAGTCACACTCCTTCTATAACCAACCTAACCAATTAGTGTTAGTGTCTAAATGGAGTATGTGAATGAGAAGTCTCAGAATTACTGTGGTTACTCCAGCCACAAAGCTGACATTACAAATCAAGAGGTAATTGAATTTTCAAACTAAATCTTATGCTTCCCCTTCCAGCCCCAGATATTCCAAATTAATACAATTCCATGAGACAGTTAAGTGCTATAATACTTAAAATGAATCACAGCATACAACCAGCCACTATTACTTTTGCCCAAATCAAGCATTCCATACTATATAACAAGTATAAGATGTTGCTTCGGCATGCTGTGTTCTACGCCTCTAGGAAGAACTGGCAGTGGTGCTGAAAATTACTACTACAAGATGAAAGACCAATACCCTCCTTTCAATAAAAACCATCATCTGGACTCTAGCCAAGGTTTTAAAACTGACCAAATGTTATTAGAAACAATAAATCAAAAACTCCACAGGCTGAAAAGCTAATGCCTTATTTCATTCTTACAAAATGTAGCCACAAAACACTATAAGAAAATTAAGTGACAAGAAAGCATTAATAATTCTGGGCGTTTCATTTCTGGCAATAATCAAATACTGTATTTTACAAGGTGAATTTATTTTACAATCTTCAAGGTTCTGTTTAGTCTTCTTCAATTATTACATCTGCCATATGAAAAATAAACTTTGAGCTATTGCCTAAACATCCTATCAATGAACTTAAATAGAAATTAAATAACTAAAATATTTTAATTCATAAAATGTAGCTAACATATTTGTGTTCATATTGATTTTATACTCTTTGTTCCTGCACATACATAGATGTGAATTCCTGGAGGTTACAGATAAGTCTTTCTTTATACAGGAGCTGAATTGCCAGCTACTGAGAAAACGCTATTGCAGTGCTTAAAGCTCTTCAGGTACCTTGCCTTCCGAATATATAAATGGGTTCATTATCTTTACTTTTCCCTATATTATTAATGTAAGGTTCCTTATCAGTACCTATTGAAAACTATCAAGGAGCTGTTATCACAGAAATGGGGGGGGCATGGTATCTGTAATACACAGGTACGTTTTAAAAGTAAATTGTTTACAATACAGTAGTTTACTCCCTAGCTAACAAAAATCTTAGGAGAGAAAACCTGAAAATTTTAATTATTTTCTTCTCTTCCCTTCTTCCTCTTCCCCCTTCACTCCATTCCAAAACAACAGGAGAGTCAAAACCAGAGATCTGATTACTTTGTAGACTTCATGCAATCAGTAAAAAGACCAGTTACAGTCTTATCAAAACAGAATAGATGATTACAATACGTTTGCATACAGTAACCACTGCATATGTGATATACATTTAAATCAAGTTTCAACCCTGTTACAAAGCCTTTGTCAACAGTGGGCAAGTGGGGAAAAGCGGAAGGGCTCTGTGGAATGAAGAAAATCACTAAAGGGGCTTATCTCGGAAGAGAAGGATTCCTCCGTAAGAGGTGAGCAGAGAGAAACAAAACCTAACCTTGGCGAGGGGGCGCTCGCCCAGGGTGGGGACGAGAGGTCAGAGTGAGCGGGGAGGAGGGGATCAGCGCGGAACCGCCGCGACCCCGAGCTGCCCTCCACCCCGACTCCCCAACCTGCGGCTCGCCCTCCCACCACTATTCCCCAGCCCCGGCCGAGCGGTGCCCTCCCTCCCGGCCCGCCGCCTGCATATCCGTTACCCCGGTGGCAGCGGGGCGGCGGGGGGAGGGGAAGGTCAGCGGGGCCCAGAGGGGGCCGGCCGCGGCGGGGATGCCGCAGTGGCTCCCGGCCGCACAGGGTCAAAGTCCGCCCAGGCGCGGGGAGGCAGCGCGAGCGGAAGGCGGCAGTGGAGGTCGGGACTGGCGAGATGGTGGCCCCTCGAGTCCTCCCACACCCCGGCGGCCGCCGGTACCTCATACTGGATATACTGCTTCCTCCACTCGGGAGTGATGTGCGCGGAGAGGTGCTCGGCGAACTTCATCCTGCCGTTTCCCCCTCACTCCCACTCGGGTCCAGCAGTTACAGGCGGCGACGGCGGCGGCGGCGGCGGCAACTGCGACTCCGACTCCTCCCCACATGGGCCCCGGCGCGGCACGGCGCTGCGCTTCTCTCCTCCTCCGCCGCCGCCGAGGTCTCCTCAGAGCCGCCCTCCCGCCATCTTCCTCCTCCTCTCCATAGCCCCGCCCCGCCCCGCCCCGCCCCGCCCTCTAGACGTCATCCCCATGGTAACCGCCTACGCCGCACCGACGAAAGGGGCGGGGTAAGGGGCGGGATTTGGGTACATTCCTCGAGGCTCCGCCCCTTCTGGGCCGAACGTGCTGGAGGCACCTCCCCTGACCTCTTCCGTCTGA
The DNA here is from genome assembly GCA_002007465.1 of Ailurus styani. Classification (NCBI taxonomy): domain Eukaryota; kingdom Metazoa; phylum Chordata; class Mammalia; order Carnivora; family Ailuridae; genus Ailurus; species Ailurus styani. The sequence continues at coordinate 30,835 of LNAC01000422.1, forward strand.
CTCTCGTTGGCCTTAACAGTTGCTTTCTACCGCCTGCCTGGGAAGAGGCAGTGTTGTTATTGCCATTAATATTAATACTGTGGCAAGAATAATCCACGCAAGACATTTCTATTTGCAAAGAATTGTGCAGTTTTTCATTTTAGTATTTGTTTTTCATAAAACTCTTAAGGATGGATCAATATTAATCCAGAGTGAGTAAGACAGGCTAAATAGTTGAGGATCAAACGTATTTAGAGGAACTGTATTGTACACGCTTTAGGTTCTCAATAAATGCTTGTTGGATTTAATTAAAGACGTCAGTGCCAAAAGTTGTATGCTGTGTCTGAATTTCGATGTAATTGTCTAGTCCCAGAGCTACTAAAAAGGTCAGTAACATCACCTGCACCCAAACCAATACTGGGAGGGGGCATACTGGGGGAAAGTTACCAACTGGACCTGTGACTGAGCTTCCTGGAGTTTGGGGTGAAGCTGAGATGAAAACCAATATTGGGAGGAAAGAAAATCCCCTAGGAGTACGGTGACAACCGACCCCCAGGGAGGCCAGGAATGCATCTGGCGTCCAGGCTCAACTGTCCCAGGAAAGCATAGGGAATAGATCACTCACACAGAGCTACTTTTGAGTGTGGGAGTGATTGTGCTAGAGGACCTGATTTGGAACAGAAACCCAGGTCCATCATGAGAGAAGGACCCTGGATAATAACAGCTGACATTTATTAAGGACTCACTGTATACATTCCAAACACTGTTCTAAACTCCTTATATGTACTTTGTCCTTTAATTCTCACAATTTTGATGAGACTGAAAGAGACCAGGGGACCACTGGGACCAGGACAGTATTCTGAGCTATCAGTCTTTGCTATTGACTTTTTTTCCCCCTCCCTGTATTCCCCCCCCCCTTTCCCTTCCTCTTAATTCATGCTAGTAGGGGTCCTGCAATCATTTCCTCTGGAGAGGGATGAGGCATGATGGAAAATAGGCAGAGGTTATGAGTCTTTCTTGTACAAAAGTTTCAACCACTGGTGAGAGGGGAGTCGTGGTAAGAAGTACAAGAACAAGGGCGCCTGGGTGGCTCAGTGGGTTGGGGCCTCTGCTTTCGGCTCAGGTCATGATCCCAGGGTCCTGGGATCGAGGCCCGCATCGGGCTCCCTGCTCAGCGGGGAGCCTGCTTCCCCCTCTCTCTCTCTGCCTGCCTCTCTGCCTCCTTGTGATCTCTCTCCCTCTGTGAAATAAATAAATAAAATCTTTAAAAAAAAAAAAAAAAAAGAAGTACAAGAACAAGAATAGGAGTGAGGACTTCTCTCAACACCTTACTCCTCTCCCCACCATAACAATCCCCCCTCTAGTGGAGGTAAATATTTCTAGGAGAAATAAATAGGCAAAGTGAAGGCTCTGCTCCCAGTAAGGAGACACAACCACAGAGAGGGAAATGATTGAATGGTGCAGCTAGGATGATGGAACCAGGAGCAGGTGCAAAAGAGATTGCTGGGCCTTTAGCCAGGTATGGACTAGAATGCTACATTCTTGGCAGCAACCCCTGCTGACCTTGAATCCTGCTCCCAACAGCTATACCTTGCTGTCTTAGCTGTGCACAAGACTGGATGCATGACCTGACCCTGGGAAGAAAGGAAATCCCCAACCCAAGCTCTATAACCAACAATTTTTAATTTTTCTCACGCCTGATCCAGAGCCCTGGATCAGTTAGACATAAAAAAAATCTTCCCAGGGCGCCTGGGTGGCTCAGTGGGTTAAAGCCTCTGCCTTTGGCTCAGGTCATGATCTCAGGGTCCTGGGATCGAGCCCCGAATCTGGCTCCCTGCTCAGCGGGGAGCCTGCTTCCTCCTCTTTCTCTGTCTGCCTCTCTGCCTACTTGTAACCTCTCTCTCTCTGTCAAATAAATAAATAAAATCTTTTTTAAAAATCTTCATTTATCTGAAGAAGTAGATTTAATGTTTCCTTATTCCTAACATAACTTCAGATATTTCACTGACAAAACCATCGAATACTTAGTATTTATTGAACACCTACTTTCTGAAGAGCACTGTGCTAGATGCTATAAATAACAGTCTAAATAGCTTTACTCTGAATCAGAAGGGCCCCTTGCCTTACACCTTCTTTTGTAAATAGTCAAGTAACTCTTCATTTAACAAAATTATACTGAATATTATGATATGCTGGTCATGCCAGTTTGGGAATGAAGGACAGTTCAAAAATAAGGAAGACTCTGTCTTTTTTTTTTTCCAAAAACATCACAGTCTAGTCAGAGAGACAGGCAGATAGACCAATAGCTAGACTACAGTGGGACACATGCTGAATTTGTGGTATGTACAAGGAAACAAACATCCAGCTGACTGGGAAGGGAAAGATGGTATTCCAGACAAAATGACTTTAAAATACAGTCTTAAACACCAATCTGACAGAGAAAAAGATCTCAAAGGCAAAAAGCAAGGAGAAATCGGGATTGTTAAAGAATGGCAAGAAGTTGTCTTACTGGAATGTCCTTTAAGGCAGCTAGATGTCCCCTCTTCAGAGAAACTCTTCCTCAGAGAATGTGAAGCCTGACATGAGGCTCCATCTCACAACCCTGAGATCATGACCTGAGTCAAAACAAAGAGTCGGACACTTAACTGACTGAGACACTCAGGCACCCCAAAGTACATTAGCTTTTAATGCCTTAGTTTCCTCATCCCTCAAAAGGGGATAATAACACCTCCCTAGCAGGTTGTTAAGAGGATTAAATGAGATTCTGCTTATAAAGCACTTAGCACAATGACTAGTTGACCACTCAATAATTAGCAGCCCCTTGAAAATGTCTGTAAGCAGTATGGAAGATGGACTAGAAGGAGGACAAATCAGAGACCAGTTTATTAGCAAACACCTGTATAGCACTCACTCTGTGCCAGATACTGTTCTAAGTGCTTTGTAAATACAAACATATTTAATCCTTACAAGGACCCCCGGAGGTAGCTACTGTCATTATTCTCATTTTACAGATGAGTAAGCTAAGACAGAGTACTTAAGAATCTTGCTCAAGTGTGTCTGGGTGGCTCAGTCAGATAAGTGTCTGCCTTCAGCTCAGGTCATGATCCCCGGGGTCCTGGGATCGAGCCCCGAAATGGGCTCCCTGCTCAACGAGAAGCCTGCTTCTCCCTCAGCCTTTGCCTTCAGCAACCCCTGCTTGTCCTCTTTCTTTCTCTGTCAAATAAATAAATAAAATATTGAAAAATTTTTTAATTAAAAAAAAAGAATCTTGCTCAAAATCTATTTCTAAGTGGTAGAACTGGGTTTGAATCATGACCATCCACCTCCAGAGTCCTTGTTCTTGCCCACTACATTATGCTAACTATTGATGCCAGTCACAGTGATGGACAAAAAGAGGTGTAACATGTGATTCTAACTCTAGTGACTAGACGATGTTGCCATGATCTGAGATAAAGAATGGACGTGGAGGGCAAGTTTGAGGCATTCCTAGAAGTGTTAAATCATTGGGAATCTATGAGACATGCAATACTCCAACTGGCAATACAATCTAGGGCTTTGGAAAGAGACAGAAGTACTGAAGACTAGGGAGCCATTCATATTTAAGTGATAAGGAAGTCCTGATAAATCTACCTGGAGAGGGAGCATACACTAAAATGGAAAGGGGTCCAAAGGAGCATCCTGGTGTGAGTCTGATAAAGAAGATGAGACAAGGGAGCACCGGGGTTGCTCAGTCGGTTAAGCGTCTGCCTTTGGCTCAGGTCATGATATCTTGGGGTCCTGGAATAGAGGCCCACATCAGACTCCCTGCTCAGCTGAGAGCCTGCTTCTCTTTCTCCCTCTGCCCCTCCCCACTGCTCATGCTCTCTCTTTCTCTTGCTAACAAATAAATAAAATCTTGGGGGGGGGGCGGGGAAAAAGATGAGACAAGGAAGGAGGCTGGGGTATAGCCAGAGGGGGCAGCAACACAATTAGGAGAAAGCAGTGTAAGAGAGGCTGGAAAAAGACGAAAGTTTCATAATGGAAGCAGTGATCTACCAGATGTTACAGAGATGTTGAATAGAATGACTTCTAGGCCATTGGGCTTAGCAATTAAAGAGTCACTGGTAGCCTTAGAGAAAGTGGCTTTGACAACATGAAGGGCTGCAGAAGTCTGAGCAGTGAATGCCATTTTGTTTTCATATATCGTAAGTTGCATTTCTTCTGTGTACATGTTGTAGAATAACAAAGAGTGAAAACTTAATAGTGTACTCAGCAATTTATCTTGAAATTCATAAGTGCTGACTCTGGACACTTTATATTTATCACATCTAATTCTAAGTTTGGGAACAGGTATACTTACCACAAAGTAACTGTTCTAAAACTTAGAATTATGTGTGATAAACATAAAGTCAAACTGTTGCTTGAGCAAATGAGACTGGTGATCAAGCCAAAGGGTAAGGATGTAAAGAGGGATCAAACCTTGAACTACACCTCCCACTGAAGCTGAATGAGCCAGGGTTTCACAGGAGTAAATGTCATGTTCTCCATACTACCCAGACTCTGAATTATTTGGGGCCCTCTCCAGCTTTAAAATATGACTTATAGACCAACTAGGGGTTCAATAGATGAACTTCAGATGGTTCATGACCCCTATAAAATAATATTGAAATCTTTGTGTGTTATTTGTGTATGTTTCTGGAGAAAGGGTCCACACAGTTTCCCAAAGGTTTCCACACCCAAAAAATATTTAGAAGAGCAGCGCCAAAGCACTAAATATCCCTCTTAAGAAACAAAAAACAAAAACCCCCCCAAACAAACAAAAAAAAGCTAATATAAAGAATTTACAAATGAAGTTTCAAATGACTCAATTCAGTACTTTCTAGAAATATCTTTATTTAGACACAATTTTTTATTACACACATGTGGAGTAGTTTTTTAAGGAGCAAGGAAGGTATTTTACAAGTTACAAAAGGTCATTTAAAGTATTCATTCAGGGGCGCCTGGGTGGCTCAGTCAGTTAAGCATCTGACTTTGGCTCAGGTCACGATCTCAAAGTCCCAGGATGGAGCCCCATGTCCGACTCCCTGCTCAATAGGGAACCTGCTTGTTTCTCTCCTTTAGCCCCTCTCCCTGCTCATGGTCTCTCTGTCAAACAAATGAAATCTTTAAAAAATAAATAAAAATATTCATTCATTCATTCAACAAATATTTATTGAGCAGTTACTATTTACCAGGCATTGTTCTAGGCACTGCTCTAGAAAGAACAGTGAATAAAACAAAGTCCTTGACCTAATGGAATTTGCTGTCAAATGGGAAGACAGCAAACAAACAAATCAACCAGTATGCAATAGGTTAGATGAGGACAAATTTATGAAGAAAAGTAAAACAGAGTAAGGGGTAGAAAGATTGTTGTATGATTTTACATAGGATAGTCAGGAAGTATACCTGTTCCCAGTAGTAATCATTTTACTAATAAGGTGATTTTTAATCAGAGATCTAAAGGAAGGGAAGGAGAAAACTATGTAGAAATGGGTTGAAGTTGGAAGTCAGGTCAGGGAGTAGGATTCAATGCAGAGGAATCAGCAAGTGTAAAGGCCCTGAGACTAGAATATGCTGAGTGTGTTGGAGAAACAGGAAGGATGCCGTATGGTGAAGGAATGTTTCAGAGAGCAAGATCAGATCAGACAGGTAGCTGGAAGCCAAATCAACTGTGTAGTGAGAGAAGGCAAAGACTTGGACTCTGAGTGAAATGAATCTTTGGAGATTTTATGTTTTTCAATTTTTTGGAATTATCTTTTTCCTTCACATGAAGGAATAACCACCTTTTTTACTATGCATTTCTAACAATTGTAGTAAAATAAGCAGAACATAAAATTGTTTATATTAGCTATATTTAAAGGGTGCAATTCAATGGCATTAAGTACATTCACAATGTTGTACAACCATCATCACTATGTATGTCCAGAACTTTTTACAATCCCCAATAGAAATTCTATACCCCTTAAAAAATAACTTCTTCCCTCCCCCTAGCCCCTGATACCTCTATTCTACTTCCTGTTTTTATGAATTTGTCTATTCTAGGTACCTCATATATGTGGAATCATATAATATTTGTTCTATGTTTGGTTTATTTCACTTAGCATAATTTTTTTCACATTTATCCATGTTGTAGTATGGGTCAGCATTTCCTTTTTAAGTCTGAATAACATTCCATTGTTACCATTTGTTAGCAACAAATATACCATTTGTTAGCGGTGAACAATAATCATTTATGCCATTTGTCAGTGATAAAATATACTGCATTTTGTTTAGCCATTCATCTGTTGATGGACATTTGGGCTGTTTCCACCTTTTGACTATTGTGAATAATGCTGCTATAAACATTGGTGCACAAGTGTCTGATTGAGTCTCAGCCTTAAATTCTTTGGGGCATGTATCTAGCAGTGGAATTGCTATGTCATATGGTAATTCTGTATTTAACTTTTTGAGGAAATGAAGGTTTTTGAGGGACATCATCAATCATATAAATCATATACATATACATATATATATATATAATTTTTTTTCTGTGTGGAAAGTAGTCTTCAGAGGAGATAAAGAAAAAGCAAGGTGAATTAGTTTACTAGCACTGTCATAACAAATAACCACAAACTGGGTGGCTTACACAACAGAAAGAAATGTATTCTCTCACAGTTTTGAAGGCTACAAGCCCCAAATCAAAGTTTCAGCAGGTTTATGTTCTCTCAGAGTCTCCAGCAGAAGATCTGTTCCAGGGGCGCCTGGGTGGCTCAGTGGATTAAAACCTCTGCATTTAGCTCAGGTCATGATCTCAGGGTCCTGGGATCGAGCCCCGCATCGGGCTCCCCGCTCGGTGGGGAGCCTGCTTTCTCCTCTCTCTGCCTGCCTCTCTCCCTACTTGTAATCTCTCTCTCTGTGTCAAATAAATAAATAAAATCTTAAAAAAAGAAAAGAAGAAGATCTCTTCCATGCTTTTCCCTTGGCTTCTATGTGGGTGGCAATCCTTGGCATTCCTTGGCTTGCAGCTATATGACCCCAGTCTCTGCCTCCATCATGAAATGATGTTCATTCTGTAGGTCGCTGAATCTTTGCAGGGCTGTTCTCCCTTCTTTGTATCTGTTTTCTCTTCTTATAAGGACAACAGCCGGGCGCCTGGGTGGCTCAGTGGGTTAAAGCCTCTGCTTTCGGCTCAGGTCATGATCTCAGGGTCCTGGGATCGAGGCCCGCATCGGGCTCCCTGCTCAGCGGGGAGCCTGCTTCCCCCTCTCTCTCTCTGCCTGCCTCTCTGCCTCCTTGTGATCTCTCTCCCTCTGTGAAATAAATAAATAAAATCTTAAAAAAAAAAAAAAAATAAGGACAACAGCCTATTGGATTAGGGTTCACCCTAATCGAGTATGACCTCATCATAACCTGATCACATCTGCAAAGACCTGATTTCCAAATAAGATCACATTCACATGTAATGGGGGCTAGAATGTTAACTTTTTTTTTTTTTGGAGGAACACAAGCCATTCCACAACATAGGAACACTAGTAAAGACAGTATTGGAATAATCCAAATGATAGTGGTTTGGACAAGAAAAATTGGTAATTGACTTCCATATGAAGATAAAATCAATAGGCTTCACTGGTGAATTAGATGTGGGATGTGAGCAAAAGAGAGGCACCAAGGATGACTCCAAGGTCTTTTGCCTGAGTAATTAGAATATTATGTGTGCAGAGTTGGTATGCAAGAAGTATTGCAAGAGGTATGCAACTAGCATGAAGGACCCTTTGAATTTAGAAACTATTTACTTGTGATAGAATCAACCGGAAAGGTTTTATCCATTTTTCCAGCAGTACACAGCAGTCTAGGAGCAGGAGTTGAGGGAAAGGATAGGTGAATTGATCCCAGGTTAGGAATTGCAGAAATTGCCTCAGGACGAGGAGATAAAGACATTGAAATACTAATGGAAACAAAATAATAACAACCAAGATTTACTGTATTTCACATGCATTATGTAATTTAATCCTCATTGCAATGGAAAAGGATAAAAGAGTATATTAGGTTAAAATACCATAGCAAAGGATAACAATTAAAAAAAAAAAAAGATGTTTCTGGGGCGCCTGGGTGGCTCAGTTGCCTAAGTGTCTGCCTTTGGCTCAGGTCATGATCCCAGGGTCCAGAGATCAAGCCCGGAATCAGGCTCCCAGCTCCGTGGCAAGCCTGCTTCTCCCTCTCCCTCTTCTGCTCCTCCTGCTTGTTCAATCTTTCTCTCTGTCAAAAAAATAAATGGAATCTTAAAAAAAAAAAAAGGATATTTCTACTGTACAGGTGAGAAAGCTGAAGCTTGAGGAGTATGGTAGCTGTTTGCTGGGTTTGGGGGTAATCTTTCTGGATGGCAAGATCACTTAGGTCTTGATGGGAAGTGAGACCCCAGCTCCTAGCAGGCCTAAAGTGGACAGATAATCCCTATGCCAGCTGCTTGGCAGGAAGCATGAGGGCCCAGAATTGACCAGTATGATGCTCCTGCCAGGAATTTTGTCTCATATGGAAGTCCTCAAAGATGTGGCAATAGGAAAAGCATATTCTCAGAGGCTGAAGCACATTTAAGAATCCAGCAGTGAAAATGAAAGACAGAGTCCAAAGCTGGACTCTCAAAGGTTCTCTGGCATGACCTCTGCTCTGTTCCTGGCTGTAAGCTTTTCTTGACTTTTGCCTTTTTCTCAGATTTGTTCACCAGCTTTCACACTGATACTGTAAGCAACCCAAAGACATACAATAAAATCTATTTCTGTTTAAGTTAACAAGAGTCAGCTTTTTCTTAGAGCCAAGAAATCTAAATGCATCATAGAGATTAAGAATGTGCCTACAGTTGTTGTCAAGGGGTTCTCGATAATCAAACATACGTAATGATTTTTATGAATGTCAGTCAGCCTCTCTTCCCAACCACCCTGGGGCTTGGTCAATAGGCTCGTAGATCAAATTGGTTGTAGTAGCAGAGATAGGAGATCTACAAGGACTCAAAACAATTGCCTTACCCACACCCAGGCTGATCTGCTAACTGCTGATATTTTTAACCTGCCAGCAGAGACCAATGCTGAGTCCCTAATATAATACCATGTCGGGGGAGTGGTAGACTAGTCAGACGCCTGGTGGCAGGTCATGTACACTGGTCTCTTTCCATCATGGGAGCTAGGGAGAGAGGAAGTAACTTATCCTCACTGAAATGGGTAATTATTCTAGATATAAATTTGCCTTTTTTGCCAGCTATTTTTTGCCAGCAATGCCACCTGTGAACATCTTTTTTTTTTTTGAGATTTTATTTATTTATTTGTCAGAGAGAGAGAAAGAGAGAGCACAAGCAGGCAGAGGCAAAAGCAGGCTCCCCGCTGAGCAAGGAGCCTGACTCAGGACTTGATCCCAGGACCCTGGGATCATGACCTGAGCCGAAGGCAGCTGCTTAACCAACTGAGCCACCCAGGCATCCCTGTGAACATCTTTATTTACCATTAGAGTGCCCCACTTAATATTATTCCTACCAAAGAACTGAAAGAAAGGGAAGATATCTATGGATTTCACTGGTCTCACCATGTATCCCATCATCTGTAAGTGTATCCCTTTACAGGATGGTATTACAAGCTACTGAAGACTCAGTTGTGGTATCAGCTAAGAGACACCACTCGGAGTCGTTGGAGGGCTGTGCTATATAATGGAACAATGCTCTAACCAAGAGTCAATACATGATGTTTCTTCTCCCTGTCAGATGACATGAGTCCAGGAACCGAAGAGTAGAATGGTAGTATCACCTCTCATTATATATAACGAGAAGTTGTTATATCTGCTTCTTGTAATGCTGGGCTCTCTGCTGGGTTAGAAGGCTTAAAATCCATAGAAAGATTGCTTCCATCTGAAGACTCAGCAACGGTTCCATTAAAGGGGAACCTGAGAACCCACTGGGCAACCCGGGCTCTCTGCGATGTTAAATCAACAAGTAAAACGGGGGTTCTTGTGTAATTGGAATGATCTGTTCTAATTTTCAAGGCAAAAAAAGAATTTCCACTACAAATGAAATGGGCACTCCCCTGTGCTCCTCTGCCCAGTAGTAAAAAGTTAATTGAAGATGACTCGGCCCAATACAGGCAGGATCGCCAAAGGTTCAGACCCCTTCAAATGAAAATTCAAATTTCCCCATCAGTTAAAGTAGCGCGATTAGCTGATGTGCTGGCTGAAGGTAAAAACAAAACAAAGCAAAACAAAACCAGGAAACAGGAGTGGAAGAAAGTTAAAAACACCATCTATGGGCCTTTGCAGAAATAAGGTCTGTACTAGCTACCCTATTTTCTTCCTCGCTTTGTTATTCAAATGGAAACAAATTTCCTTTGCTTACCCTTTCCTTTTTCTGTAGTACTTCATTTTACTGAGGTGGTGCGCTTTATAAGTTAGACCCTGGGTTACAGGCAATGAAGGTGGTGGTATTGTGACCAAACCTGAAGAGAGATGAACATCCCCGTGGCGCCAGGGGTTCCTGATGCTGTGGCAGACAGCAGCCCACTCCCCCCTGCCCTTCCAGTGTTTTACAAGCACCTCCTTCCCTCTCTTCAGTCCTTCCTGCTTAAAACTGCCACAGTGGCTTTCTGTTATCTGTACTGAAGCCCTGACCAAAAAGCAAAACAAAGACAGCACTACAAAGAATGAAAAAGTATAAATATGTTTATTTTGTTCCTGAATCAAAATGGTTACAGAAGGGTGGTTTAGATGATCCGTTTTCATTACTTAAAAGAGTTTTGGCTTATTATTCAGGCTATAAAAATTGCTGTAGGCCATCACGTAGCTCCCTTTGACATGGCTTTGTCTTTTTTAAGTCTCACAGATGTCTTGATCAAAGAAGGACAATCACTGTTTTCTGCCAACACTTAACATCTTTAAAGTTGGAAAACTAACCTTTCCCAAATTGCAGCCAGCTCCTTAGGGACAGGAACCATGCCTATCCTACTCACTCTTAACGGCACTTAATGGAATAGATTCCACATAGTAATATAAATAGGTTCTTTAATATATGCTTTTTTGCTTCCCCAGGAGTAAAAACCATGACAGTTTTTAGATCCGTCCAGATCCATTCTTGTTATTAAAACATGTTGTTAGAATCTAAGCTCTTTCCCCAACACTTGGGACGGCTGGAAACTTGAGCGGAAGTGAGACTCATAAGCAAGGGGTAATACAGACTAATCAGAAAATTGAGAAATCCGAAGCATTTGGGGAATGGGGGTCCTGTTATCAAATGTAACTAAAGTCCTACCGACATATGTAAGAGCTTTTTGATATTCTGTTCAGTTGCAAGTACATCCAATCACAAAAAATTCCCAACCTTAAAGAAGTTTGATTTTAATTTTAGGTTTTTTTCTTAATGATCAAATTAATACTCAGTAATTGTAGGGAATTTAGAAAGCACAGAAAAATGTAAGGAAGCAGGAAAATAGACACCCACCCCCATCTCATCACCCAAGAGAAACTTAGTACCAATGTTTTGGGCATATTACTTTTTTCTTTTTCTTTCTTTCTTTCTTTCTTTCTTTCTTTCTTTCTTTCTTTCTTTCTTTCTTTCTTTCTTTCTTTTTAGAGAGAAAAAGAGAGGGAGACTGAGAGAGAGAGAGAGAAAGAGAGAGAGAGAGCATGAGCACGGCAGAGGGAGAGGGACAAGCAGACTCCTGACTGAGCAAGTAGCCCGATGCAGGGCTCGATCCCAGGACTCTGGGATCACAATCCAAGCGGAAGGCAGACACTCAACCGAGTCACCCAGGCGCCCCACCTTTGTCTTTTTAAGTTAACACTTGAGAGATTAGAGAAAGGCAGAGGTTGGAGCTGAAAAGTATCCCTCTCTTGTATGTCGTTAGTGTTCCTGACATCAGGCTACCAGTCTCCAAGGCAAGATCCCCCTCTTCATAAGACACCTCCACGAGCTACCAGAAACCTCTGACTCGGCCATTACAACAAAGAGATGTTTTGTCTTGACTCTCAGGAAAGGAGTTCCTCTTTTTGCGTGACAGATGGATATTAAGAAAAACCAGTTAGGGAAGCCCAGCATGTCCGTCCCACCAGGTTACTGTTCGTGCCACCTCATGTCCTCCCAGCTGTCTTCTGAGAGCCAGCATCTGGGTAGAAGGAGGGGGAAAGAGGGCTATGAGAGGAACCAGTTAGATCTGGGGAGATAAGGAAAAGGGTGTGTCGGTAGAAAATGGAGTATAGGGCGCCTGGGTGGCTCAGTGGGTTAAAGCCTCTGCTTTCGGCTCAGGTCATGATCTCAGGGTCCTGGGATCGAGGCCCGCATCGGGCTCTCTGCTCAGCAGGGAGCCTGCTTCCCCCGCTCTCTCTCTGCCTGCCTCTCTGCCTCCTTGTGATCTCTCTCCCTCTGTGAAATAAATAAAAATTAAAAAAAAAAAAAAAAGAAAATGGAGTATACCCGTGTTGCTGGGAGGGTGTGAGGAATGCAGATTGGGTGTACTGGGCAGGTGTATTTCAAAGATAATTCCCACGGGCTCTCGCTGGTGAATATCACAGAAAAAGCAAAGAATGGGGGAGGAGACTTGGTAGGCAGGAGACTGTCTACTTAATTAAGAAAATCATTCATCATTTCCTGCTCCTGCTCTCTGTATATCTCTGAAAGCTGGTTTCTGATGACAGCCTTAAAAAAAAAAAAAGTTCATTTGTTCACTTCCTGAAATCCTGCTATGGACCACACAGCCCCAGGCAAAACATGCTCAAAAATAAAAGTCAATTTTTCTCTCGGCACTTGAATTGGAGGTTTGGGTCTTGCTCAGTCATGTAGCCCCTGAGATGCGTTGGGACAGGCTCTCATCGGTGACTCCAGTGCTAAGCAGGTGATTAATGTCCAGACTATTTGGATTAGAACCTAAATAATTCAGTGATTGATATCACTTGATACTTTCTTTCCATACTGCCTTAGAAAGAAACTCGTTGACTCTATCTCCAAATTATCTCTTGAATTTGTTCACTTCTTTCTGTCTCCAAAGCACCAGTCACCATATTCTCTCACCTGAACTGCAATAATAGCTTCCCAGCTGGTTTCCCCTTCCTGGCCCTACTCCGCTGACCTGCCAAGTGTTTGCCACGGCACACGTTCTTCGAAGGTTTGGAAGCCTTTGCAGCAGTATATGTGACCTTGGTGCACTGTGAGAAACACCACAGTTATCAAACTAAAACAGGAGAGAGGGAAAGTGTGTGGGAACAAAAAAGTACCAGTTCATGCCCACCTCAGAGCACTCCAAGGCACTTCCAGAACTATTGGAAGGAATTTGTTGTGGGTTGAATATATCCCCCAGAAAAATATGTTGGATTACTAACCCCTGTACTTCAGAATGTGACCGTAAAGGGAACAGATCATTGCAGGTGCAAACAAATTAAGGTATGGTCCTTAGGGTGGGCTCAAATCCAACACCTGGTGTCCTTATGAGAAAAGGAAAATGCTATGTGAATACAGAGACACACCAGGAGAAGGCCAAGTGATGACAGAAGTAGACACTGCAGGCCAAGGAAGACCAAGACCTGGCGGCCCACCACCACCAGGAACCAGGAGAGGCAAGGAAGAATTCTCTTCTATAGGTTTCAGAGCACTCTCGCCCTCACAACACCTTGATTTTGGACTTCTAGCCTCTAGGAATGTGAGACAATACATTTCTGTCGTCTGAGGCCACTCTGTTTGTGGTATTTTGTTACAGCAGCCCAAGGAAACTAATTAGAATTTGAGGAAGGGAGTTTTTCAGAATAAATAGGACAGAGCCAAAGAGACACTGTTCCACTGCTGTTGTTTGGACCCTAATTTTTCCCATAAATTTGTGAGGCCAGAGAAACACAATTTCTACGTAACGATCATACGACTAACATGCCAAACAACTAAGCTTTTATTTGTGGACTGGAATTTAGTCAGTTCGTGTGCTATCTGGTATCTTTCGTGCAACTTTAAGACCTGCCTGCATCAAATCAAATGAGATAATGTATGAAAAGCTCTTACCACAGCACCGGGCACCTGGCAAACCTTCATAACTGTTGGATCAGATCATTATTACCATCTTCTTACTATCCTGATCCTGGAGCTGCCAGCTCCACATCCCACATCCACCATCCCAGAGCTCCACCATCTCCACATCCCAAAGCTGCTGAGGAAACCTCACACCAAGGCAGTGAGGTGCCACTAGAAATCAAATATCACCAAACTCATCTGGGTCCCCTACCCTGCCTTGGCTTCCCTAGTGAATGTTCTCTCCCATTCTCTACAAACTGTATTTCGAGTCATGCTTCCTCAAACCTCCACCACCCTTCATTTCTCCTCAACTCTCTCCACCAAATCTACCAGCCCGTGTATGTCCCCAGCTACCCCAGACTTCTCCCTGCTATTTAAACATAAGGGATAACCTGGCTGCTTTCTACTCCAGGTAGTCATTCTTCATTCTTCCCTCTTTCTGATTCACACTTTCAATCCAGTGTTGGTAACTCTACCTCCTAGATATCTTACCAATCCAGTCACTTTAGTTCATCTCTGCAGCCCCCAGCCAGCCAATTGTGTCACAGTCCTGCTTAAATCCTTTGAATGACTTCTTACTGTTCTACAGATCAAGAAAGTCCTTCACATGCTCACAGTGCTTCACATGCTCCTATCACCCTGCCCCCCCAACCCCCTCAATCCAAACTCTATCAGTTTTTCTAATCTTGCCTCTTTTCTTTCTCTGTATTTCTTACATCATATGCTCTGGGGTAGAGGGTAACTCAGAATACCTTCACTTCCTTATTAAAATAACTGACACTTTTATAATGTTTACTGTGTTCTGGTAATTATGGTTACTATGTTCATAGTAACTCACTTGTCAGGACAACAAACCCACCAACTTAGTATTGTTACTATCCCCATCCAGAGATAAGCAAATAGAGGGACAGAAGGTGAGCGACTCGCCCAAAGTCACCGGTAAAGTCAGAGGTAAGCCAGGATTTGGACCAGAAATATCAGCTGTGCCATCCATACCACTGTTCTCCTCGCCATTCTCTGACCTTGTTCTCACTCCTTCAGACTCTTTCCTCAGGGGCAGCATTCACCCTCACTGTCTTAATTCATGCCTCAGGGTAAGCATTCCCGCCTCAGCATCAGACCTTCTTGCTCTATGTCCCCATGTCTTCCTATCCTTGCCCTACAGCCATTAACTTGACATCTATCTCCTTCGCTAGGCTGTTAGTGTTAGGAAGACTGCTTCGTTCACAGCCATATTTTTATTGCTTAGCATAGGCCTGCCATATCGTAGACGCTCATTAGGTATTTCTTGATTGGATAAAAGAATAGACAGTTACAACCCACCTTGAAGGGCTTCTATGTAGGTAGAAGACATAACACAGTACCTGTCACATAGCATGGACTTGACAAGTATTTGATATTGTGTCCAGAAAATTGCAAAGTGTCTGGTTTGAAGAGTGTCAAAGGTGTGAAAAGAGGTTTTGGCAAATGGTTCAAGTCTGTTTAGTAAAGCAAAGGACGAGAGAAATGCATGATGAAAGGGGTTATCAGCAGTATATAATCTTGCAAAGGCAGAGATTAGCCTTTCAAAATCCCTCCTTCCCAGCCCAGAATAGTTTTGGGTTCTTCTTTAAACCACATCATCCAACTTTCTTACAGCTGACTTCAGCAGAGTGTAATTGGTGTGCTCAGGAGACCTTGGCACACATGATCAGCAGCACGCACTAATGACCCAAGTGAAAACAAAGATCGACTGTGGACCTGTTCGATGGAACACAAATAGCTGCCTCCTCCCTGCTGGAAGAAGGTCTGTCTAAAATTCTGACCTCTATGAGCACAGTTGAAGGCTTCCTATTCCTATCTCCTTTGGACGAAGTAAGTAATTTATTATCCTCAAAAAGCTTCCTGGAACGCTGGGTTAATCCCTTTAAAGGGATACATCTGGTCACCCTAACTTCATTACAGTTCTGGACTTGAATGTTACCAGGTATATTTTTTTCTTCCCCAAACTGAGTGGTGCCAGTGAGTCTAGAGACAGCGGTCAGCAAGCCAGGTTCAAATCACTGTCTCTTGGAGGCTGTGTTTTGGCAGCCACAGCAACAGCAGGCTTAGCCTTCAAGGAGCAGTAAACTTCTTGTCACCCCTAAGTGACCCTGGACGGGAAAAGGAGAGAGAAGGGATGACTTCCAGGGAAAACAGCTGATCCACCACCTGTACAAACACGCGCCAAACTGGCCTGACATGAGAGTCCTCGGGGAAGGGCTTTGGTAAACCAGAAGGATCGCCAACGTGTGGAGTCAAGCCTGCATGCTCTGAGCATGCCAGCCCCACAGAAGTTTGCACTATCTGTCAGAAACCACCAGCATTACAGAGCTGCTTTATTCCAGACCATTTTGTTCCATCAAGTCCCTACCAACTACGGAGTAGTGATTGTATGGGACTCTTAGGACACTCACAGGATCAGCGTCTTTGGCTCTATTTTCACACCACAGGAGATGTCTATCCCTTTTACAACATTCTGGTGTATGGCTCTCTCTTAATTATATTTGCCGCCAAGAACCAGTTAATGAAGGGATATCTTCTGGCCTTCAGCAAAAACCTCAGACTCAGCAACCAAGGAGCTGAAAGCCCTGACCTCAAGGCAGGCTCCACACCAGCCTCCTGCCTGATGCATATTTCAGAGGTTTCCAGGTTTTAAAGCATGGATTACCTTTGCAAATGAAAAATTGAACAAGCAAAAGCATTTAGTGGCATGTTATTACAGTTCCAGTGATTCTGAAAAGGCTGCTTGGTTTAACCAGAGGCACAATTTCAAATGAACAAAGAAATAAATACTTTTAAAAATTATTTCCTATTTGTTCTACCAGGATTTAAAATATAGTGTATTTTGATCCCCACCTAAGGTTTCTTGTGATTATAACATGCATAGATCAGCCTACTGAAAAAATGATGCATATTGATAAAATATTTAATAGTTTCAGGGACACTCAGTAACCAGCCACCCCCAAAACAGGTTTGTTTGTTTTATCTAAATTTCATGGTAATGCAATTTTAAACTCCTTTCAAAAGACAGTCTTATTCTTTCAAAGATGTCAAGCCTTTCATTTGTAAGAAAAATGATTAAAGGGCGCCTGGGTGGCTCAGTGGGTTAAAGCCTCTGCTTTTGGCTCAGGTCATGATCTCAGCATCCTGGGATCGAGGCCCGCATCGGGCTTTCTGCTCAGCAGGGAGCCTGCTTCCTCCTCTCCCCGCCTCTCTGCCTACTTGTAATCTCTCTCTCTGTGTCAAATAAATAAATAAAATCTTAAAAAAAAAAAAAGAAAGAAAAAGAAAAATGATTAAAATAAAGCAAAAGAAATCAGTGTTGTCTTCACCTCAAGATAGCGTTCAGTCATTATCTGCCAAGTACGTGGCATTTTAATAGATAACATTCATCTGAATACCTATTGTACACCTACTATGTACCAGATACCTCCCAAATGGAAAGATTACAGTCTTTGCCCTCAGACAGTTCAACTCTAGGAGAAACAGAAAATTACAACATAATGTGGTAAATATGGGAGTACAATACATACTAGCTGTCCTAGCTATTAGATGTGTAAATGAATTTATGAAGGAATGAATTAGCATGATTATTTGCAGAATGTCATAAATTCAGCATGGGAAACAGGAAATAAATATGTAGTATTCAGCGAAAGTGGAGCATGAAATATATTTTTTAAATATTTTATTTATTCATTTATTTGAGAGAGAGAGAGGGAAAGAGAGCGGGCGGGCTGTTGCAGAGGGAGAGGGACAAGCAGAATCCACGCTGAGCACGGAGTCAGACGTGGGGCTTGCTATCGTGACCTGAGTCAAAACCTGCTATCGTGACCTGCTATCGTGACCTGAGTCAAAAACGAAAGCTGCCACTCAACCAACTGAGCCACCCAGGTGCCCTTGGAGCGTGAGATATTTTTAAGTGAAGAAGGCTTCAAAAGGGTTTTTAAGATGACAGATTTTAGCTGTAGGGTTACAAAGAAAATGAGAAGTCCTACATTCAATTTATTAACATGTAGGTAAAACCAGACTTAAACCCTAAACATATGACAATCAAGAGCTAACCTGCATAGAAAAGTGAGAGATGGAAATCAGATGGTTACATAATGCTATGATTACTCAAGCTCTATTTTGGATTTATGAATGTCTATATCCAATTATCATGACATACTATGTTAATTTCTTCATTGTTACTGCAATTAACCGCAGTCAGTACAAGTCACTCCAAGGGAAGGTAATAGAAGGTGGAAAATTGAGCCAATTCTCCCTCTTTGGGCCCTCAGAGTGCAACATAATTTCCATGTTCAATGCAAAGGGAACAAAATCCTTGTTTGTCACTCCCTCAAAAGAAAGGTTAAAACGTTACACATTAAACAAAACTGTTCAAGGACTTCCATGGGCTCAAACTCAGTCCTAGGGAAAAGAAAGAAAAGGAAGGTGTGCGTGTCCAAAAATATGGCAAGTGTTTGGTCTAAGGAGGGAGTATGCTGTAACAGCTTTGATGTTGAAGAAATGTGTTTCAACTGTATAGTTATTTTGCTGTATGACCTTGGTCATCGTTGCCTCATCAATAAAACAGGGACAATAATGCCTGCCCTACATATCTAACAACAATGCATACTTCTTTTTTTTTTAAGATTTTTTTTATGATTTTATTTATTTATTTGAGAGAGAGAGATGGCACGAACAGGGGAAGGGGCTGTGCAGGCCAGAGGGAGAAGGAGAAGCAGAGTCCTGGCTGAGCAGGAAGCCTGACTCTCAGCCTGATCGCAGGACCCTGGGATCACGACCTGAGCCGAAGGAAGATGCTTAACTGACTAAGCCACCTGGGTGTCCCCAAGGTTTTATTTAAATAATCTGTACACCCAACATGGTGCTCAGACTTACAACCCCAAGATCAACAGTCGCACACTCCACTGACTGAGCCAGCCGGGCATCCCAACAACACATGCTTCCCATATAAAGTAACATATATATTGAAAACATTGTGAAAACATAAAAATCCCATATTAGATTTGTTGCATATTTTAATGATAGAGCCCAATAGAATAATATTTTTCATCTATAAAGGGTAAGTTACCTTTTATACAGGGAAATAAAAGCACATTACAGTGTATGAAATCTCCTCTAACAATCTATCCACTAATAGGAATGAAATAATAGAAATAGTACAATTTCTCTATTTCAGGAGCATCTATTTCTAGTTCCAGAGCACAGTTTGTTTCTGCATTCTCCTTTCTTTATTCTTTCCTTCCTCCCTCCCTCCCTCTCCCTTTCTTTCTTTCTTTCTTTCTTTCTTTCTTTCTTTCTTTCTTTCTTTCTTTCTTTCCTTCTTTCTTTCTTTCTTCCTTTCTTCCTCTCTCTCTCTTTCTTTTTGTCCTTGAGGATCGTATCTTCATAAAAAGATTTTAAGGTGATCTTTTTGCTTTTCCTTTAATATTGTTTTTATCATATTAATTGAAAACCTGAAGAAAAAAGATCACAAATCCATTCTTTCCTCTAACAGAGTGTAGCCTAGGTTCTGCCAAGAACACGTAGAAGTTGTTAAAAATAGCACATTTCTTTATTTGGACTCAATTGACTTGTATTTCTGTGGACCTGTCGAAATGTTAAATAATAAATTATTATCTCTGAATAGATTCTTCCTTGCCCAAGATACTGTTGAAAAACGTGCTTTAGATGAGTCATTTAACTGGAATAATTTCCCTTTGGATTACTAGAGTCATTAGGGGAAAAAAATATAAAACCATGTGAGTAATTTTCCATGTATCTAGGGTTCAATATCTGAAATGTTTCATAGGCCTTCTGCATCACAAGGCAGTTTATTTAAAAATACAGGCACATCCTCCTCTCTGCTTCTGTATGTCCCTTCCTCTTTCACAGCTGAAGGCAGGCTCATCAACAATGAACAGAGGGTCAGCCAGTAACCTTTATGCTAGTGTGTCATTATCCCGAGCTAGGAATGAGCACGTCTGGAAGAGTCAGGCAGAGAGCAGTCCATCTCCTCCCCATCATCACCCTGACCTTTTAACAAGAACAGCAACAGTAATAACAAACGTTATTAACAACAATCAAAACAGCATGTGCACAATACAAAGGTACAACTTCTGCAGCTCTATAGAGCCTCAGCCAAATGGCCACCCACGCATTTGCTGCTGTTACTGGAGGAAAAAAGGGAATGTTGCTTGGGCTCAAAGAAGGGGGAGGAAAGGGTAGAGCAAAGGAGAGGAGGAGGCAGAACCTTGTGTTTGACAGGAGTGTTCCAACTGTGAAAATCATTTCTCACCCACAGTAAGGAGGAGGTGAACCACAGGAGCAGATAGGAGAGCCCATTGTTTGTGACCCCCGCCAGAAATCGCCAGATTAGGGCACTCATCAGGAGAGGCAATGCCCTGCATGAAGATCTCAAGTTTGATTTTTCGGTGAAAGGAGACATTTCCCAAAAATATATAGCCAACACTCCTACCATTAGCCTCTCGTTTCCGTTGTATATTACATGGATGCTCTGCTAGGGAAATTTGATCAATATATTAGATTCCTGGCAGAAAGATGCTATCAGACAATGCATGTATGCCTTGACATAGCTCAATTTCCATCTGTCCAAGAAGGTATTGATTTTTCTCTCACGGAAGTGCACACACACATACTAAGAGAGCTTACAGAGGATGGGGGTTGGGCAGGCATTTATTCAAGAACAGAGAGCTCTGCCACTCCCCCAAATGCATTCAAAAGTACCCTCTGGCTTGGTGACTTAATATTTGGATGATCTATACAAGCTCCTCAAATCAGGATTAAGTCGATGGGTAACAAACAAACACAGTATTCTTATGCTCACTCTTTGAATGCTGAGAGCCCTATCTTCTCAGCTTCTTGGGAAAATGTGCCCCCCTTGGAATCATATGCCAGGTTTACTTCATATGAAGCCTCATCTTTCTAACTCGACTGTTAATTTTCTATCACTTGATTAACAGTTTTCTCGGCTAATACCTGGAGACACATTAACCCTTCCTTTACCACTCTACTGTTCATCCTTTGCTTCTGTTGATCTCTTTCTGATTTTTTTTTTAAAGATTTTATTATTTATTTGACGGAGAGAGAGAGAGAGATCACAAGTAGGCAGAGAGGCAGGCAGAGAGAGAGAGGAGGAAGCAGGCTCCCCGGTGAGCAGGGAGCCCGATGCGGGCCTCGATTCCAGGATCCTGAGATCATGACCTGAGCCAAAGGCAGAGGCTTTAACCCACTGAGCCACCCAGGCACCCTCTTTCTGATTTAGACCATTGTGGCTGTTATTCAATCTGCTCACTGAATACTTCCAATTCTTCACCTTCTGGGCGTGGGCTTATACTTCTGGCCCCTTAGGTAGGACCATGTGATCAGTTGCTCAATGAGTTGTGAGTACAAGTCATCTGTGTCATTTCCGGGTTGATCTTTCAATTGTCTATGGAGAGTTTCCAGAGGATAGTATTGATATATTAGGCTTTACATAAATTAAGAACTTCATTATGACAAAAAACATCATTAATGAAATTAAAATGCAAGAACCAAACTAAGAGAAAATATTTTCAAAATACATAACAAAAGGATAGTAACTATATGCAAAGAGAGTCTACAAATCAATAGAAAATTGTGCCTCGGATATAAACAGCCATTTCGCAGTAGGGGAAATGCAAGTAGCCAATAAACATATTGAAGGATACTTAGCCTCCATTGTAATTAGGGAAATGCACATTAGAGCAACAGTATGCCATTCTTATCTATGAGAAATACAAAATTAAAACTGAAAACTCAAAAAGCTTAAGAATTTCTAGAATTGGCAAAAGTGTGGAGAAATAGACATTCTCATTTCTGCTAGTATAACCTTTTTTTTTTTTTTAAGATTTTTAAAAATTTATTTGAGAGAGAGAGAAAGTGTGCAAGTTTGGGGAGGGGTAGAGGAGGAGAAGATAGACAACCAGACTCCACACTGAGCATGGAGCCCCACACGGGGCTTGATTCCATGACTCTGAGATCACGACCTGAGTGGAAACCAAGAGTCAGACACCCAACTGACTGAGCCACCCAGGGGCCTCCAAAAACACTTAAACATAAGTAGGCAAATAAACAAAAATAACCTCCAGAGAAAAACCAGGGGCAAAATAGCAGTGAGTAGAGGGAAAGCCCTGAACTTATAGTCAGGAGGCAAAGGTTCCTGGCTCAACCCTGTCTTAATCATGTGGGGGTCTTTAGAAAGTTCATCTAGCATCTCTGAACCTCGGTCTCCTCAAACGTCAGAAAAAGGAACTGGACTAAATGGCCACCATCCCACTTTCAGCTCTGGAATCTTTGGGTTCCACCCTGGGCCCTTCTCCCTTCTTGCTTTGTTGCCAAGGTTACTTGCAGTTCCGGCCTTTCAGGCCATGTCTTAGACCAGGCATCAAATATAGTCATGAATTAACATGTAACCCAAGATCACAACCTGGGGGGAAAAGATCAACAGCTTCGTTGCCCAGCTTCTGCTTAATTATGACCCTTTTTGTTTTATTTGATAGCAGTTAGTTACACGGACCTATGGCTGAATCAAGTAATAAAATAATTCTTGGACAAACAAGATAATCGGCCAGACAGGCCATTTTTGGTTTGTTTGTTTAGTACATTGAAACCTCATTTCAGAAAGCATGCTACTCTGAAACAATTTCTTTTCCTTTCATCACGTACATAACCTCTCAGTTGTCTTTTCATTAAATTTTCTGGCCCTAGACAAAGAGAAGGCTGAAAGGAAGACAAAGAGGGGCAGTTGCGCTGGGAACTCACAGGTGCAAAGGAAGAAGGGTCAGTTACTGTCAGGAACGAACAAATAAATGTATAAGAGGATGGGAGACATTTTTGTTCCCTTCTCCGCCAGCATCTCAGCAACTCTGTGTGTGGTCAGACCGCTACGGTGAATAGCGGAGCTTAGGTGCATATGGGGAGAACCTGAAAGAAAGTCCCCCAGAAACGGAAACTCATCCTCAAAGAGCTGGACCAATTCCACCAAGCACCATGCAAGCAAGAGTAGATGCTCAGAAAACACCAGCAGCCTACCCTTTCCTATCTTCCATGGGAGACATTAAATTACAATAGAAGGAATCCAGACTTTGGTGCCTGTAAACCCTGGGTCTCCAGCCTGTCTCTGCCCCGACTATCTGGGTGACCATGGACAACTGTAAAAATGACAGGATTGTCATGAAGGCGAAACAAGATGGCAGGGCACACAGTAAGCAATTCATGAAAAGCACATGCCTTTTCATCTCTTAATTCCTAAGGGACCCAGGCCTTGAGTTTTGCCCAAAGCAGACCTTACAAACTTCAAGAGGAATTGTTTCTTAGCGCAACAGTATGACCCCATTAAAAAAAAAAAAAGGTACTTTTAATTCCACTTCCCCCTTTTCGAACAAGGGACCCCACATTTGCATTTTGCCCTGGGCCCCACAAATTAGGAAGCTAACCCCGAGGATATGTCAAACTCACTAAGTTTTCCCTGAAATCTTTGCCTTTGGCCTGAGATAAGAAGGAAACCCCCACTCCCCATTCCTTGTGGATGAGGTGGGATGCACAGTTTCTGAATCAATCCCCCACCAGCTTCCTTCCCTTCACTCCTTTATAGGGTAGAGAGGGGTGACGGTTAGACTGGCAGTTTCTACAAAGGTGGTCCAGCACTATGTTTTGGAGTGTGTGGGTACCTGGCACTTATTTTTTTATCCTTTGTGTCTGGAATCCTAGGACTGTGATTATAAGGGTCTGAGCAACAAGGGAGCTTTGGCTCCCCATAACCACAGGGGTGCCAGAACATTCTCTGGAAGGTAAGTGGACTGGCAAGGAAAGGAAGGGAAATCCCTTCAGTCCTGGCTGTCTTCCTTGCCAGCTGAGGGGAACACATCATTTCCTGATGGTGGAGGTTGGGGTCCCCAGGCACAGCACCCTTGTACAGAGTGGCTCATTCCAGAGAACAGCAGCTGTGTTTTTAATTTTAACCCCTGAGCATTCTCAGACATTTCATCATGGAAGGTCCGGCCACGCTGTTGGAAATGACATCCCAGGCACATTGTGGGCCAGGATCCAGATCCCTGCTGCAAAGTAGTCGGCAAGATGGCGGCACTGTTGGAGCTCGAGAATGGTCCAAGTGCTACCCTCCATCTGGATCAGATTTCATACGTGAAGCTTCACCTGCCTCAGAATCTTTCATGGTTTTTACCCAGAATACCCCCTTGTCCTGTGCGGCAAAGAGATCAGGAAAGCCACATGCTCAGCCTCTACTGGAAAATGGGCAGCGAGGGTCATGAGAATTTCCAATTGTACCAGGAAACCTGGCAAACAGGCTGGGTTGACATCAGGGCTCAATTAAGGCAGGGCCAGGGTGCAGCAAGTGAGACATTGGCTTTGATCATGGAAAATGGTAATTTCTCCACATGGTCTACTACTCTCCTGGCAAATCAACGTACGTGGCCCACAGGGCACTCTCTTCCTTTCATAGAGCCAAGAGATGAGTTGAAGGGACGTTAAGTTTCTTCTAGTCTGATTCCTCCAGTGTCCTAGGGATGATGCATCTGGCTCTCGGGCTAAACCAAGCCTGGTTTGCTGGCCTTAATCACCAGGATTCATGGTCAGCCTGGCTCCAAAGAGATGGTCTTCATGGGCTTAAGCACCTCTGGGGAAAATGACTTACAAGTCCTGGGTCTCCAGCTTCTACTGGGGTCTCACAGAGTTACTCAAAATGCTGTTTCTTGGTTAGTTCACTCTCCCTTTCCCCTCCTTGATCATCTAAATGTTCAGAAGCTCACATCTCCTGGCTGACCTCTATAGTCCTCACTCCAACAGAATCATCACCTTCTACAAATTCCACCGTGCCCATCTTCGTTGTTATCTCCTTCTGTCTTACCTCAGAGGCTGAGGTGTCCCCTCTTCTGGTCAAGGCCTCCACCTGTGCCCTTAACGCTTTCTCACTCACTGGGGAAATCTGTCCCCATCACCTCTACTGATTCTTCCCCGTTAACCGGTCCCTCTGAGAGTGAAGCCAACCGACACTTCTTTTCTTGACTCTGTCCTCCTCCATCCTGTGTGCCTATCTCCCTCCTTCTGAACCAGTTCTGTTCCAAACTGGGCAAGGTGGGAGGCTCAGGGAGGCCAAGAACTGGGGTCTGCGTGCCCAGTTGAGAAGCTGCTGAAGTAGAGCCCTAGTGTGGGGAACACAAAGGGGACGGAGGGCAGTGCTGCAGGTGACATAGAGTGAGAACCAAAGGGGCGGTCGAACGTGATATCAATCCAACACATATTGGGAAGAGAAGAGGGAAGTGGATGGGAGTTAAAGGATCTAGAGCTGGGGATAGGAAGATAGAGCCAGGGCGCCTGGGTGGCTCAGTGGGCTAAAGCCTCTGCCTTCGGCTCAGGTCATGATCCCAGGGTCCTGGGATCGAGGCCCACATCGGGCTCCCTGCTCAGCAGGGAGCCTGCTTCCTCCTCTCTCCTCTCTCTCTCTGCCTCTCTGCCT
>LNAC01000422.1:56538-98522 GCA_002007465.1 Ailurus styani
AAAAAAAAAAAAAAAAAATTAAAAAAAAAAAAAAAAAAAAAAAGGAAGATAGAGCCAGAAGACTCAGGAAACCGGGTGGGATCCAGAGCAGGAAGATTTCTCAGAGTGTACCTAGAGTCTAGCCTCCATTGACAGGATGCCTGTAACCTTGCCCATGGAAGGGGAGGGAGCAATTAAGGACGCCATGTCTGCCCGGACACCTTCCTTCTGTACCACTCTCCTTAGAAGGACTGTCTGTAATCCCTGCTCTACTTCCCTAGTCCAGCTTCATTTTAAAGTTCACTCTTGTCTGAATTCTGTCTACACCTCCCCACCAAAACCCCTTTGGAAAAGATGACCAATGATCTTGGCATTGGTCTCTTCCCTGAACACTTCTTCCTGAGGTCCTTTCCCTTCCCCCACTGCCTACGGCCCAGCATGGATATCTACCAGCTTTGTTTTAGGCTCTTCTAACCACACTCACGATCATCAGGCATTTTCCCCTCCTCTAGTAGATTTTAAGTCAACAGTTTGGCCGCTAACGTCAAACTTAGAACTCTGGCTCCTTTCACTGTCCCAGCCATCAGAGTCACCTCTGAAGTGTTTGGCTCTGAAGTCCCTGAAATGTTACTCGTGTCTACATCACTGGGCGGGAGCGTCACGCGGCCAGGGCGAGAGCTGCAGGATGAGGGAAAAACAAGTAATGGCGGGCCGGCTAACCACAAGCTGCCAGATCAAGTTCTTTCTAAAAGAACAGGGATTTTAAACTTCTTTCTGAGCCGCTCCCATACTCCCAAACTACCTGTGGAGGATAACAACATTAAAACATCCTTGAGCATTTGTTTGACTTTAGCTCTTTCCTAACCGTGGACCCAAGAGTAGACTCGGGTGATCGAGGTGTCACTTTGGCACTATCATGAAGGGAACTCGCACTTGTAAAGGGGATCCTCTCTCCAACTGGCAAGTTCTTTTGATTCTATTGGTTTTAATTCCTCTGAAAGGGCATCTCATTGGCATAGCTAATCTTATTATGCAGGGCCTTCATTGGGAGGGAGTTCCTACATTTGCCCGGGAACTCAGGAAAGGCCTCCCAAAGAAGAGTGACATTTGAGATGGCATCGAAGGACGACAGGTGCTGTGTGTAATGTGTGCGTGGCATTTCCAGAGTTTTGCAGTATTATTCTAAACCTAGAGCCTTCGTTCAACTCTTGCTACTTTTTTTCTTTTTCTAAATTGTAATGGTCACTTGAATTCTTTAAAAATTCCACTCTTGAAGAAACTAAAATGAGGCTCTTTCTCTCTCCTCTCTCTCTCTCCCTCTCCCTGCCTTTCCCCATCTCTCCCCCTCTCTCTCTTTCCCCATCTCTCCCCCTCCCCCTCTGTCTCTCTTTCATTTCAATGTGGACACTTAACAAACTCTAGAATAATATTCTGTCATTCACTCACTCAATATTCAGTACCTACTGTATGCTAGAGGATTTTGCAGGTTACGAACTGCATTTTACAGATCATTTTTTAAGCCTTATAACCACCCTATGCGGTATTCTTACAAAATGCACTTAATTTAGAAAGCTGAGGCTCTGTGAGGTTAAGTAACTTATTCAAGATCAAATTGCAGGTATAGTGGGAGAGGGGAGAGTTGAATCCAGGCTGAATCTCTAAAACCTATGTAATTTCCTCTATGCCCACCCCCCGCCCGGATGACTCAAAATAGTAGGTTAGAGCTGATATAATTGAACGCTGTATCAATAATTTGCCATCAGGCACTGCTACCTAACATCTGACATATTCTAGCTGAACATTTCCCCAAACCGAGAGTTGAGATTATATAACCAAAATGATACTTTTCTAAAATAATTCTGTGAGTTTGAAAAAGTTCTCTAAGCGGATTAAAAATGACTTTATTTTTAAAACGAGTTTATTTTTCGTGAGTAATACCTGTAGAAAATCCTGTCTCTTTGGCACCTGTCCCTTTCCTCTGCCCTGAGAAGAGTATCTGTAATATTTATTAAGATAAAATAGCGCTGCCTTGTCCGTCACAGACCGTTGGTTTATTCCCCATGAAGCTCCTTCTGCTTGCTTTTGGTTCAGTCAGCCTGTTTGATTGTAAGACTAAGAAATCAGCTCAATCCTTCTTAGTAACTTTATTTTTGCTTCTCCTTCCTCTTTCGGGTTGGAAAAGTAACAGATGCTTATTGTATAAAAAGCAAATCATCCAGATGTCTTAGGAAGTAAGAAGCTCTGGCAATCCTACCCCTAGACGTAACAGCTATTAATAAGGTGGTGCACATTTTGGTCTTTTAAATTTCCTCTATCCATATACGAACACATATTATATTTATACATATTTTTACATAAATGAGATCTGCTGTACATACTGTTTGGCAATTTCTGTTTGTTTTTGACAAACAAACATCTCAGCTATCTTTGTCAGTATCTATAGATTGATCTCAGCTTTCAGATAGCTTCTGACAAAGGCAAACATCAGTTTCACAGAAACAAAATGAATTTCAAATGTTTTGCCAATGCAGGCCTTAATCCAAACAAAGTCGATGTGAGAAGGTGGGAATGGTGCTGTATATTGAAAAAAAAAATCAAAGTGCGTTCATAGTTGCTCTTACTAAGCATTATGTTACTGTAATAGCTCAGCTTTAAAAAAAAATGGGCCATTACATCCACTTTTTTGAATTAGCAACCAATGGACAAAAGGTGAAAAGAATGAGGAATGTTTGGGAAAATCCCCTCTGGTCCAGTCGGTTTCAGGTGGCGGGTTGTAAGGCTCGGAGGCATTTTCGACAGCTTGCCATTAGCTAGAAACAGACTTCTCAACACCTCAGCACGGATCTGCTAAAGCCTCTCATTTAGTGAGAAACATAAGACAGATGATTCAGTGTGCTGGGCGATTCATTAACCCATCAAGGGCTTTCTTCCTGAGCCTGGATAACAGGCACAAAAAGGAATGTAATCCTTCATGAAGAACCAAGGGCGGGGCTGGAGGGACGGGAACACACACATACAAGGCATGCGATGGGCTCTCCTCCTCCATCTGGAACAAGTCCTCTCTTGAACGTACATAGATTTTCGCCATAGATTGATCCTGCCTGGCAGCAAGATAAGTTTTTCTCCCGGTTGTCTTGGAAAGGGGAAGTGATACAGGCAATAGACTTTACTCTCAGAAGGCCACGTGTCTGGTATTGCACGGCATGGACCGTCCATGAAGAACCAAAAAAGTAGGCCAGGCCCCATTGGCATTTTACGGGACAAAAACTGAAAATACTGTTCTTTTCCCTGTTTTTCCGTATCTTTTGGGCTTATCAGGCAATGCTGCTAGTTTTACAGGAAGCGAATGTTTTGTCATAATGTGTTATTACTATTTTTCAAAACATTGTTTTCTTCTTTCCATATCACTGCTTTATTCCACGAGATATGTTGATATTCAACAATGATTCCCAGTTTGGGAATCTTCCTTTTCCAAATGAAAAGTTTAACAGTGCCACTTATTTAGAAGTAAATTCTTCCTCCTGTTCCCTAAATTTTTTATTTGCTGTCACTAAGACAAGATCCGACAAGTAGGTTACTGGAAGATTTCTATACTCACTCAGTGTAATGCTGTGCGAGTGAGAATATGTTTGGGAAGGAGAAAAGGACAATTGAAATTTCTGAAGTTGTTTTTAGAGGTTTCTTAAGTTGTCAGCAATACGATTCTCATTAATAATGTTTATGTTAATAAATATTAGGGTGAACAAATGTCTTAGTTTCCCCATGATTGTCCTGCTTAATTCCTGTGGTCCTAGTATAATAATTAATAGCATCCACCTCCTCTTTCAAAAGTATTGTGGCTTGGACACTAGGTTATACGGTCACTCTATTAATCATGTAAGTATTCTGCTGTCACGATGGTAGTGGGGACATGTAACAACTGTTTACTGAACTGTATAGTAACTATATATTAGATGATGATAGTTATCTGTCAAAAGTTTAAGTGCATATCTTTCACGCAAGGAAGTTCCTTTCTATGAATCTATACTATAGATATTCTCACGCTATGAGCAGATTTTTATATACATATATACAAATATATACCCACATATATACACACAAGCCCAAGAGAATGCTTTTTGAAAGGTTTAAAAAGCCTAAATGTTTATCAATAGTCTAGTTAGAGACAGTGCAGTCCTATTAACTATTATAAAAGAAGGGGGTAGGTCTGTATGTGTTTGAAATGTTCAGGCATATTTTTATTTATTTATTTTTTAGAGGGAGAGAGAGCACGTCAGCAGGGGTGGGGCAGAGGGATAGAAAGAGAACGTCAAGCAAGCTCCACACCTGGCACGCAGCCCGACGCAGGGCTCAATCTCATGACCTGAGATCATGACCTGAGCTGAAAGCAAGAGATGGACGCTGAACCGAATGAGCCACCCGGGCACCCCCAAGAAATATGTTTCAATAAAAAAGCAAGTTGTGGCAATACGTACGTGTGCAGGTTGCCGTGGCTGGCTCAGAGGAGCCTTTAGGGTCTCCCATAACCTCCTCCAGCTCCCACTCCACAAACCATGGCAAATCAACGTCAACCCAAATGTCAACGCCTGACTGCAGACACAGCTTCTCTCCTAGCCTTCTCATCCAACCAGATGGCCCCGTCCTAAGCCTCTCTAACAGAGAAATTCTGGAGATGCCATTATCTACAACATAATCCTGTCGTAATACATATACTCCCAAAGCTATTGACCGGGATTACTTCTGGAGAGTCTGTTCTTTTCTTTCTGCACTTTTAACCCATAAGCATATATTGCTTATAATTTAAAAAATTAGTTTAAAAGGAAAACATACTTAGTCAGTTTGCTATATAAATGCATATATTTTAGGTGTATCTAGAGCATCTGGGAACACTTTATTTAGAGAGAAAGAATAGGGAGCCAGACCTCTGGCATTTTTCCTGTAAATATACTTTGGAGTGGATGTGGCATATTCTGTAGTTATCTCCCAATTATCAGGTAATTGAGGAAATAAAGTCGAAATGTAGCTTTTCGTTTCCAACTTTTTCTCAATCATTTTAACTGAATCAGTTAAACAGAAACATTAGTTGCTTCCTCTGAATGTCTTTGCGAATAGATTATAACATATAAACCAACTACTTAAAAAGGATGGACTTTCACTTTTTCTTTTTTTTTTCTTTCTATTTTTATTTCTCTGATCTATCTTCTAGGACGAGTGTGAATCCAAAAGGCTCACAGCAGAGAAAGAAAGAATTGAAGGAGCTTAACTGTGTGAAATGAACAGATCAGATTGTACCTTTTCGATTTGCAAGGGTTACAGAATGTTTCCACTTGGTTTTAATTTTAGAGTTAAACAAGAAACAAAGGAAAAATACACTGCTATAAAGATCTCCGGTTGGAACTGTCTTTCGAACATGAACAGGTTCTCATCTTTTTCAGCTACCTGTCCTCTCTTGGACCTCACTTATTCACCTCCTTGACGGATGTCCTTGGAGTGAAGCCTTTCCTCCAGGCTCCTCCTTGCCTCTCAGTCTTCCTCCCACCCTCCAAACCCTGTTCCCACCTTGGTCTCTCTCCTGGCAGGACTGAACACCTCCTGGTCTCCGTTCTCCGATACCCTCCTAGAGGGCTTCATTTATTCTATTTCCATTTGTTTCATCATTTGCACCAATCCCCACTGCCACTCCCTAACTAGACTG
This sequence comes from Ailurus styani, assembly GCA_002007465.1. NCBI lineage: Eukaryota > Metazoa > Chordata > Mammalia > Carnivora > Ailuridae > Ailurus > Ailurus styani. The sequence continues at coordinate 62,213 of LNAC01000422.1, forward strand.
TCTCTTCTTTCAGAGCATGGACTGAGCCATATTCATAATGGAATCATCCGTGTGGGGCACAATACTCGACACATAGTAGGTAGTAAAAGGTGTTTGTTTGATAAATGAAACCTTAACACAAAAACAAAACAAAACAAGATCCCCACCTCTCCTCCACAGAAAGAAGCCAGAGAAAACCCTTCAAAGCACTGAAAAGGCGCCCCAGGGAAGAAATTCTCTTGGGCAGGGAGAGCTTTGTTTTGAATCAGCCCACTGGCTAGAGTTCAGAAGCTTGTCTGCATTTCTTCCTCCAGTGGGTATTGGTTTGAAGTGCTTTTTGTAACTGCCGCATTTTGCAGTTTCCCTAACCTTCTTTCTGGGATATCAGAGTTCAAACCTTGGAACTAATGGGGTGAGACAGCATGCATTCTGCATACACCGACAGATATTGGGGGGCTTCACTGTGCACAACGCTCCGGGTGAGCTGGCTCCGGAGACGCATGACTCGTGTCATTTTCCCTGTAACCAGGGGTGACCTGGAGCACGTCAGGCCAGGAGGAAATTAGTTTCTTGCACTCTAGCCCGGTAGTTCCAACCATAGATGGGTCTGGGCACCATCTCGGCATCCATCAGCATGACTGAATTAGTTCCTGCTCTCTGATGAGAAGGGCGATGGCGCCTGGCTACAGGAAACCTTCCTGCTTGGCTAAAAGAGGTTGTGACCTGCTTGCACATGGGTTTAATGGAAGCGTGAAAATCTGCATTTAACTGAAGCTTTAGTATTACCAATTAGAGATGCAGTAACACTAACTGGACAACCTCTTTTAAAACCCAGTGATTATGAAGCCATTAGCTATGGAAATGTGAATTAGTTGAAGATGTATTGACTGTTACTATCATCTCACTGAGATCTACCTGGGAAGTAGGTACTAGGTGGAGGGTGGGGAATGGGAGAATACAGCAGATGATAGAGAGGGAGAAAGAGAGAAGTGGTTTGGGAGCACAGACATCAGTTCCTAAAGACCACAGACCTGGCATGGTAAAGAAGATGAGGGAGGACCCAGAGGCTGTCCTGATCACTTGGAGAATGGGGTGAGGGTTAGGAAAACTTAAGACAAGAATTCTGGGAGAATAAGAGGGTCCCTAAAGGTTGTGCAGATAAGATTTCCTTATTGTATACGTGATCCCCTCATCTAGTAAGATGAAGAATAGTAGGTTGATCTACCGCGAAACCTGCAGGAAATACTAGTACTAATAAGTATGCCCCCCCAAAATAAATAAAATAAAAATCTTTTTTAAAAAACAAGTAATTGCATGCCCCAGATATAACAACCTTACCACTTTTGCCTCGTATGCTTCTGGTCTTTTGTTTCTGCACATATTCACACATGCATATCTTTGTTAGAATGTAAACCATACCTTACTGCACATATTGTTCGACAGTCTGGGCCTGGTATATCTTGAAACATGTTAGCGAGGTGGCTGTGAACAATTTTTCCTTATCTTTCTGTTGTTCTGGATGTGGCATCCATTCCCAGCCGCCTCCCTGCTTGCAGGGAGGGTGATCCCACAGAGACTGATGCTGGAGACTGACCCTGCTCAGCGGGGGCCCTCTTTGTTCACTGCCAGGTCCAAAGGCTCAGCTTAAAAAGATGGCAAGGCTCTGCTGATTTGTACATTACTTTGCATATATTTTCTTTCTAAGTAGAAGAGGCTTTTAAGTAAGCATATAAGATAAAACAAAATGGATTGATTAATGTAATCTACAGCCTAACATTCAGGGCCTCCCATTTGTGGAACTAAACCATATAATCACAGCCTGGGGTAAGAAAGCCAAGTCTGCACACACAGGAAAAAGCAGAGATCCGCCAAAGGAGACACACATTCACAGTACATACGACGGTGCCCTACGCCTTCTTCTCCTGTCTCCTGTGCTCTGTACTCTTGACACTGGCCAGCGGGGCAGAAGGGTTGAGCCTGACTATTTCTCAGCTAGGCCTTGCCTCTCCTTCCTCCTACCACTGCCTTAATTTAGCCCTTATTTCTCATGTGGACTACTGCAAAAGCCTTATACCTTGTCTTGCCCCTAATCTTGCCCCTTTCTACTCCATCCTTACCATGATAACATAAATATCCCAGGTAACATGACTATCTCTGTCTCTTCCTGTTTCCTGTCACTGTGTAACCAGCCATCCAAAACGGGGTGTTCCAGAACAGCCACCATTTTATTATGCCCGTGGATTCTGTGGGTCAGGAATTCAGGCAGACCAGGGCAGGATTGGTTTTTCTCTGCCCGGTGACATCTAGAGCCGGGATGACTTGCGTGGCTAAGACTGGAACAGCTGGAGTTGGAGGATGTACCTCTAAGATGCTTCTTTACTTGCATGTCCAGCTCTGGGCTGCAATGCAGAATGACAGGTTCAGCTGCGCCTCCTGACTGGAGAACCCACGTGTGGCCTCCTCCATGTCACAGCCTGAGGGGAATCAGATTCCTTCCATGGTGGCTCAGTGTTCCCAGTGCTCGTGTCTCTGGGGATCGAGGTGGAGGCCTCATGGCCCTTCCTGACCTAGCCTCAGAAGTCACATAGCTGCTTTTCCGCTGTATTCCATTGGTCCAAGCAGTCACAGCTGCCCCTTGACTCAAGGGAAGGGAACATAAATTCTACCTCTAGATGAGAGCAATATTAAACATTTGTAGCTATATTTTTAAATCATCTGTCTCTCTCTCTGTCCATCAATCTTCTATATTTATATAAACATAAAAGACAATTTAAAAAGACACACCCCAGGGGTGCCTGGGTGGCTCCGTGGGTTAAAGCCTCTGCCTTCGGCTCAGGTCATGATCTCAGGGTCCTGGGGTCGAGCCCCGCATCTGGCTCTCTGCTCAGCAGGGAGCCTGCTTCCTCCTCTCTCTCTGCCTGCCTCTCAGCCTACTTGAGATCTCTCTCTCTGTCAAATAAATAAATAAAATCTTAAAAAAAAAAAAAAGACACACACCAGGGCCACCTGAATAGCTCAGTGGGTTAAGTGTCTGACTCTTGACTTCAGCTCAGGTTATGATCTGAAGGCTGTGAGATTGAGCCCCACAGTGAGCTCTGTGCTAAGTGCCAAGTCTGCTTCAGGTCCTCTCTCTCTCTCCCTCTCCCCCCACTTCTTCCCTTGCCCGTGCTTGCTCACACATACGTAGGCTTGCTCTCTCTAAAATAAATTTTAAAAATCTTAAAAAAAAATAAAGATACACACCAAATTGTAAAGACAAGAGGAGGGAAGGAGACTTCTCTACACTTCCAAAGGAGGAAAAAGCTAGTGGGATTACAGGTGATTTTTATTTTGTACATAAAGGTGCTTCCCCTATTACCTCAAGCCTGCAAAGGCTAAGAATACTAGGATAGGTCCTTTGTTGGCACATTCTACAAGGAAGTGCTAGGCCCCCTCGCTATGTAGGGCATGCAAAGATATTGTGAAATGACTCTGCCAGTATCAGCCCACTACCCACCTTCAGGCTATGGAAGAGAGGCCAGAACATTCTTTAGGAGTTTTAAGAGGCCAGAGCAAAGGTTTCTTTGTAGAGAATGGTCTGAGTGCTGTGTTCCACAATCTATGCCACCTCCACTCTGCCATGGGGAATTCTCTCTCTCCTTAAACAAAGTGAGAGGGCTTCACAAGAATTATTTGGAGATCTTGACCCGTGTCTACTAGAATTTGAGGTTTACGGGCGCTGGTGACTGACTTTCACCACAAGAAGCCTGAAGGTGAAAATCCGAATGGAGGGGTGTGCCTTGCAGCAGAACGAAGAGAAAGACTCATTGACAAGATGCTGCACTTCCCCTGATGGGTGGGCCGTGGAATGGAGGGGGGACCCATTCAGGGGCCACCTGTGAACGGTGTGAGGGATGCCACCCAAAGAACCACTTGAAGCGTGGATAGGCCAAAGGGCACTAGAGCCAGCAGTCCCTGGTAGAAGGATCTCCAAGGTACAAATACCATGCTGGGTTACAGCTGTGTCTGTCACACAAGTGGGAGCTGTTTGCACCTAATCCTTCCTCAAGAGCCTCAGGAAAGAGCAGCTTGGTGGGTAGAAAAGGAAGAGAAATCTCCCTTGCATGCATTCCTCCTACACTTCCGCTTCCAGGACTGAAGGAGGCCCGTCTAGAGGGAGGAGGACGTTCCGTGTGGACACGAGACGGCGGCTGCAGCGCTGGACTGGACCCGATTTTTACAGCACTCCACTGAGCGCTCTTGTGATGGAACGGGATCAGAAAAACTAAGGATTTCATTCTAGAATGAGTTTTCTCAAGCAGCAGGAGAAAGAATAAAAAGTTGTTTCTTCCTAGAGCTATAGTGTGTCCAGTACATTCAATAAATCTATTATAGATTTTTTTCCAAATTTTATTTGGCACACATATGGCTCACTGTTATTTAAATGCCCGTCGAATCATTTCACTTCTGTTCTTAAAAACCTTCAGTTTCTTTGTATGGTAAAGATTAATTTTTAAACAAGGCTTATAAGGCTTCTCATGTTCTGGCCCCTGCCTATCTCTCTAGCCTCCTCTCCTGGTCTCAGCCACATACAACATGTAGTCCACCCATAGAGAAAGAAAGGTTCTATTTGTCTATTGTTTATTTATTTTTAATTAAGTAACATCTCTTTTAAGTAGGCTCCGCACCCAGCATGGGGCTTGAACTCACAACCCTGCGATGGAGAGTCACGTGCTCTCCCAAATGAGCTAGTCAGGCGCCCCTAGACATAAAGATTTGAAATGCATCATGGTGTCCTGTGTCTCTCCTCAGCTCATGTTGTTCTTTTGGCCTAGAATATCCCTCACCCTCACTCTTGTCTGAAGGACTGGCTCTGGTCCACCCTTCAGCTCAGGTACCACCCCTGCAGCCTCAGGCGAAAAGTTTCTTTCAGCCAGAGATTGGGCTGTCCAGTTGGTATGGCCAGTGCTTGAGACCAGGTAACCGGTAGGCACTCTGTTTCTGATCGTATGAACAAACCTCCCAGCATATACAAACAATGCGTGGCACTCAGTCAGTGTTTAGTGAGCAAAGACAGGAAAGGCTAAGAAGTGGAGTCCTTTAATCATCTTCCTGAAGATGACCACAGAAGTTAAGTTCTTGACGCCTTGCTGAAGCGAGGCAGGGAATACCAGGGAAAGCTCTGGGAGAGAGATGGCTCCCTAGTGCTGATGGAGCTTCTCCTCTGCCCCCCTGCAGGTTTGGCCACCAACTTGCCAAAAAGTGATCGCTTTACCTCCACTAGACCTTGACATCCGGAAGCCTCTGTCCTTGGCGTAGCTTTTGGCTCTTCTCTAATTTGGTCTTGGCGAAATTACTCTTGAGGTTTCTGACCTGTGGGTCTTTCTCCTGAGCCTTGCTCCCTGCTAAGGGGATTTGATGATGTGTGGGGTGGCAAGCGTGGGGTGCTGAGGATCACGTGGAAACTTTCGGAGGAGAGTAAAAGCTCTAGAAGTCACAGGTGCTAAGAAAGTTGGATCGTGGGCGCCTGGGTGGCTCAGTGGGTTAAAGCCTCTGCTTTCGGGTCAGGTCATGATCTCAGGGGCCTGGGATCGAGGCCCATATCGGGCTCCCTGCTCAGCAGGGAGCCTGCTTCCTCCTCTCTCTCTGCTTCTCTGCCTACTTGTGATCTCTCTCTCTCTGTGTCAAATTAAGAAATAAAATCTTTAAAAAAAGAAAGAAAGAAAGAAAGAAAGTTGGATCGTGCCGAGGTTTGGGCCAGTTTTGCCTCAGAACTTGGTGCCAGGCTTTTCTCACAGCCCTTTTGCATTTCAAGCTAATGAAACACATTTGTGTTTTTGGTTATGCTTTCTTTTGTTTTGCAGCAACCAAATAACTTGTTTTTGTTTTTTTAAAGATTTTATTTATTTATTTGACAAAGAGAGGTTACAAGTAGGCAGAGAGGCAGGCAGAGAGAGGAGGAAGCAGGCTCCCCGCTGAGCAGGGAGCCCGATGCGGGCCTCGATCCCAGGACCCTGAGATCATGACCTGAGCCGAAGGCAGAGGCTTTAACCCACTGAGCCACCCAGGCACCCTCAAATAACTTGTTATTAAGCAGTCCATTACTTAGTCCGGAATCAGCTGCTAAAGTTGCAGGCTTTATTTCTAACTTGATTGGGACTCTTCTGCCTCTTGGTTCTCTTGGCTGCTAATATGACTAGGAAGCCACAGAATTTTCAGATCCTTGGACTGGAAGGATTATAATACTGCACATTTATGAAATGCTTACAGGTTTGCAGATATTTCAGAATTTTTAAATACATTATGTCATCAGGATTTCATAAAAACCTATAAAGGAAATGTTATCATCATTTTAAAGATCTTACAGATGAAGAAAATGAAAACCAGCAAGTCTAGGTGATTTGTCTGAGGTTATAGAGTTCATTGGTGCCAGATCCAGGACTCTGCTAACTCTCAATAGAGTGTTCCATCCTGGAGTGTACACACGGTTTCCTCTATCTTGGTTAGTTCATGGCCCTGTGTCAATATGATAAGGCCATTAATAACTGACGTTGTGGCCACTTGTGGTTAAGAGTTCAGAACAAAATCAATAATGACCATACCTCCTGGGTGACTATTTCAAAATCCTTCCAGGAGGTAGTTGAGCCCATCTGAAGTGTCTAGGAAAATAAAAATTATATCAAGAATTCACTTAACATGTTGATTTTCTTAAAGCCTGCAGAGGGGCGCCTGGGTGGCTCAGTCATTAAGTATCTGCCTTCAGCTCAGGTCATGATCCCAGGGTCCTGGGATGGAGCCCTGCCCTGGGCTTCCTGCTTCTCCCTCTCCCACTCCCCCTGCTTGTGTTCCTTCTCTTGCTGTGTCTCTCCCTGTCAAATAAATAAAATAAAATAAAATAAAAAAGCCTGCAGAGTTTTTCATTCAAATTGTTCTGATGATGGTGTCAGAAGCAAGTCTACTTAATAAATAGCCACAGTCCCTGACTTTCCCTCGGCAGCAGAACGTGGCCAGTGGCATGTCGGAAAGAAAGTTATGCCTCCTTAGAGGACTTCTAGGCAGTCCTCTAGGATACATTTGCAGGGCAAGTTAGGGACAAGGTTCATCATGGAAAATTTGACATTAATCCTTTTACTCTAGTTTTTTTTTTTTTTTTAAAGATTTATTTATTTATTTCACAGAGGGAGAGAGATCACAAGGAGGCAGAGAGGCAGGCAGAGAGAGAGAGGGGGAAGCAGGCTCCCCGCCGAGCAGGGAGCCCGATGCGGGCCTCGATCCCAGGACCCTGAGATCATGACCTGAGCCGAAAGCAGAGGCTTCAACCCACTGAGCCACCCAGGCGCCCCTTTTACTCTAGTTATATAGTCGTAAAGAGCAAACATTTCCTCTGAATAAATGGAACAGCAAGTATGGCTTGTTAAATACAACAGGATTCAAGTCTCTGCTCTGCCAATTACTTAGCAGTGACCTTGGGTAAGTTACTTAAAACCCCCAGGCCGCAGTTAACTCATCTATTAAACAGGAATACTAACATTCACAAGGGTTTTGAAGATTTCTTGAAGCCTACTGAGTATCTTTTTCGCCAGTACCCATTTGGGGGTCCTCCTCTCCTACTCTGTATCCCTCTGGCCTGGTTGGGGGCTCCACCACCTCACTCCAGGAATGCAGAACGTGACCCAGGAGAGACTGCGAGGCCCCTGGCCATGAGACCAGTTCAGGGATGAGCACGTGACCCCATCTAATTAGAGTGTTTCTGAGCACTCAGGAGGAAGCTCTCGATTTCCCACTGAGAATAGACACTGGAAGACCATCTGGCTGGGGCAGCTCCAGTCACCTGTCCCCACGTACAACCTGAGAACAAAGGCAACAGGCAAAGGAAGGTGGAGCCAATCTGGGAGATAGAGGGAGACAAGGCTCAGATAACATTGTTAGAATCCAGTCCTGTCTGAAGTCAGCCCTATACCTGTCTCATGAGCCTGTAAATGCCCTTTCCACTTATACCTGATTGGTTCATGTAAATCAAGAGGATCTTACATGATACTACCTAAATTTGAGAAGAAAATAATGTACAGATTGAAAGTAGAGCATTCCTAGGAAAACTTTCGTAAGCTGAAATGACCTAAAGCAAAGAAACAATTACCATTTTGTAGAAGCAAAAATTCTCTTTGAATTTCTTTCTTTTTTAAAAATATTTTATTTACTTATTTGAGAGAGTGAGCACAAGCAGGGAGAGGGGCAAAAGGAGAGGGAAAAGCAGGCTTTGCGCTGAACAGGGAGCCTGACGCAGGGCTCCATCCCAGGACCCCAGGATCATGACTTGAGCCCATGGCAGACACTTAACCGACTGAGCCACCCAGGTGCCCTGAATTTCTTTCTGTTATTAAAAAGAAGTACTGATGAGGGTCTTTGCAAAAGCGAAGTGGCATAAAGTGAACTTTCAGACAGAAGGAGAAATGCGTGGGTAGAAAAGTGCTTAGCAAAATACCTGGTCATGGCAAGTGCTCAATAAAGCTTAGCTTGAGGGCGCCTGGGTGGCTCAGTGGGTTAAAGCCTCTGCTTTCGGCTCAGGTCATGATCTCAGGGTCCTGGGATCAAGGCCCATATCGGGCTCCCTGCTCGGCGGGGAGCCTGCTTCCCCCTCTCTCTCTGCCTGTCTCTCTGTCTCCTTGTGATCTCTCTCCCTCTGTGAAATAAATAAATAAAATCTTTAAAAAAAAATAAAAAAGCTTAGCTTGATTGTGCTTCTTATGAAGTTTGGTTCAGAAAAGAGAGACTTCATATTTACTTTGAATATCATGTCCATTTTGCCTGGCATGGTAAAGAGCCAGTCTTAATGAGAGGTGAAATCCCATGAGGTATAAGAGAGGTATCAGAAGGCTTTCCTAGTCTCTAAAACATCTCTATCCTTGGTACTGAGAGCTCTAGATGTCAAAAAGAGTCATTAATCCTTTGGTTTTAAGACCTTTAGAGGGAAGTTTCTTATTTAGCCATAGCTGCTGTGTGAATGAGTTCATTAGCTCTGTTGCGAAGGTAGATTTTATGAAAGTGACTCATAGAGATGGTGGAGGCCGCTGGGTGCTGGGGCGGGGCAGTGGGGGTAAGAGGAACACAGCTGTGCCCAAAGGAGACTGCGAGACTGAGCATCCAACCATCTTCCTCCAGGGCGGATGCCCTCGCTGTCCTTGGTACAGCCCAGGAAGGTCCAATCTTAGCAGGCATGTACTTTTTCTGAATTTAAAGAAGGCTATTTGGCTGAAATGGCCAGACACACCCTTGTTAAACAGCAAGCTCTGCATGTAACCCCCTCCTCCTCTTCAGTCCACACGGCCTCCCCCCAACCCTCCACCCCCCTTACCCTCACCCCACCCCGATCCTAGCCCTCAGCTGCAGATGTTCCGAGGGAACCAAGGACCAGGACAATGGTGGCAGCCTGAGGTTGGGGCAGGGGCTGAGGAACAACCACAGTGACAGGAGAATCAGAACTCTGCTCCCGTCAGGGGTGCACGAGGCAGGGGATCCATGACTCTTGCCTTCGAAGGAGATAACTAGATAAGGGGAATGGAGAAGCCACCTGGGCTGAGTCTGGGGTAAAGAGTTTAAAGTTCTGTCAGAACAAGGACAGACATGCCCCTGGGTAAGGACCTGCGTCATAGTTCAAAGAAATCAGGCAGATTCCTGGAAGCCGCAGTCCAACCAACTTCAGATGTCCTATTTAAACTTCGAGGCCCCAACCCCACCCCTCTCTCCTTTCCCCCCCCCCCCCTTTTTTTTTTACCCTTCTTTCCCTTTTCCTTCNTCTAGTCTTTAACTCAGGGCCTTTGTTTTCCTCCTTTTGAGCATATATACCCTCCCAAAGGTCTCATTGTGTTGATACGAGTTGTTTCCTCCTCAAAGTCTCGTTCTGTGACTGCGTGGACATTCCCGGCTTCTCTTTATTCTCTAGCCGATAGTTGTCAGGAGCAGAACGCCAGAGATTTGCCGCACCTGCTTTGCTGGAATGGCCCTAAGCCTCTGTCCTGCGGGTCAGGCCACAGAGCTCCCGGGAAGGTGGAACGTCACTTCCTGAGCCTGGTGGACTTATGGAAATATACCCCTACAAGAATGGAGAGAGAATTACAGAGGGAATTAAGGCTCTTGTACATTCATGGCATTTAAGGCCGAGTACCTATACCACCCGACATCATTATGAATTTGTTTCCCACACTCTGGGCTAAATTGCACTCTAACATTTTATCACTTCCTACTTCATTTTCACTCATCCTTTCACCCTCTATCTCACTGGTGCATTTCAGTAATTTTTCTGCACCCCCACCCCCAGCTACTATTAGCCCCAATACGAATGAGCATTTCTAAGGGTCCCTATCTCGGCATGACATGCATAAGATAATTTCTGTGATGCAAAAGGAGGTATGCAAGATATGCAGGACTGAAAAAGAATTCTTTATCATAAACACCATTAAATAAAATATGATGAATAATAAGAGTCTCATATTATGAATAATAGGAGTCTAAGCTTCAAGTTAAGATATTCTAGATCCCTCGGGCGCCTGGGTGGCTCAGTGGGTTAAAGCCTCTGCTTTCGGCTCAGGTCATGATCTCAGCGTCCTGGGATCGAGGCCCGCATCGGGCTCTCTGCTCAGCAGGGAGCCTGCTTCCTCCTCTCCCTGTCTCTCTGCCTGCCTCTCTGCCTACTTGTGATCTCTCTCTCTCTGTGTCAAATAAATAAATAAAATCTTTAAAAAAAAATATTCTAGATCCCTCAAAATCACATTCCCTATCAGCAGCTTGATCCCACCATTTAGAAACATTTTCTATACTACAGAATTTATTAACCGTCTTCTATTAGACAGAGTTCTCCAGAGACACAGAATAGATAGACAGATAGATAAACAAACAAGGAATTGGCTCCCATAATTCTGGAGGCTGAGAAGTCCTACCATCTGCTGTCTATAAACCGGAGACTCGGGAAAACTGTTGTGTAGTTCTAGTTCAAACCTGAAGGCCTAAGAACCCGGGGAGTTGATGATGTGGGTCTTGGTCCAAGTGTGGGAGAAAGCTAATGCTCCAGATCAGATAGTCAGGCTGAGGGTGATTCTTCTTTCCTCTGAAGTTTTTCCCAGTCAAGTTCTCAACAGATTGGATCAAGCCCACCTACACTGGGGAGGCAATCTGATTTGCTCAGGCTGCTGATGCGAATATTAATGTTATCCAGAAACATCCAGAAATAATGTTTAACCAAATATTTGGGCATTCTGTGTCCTGATCAAGTTGATACATAAAATTAACCATCACATGGCTCTATGATGAAAGTAATGATATTAATTGAAATGTAAGCAGTGGTGATAACTTGACAGCTCAAAATAGCAGCACACTTGAAAGATTCTCGACAAGTATTTATTGGGCAACTACAATGTAAGAGGTATCATCTGGACCAGGAAAGGCCAACGGTGACTGATTCTGCTTTGGAGGATCAGGAGAGATTTTTACAAAGCCAGTAAAACTTCAGTTGAGTTTTCCAAGAAGAATGAGTATTCATAGGATTATCAAGGGAAAAAGGTTATTTCAGGCAGGGGGAAGAGGACCATTCTGGGAAGTGTGAGTGGTTCCATATGGCTGGAGTAGAAGGTCGCTATAAAGGAGGAAATGTACAGGGGTAGGTAGAGGCTAGCTCACAAGGGCCTTGTAGCTTGGAGTACACACTGTAGGCCCATGAGCCATTTCTCCTTCTTATGAACAGAACTTTGATTTTGTTCAGGTGGTAAAGTATCCAGGGTCGGGACAAAAATCACAATTGGCCTTAGCCAATCTAGACAATCTGCTTTACATTTGATGAAAATGCTTAGTGTAGGGCTGGGTACAGCGCTCAGTCTGGCTAGAAACAGAAGTCTGGTCGATGGACAACATTGAGGAAAGAGTTTCATCTTTGATCAAAAAAAAAAAAAAAGAAAGAAAAGAAAAAAGAACTGTATACCAGGAATTCCCTCTCTCCTCCCGCCCCTCCTTTGCGATTTAGATGTCGTCGCATGAGGGTGTAATATCTAGAGTTGCAACAGCCATCTTGTGACCCTGAGGATGAAAGCCACCCTGTGAGGATGGAAGAGAAAGGACAGAAAGTTTTGGGGTCTCCAACAACATCACAGAGTCACCAAACCAATCGTAAGACTGCCTATTTTAGGAATATCCTATGGCTAAAGCCCCTGTTAATTTGGCTTGCCGTCCAATTGGTCATGATGTTGTCAATGCCAAGGATGACATTTGTATGTATGGTTAAGGAGTTTGGACCTTGATCATGAAAAGGAATGGGAGCAGTGGAAAAGTTTATGCGGGGAAATGAATTGCCAAATTTGTGCTTGAAAACCGTAATGCCGGCTGCCATGTGCAGAATGTGCTGTTAATGGAAGAAAGCATGGCAGAGATCGGTTACAAAGCCACAGCAACTGCCCAGGAGAGTAGGTGGAACCTAAGCAAAAGAAGTACCGAAAACTGGGAAGAGGGGAGAAGTCTGAGAACTATTTTTAAGTCAGAATAACTTAATGACTAAGTGGACGTAGGAGGTGGGGAAGACAGGAGAATCAAGGATAGCTCAGGGTTTCTGGCTCATTTGACTTGAGAGACAGGACATCTGACTCTAATTCTGGCTTTGCCACAAGCTAGTTGAATGATCCTAGGCTAGTTTCCTCTTATTTCAAGAGGGCAGATTAAAAATATGATAGCAGATAGATGTTATCTCTCCTGACAGTTCCAACTCTCAGGAGCACTTTTTGCTGAGAGGATAAAAGGGGCCAGGAGGACCACCCTGGGGAAGGAAGAACCCCTCTCCCTCCACCGGATCCTCAGGTTTGTTTGTGTAACACTGGATGGCGGGCGGGCGGCTTTGAGCTTTTCTCCGCCTTTTCGGCTTAGATTGACAGCGATCGGAGGAGTGGGGCAGAAGGCATCATGATGCATGGTGATGTCCAAGCATGCAAAGGAAAACCAGCAAAACATCATTTCTCATATGCTCTCAAGACGTATCCTTTATTAAACTCCCCATATAAAGCCTTGTCCACACTCCCTAGGACTTACTGCTGGGCACGGAGGTCTTTCGCCTCTGTAGATCTGCCAGCTGCAGAGGGCAACCATTTGGACTTAGAAAAAAAACAATTGCTCCTTTTTTCACGAGGGCCAGAGACAAGGGAACAGGTAACAAAGATGCCTTTAGCCTCCAGGGGGTGGGAGGAGGGGATGATGTAAACCCGGGATAAAGCCCGGGGCACTGTTGCTGGGATACGTGGCTGCTGGGTTGCAGAGGTCACAGAACCAAGGAAAGGGTTTCACAAGTGGCTAATTAGTTTTGTTTTATTTCTCCTTATAGAGGGGTTGCCTCAGGCTCACCAAGACTTACTACAGTTCCAACACTTAATCTTTCTCACTCCTATACCACCTTTCATATTAGTGTTACACTTTATCTCATCGGATAGGGTAGAAAGTTTGAGAAACACAAGGTGCAGACCCTTCCCTCTATTCAGGGCAATTCTGTAAGGCCGTGACTGCTCCGGACCACCCCCTCCCCCTTACCTCCCCCCCCCCAACCACGGGATCAGCAGGAGGCCTCTGTCGCAACTGCATCATAATTCAACATCTTTCCCTGCCGATCCTGTTTCATGCCCTCTCTTAGAGGAATTGTTCCCGGTAGCAAGGCCCAATAAAATTCCTGCATCTGTCAAAGAATAACCAGAGCTGGACAGTAGGTAAAGCAGTTAAAAACATTTCATTCAGGAGTTATTGCAATAGAAGAAAAGAGGTCTCAGTATAGAGCTGGGCTCTATTCCAAATTCAACAAGGAGAAGGAGTGGGGATTTATAGCCAAGGAGTGGGGCTGGGGGTCAGTGGATGGAAAATTACTAAGAGGAAACATCAGGGGTGAGGGAGGATTCTGATGAAAACGTCTTGGCAAGATTCTTGCTGGTCGCAGCCCCGGGTGGTCAGTATTCTGGGGGATGCTAGGAGATGAAGGGTTTTCCTGGGTATAGAGGGTGATCAGCCATCCAGGGTGGGGAGTCCTCTAATAAACTGGCTTAGTATTTTTGCTAAAACTGGAGGATGCAGTCTTGACAAGGACAGACATTGAAGCCCAAGGTCAAAGCCTAGCAGAGAAGAAGCCTTAGGAGACTGACTAGAGTTTGGTCAAGGAGACAGTCTTCACATGCAAATTTCTGACTGTTTCCTGGGGAACCTGACCTGTGACACCAACATAGAATCATCAATCAACTCTATTTTTCTGGGCAAGGACACATGCACACTCACACACACACATACACTCTCTTCTATCTATTCTCATTATTATCATTTTATTCTTTTTAAAAAAATAATTTAATTCCAACAAAGAAAGAAGCATAGCCTCAGAATTAAAAATGTTTTGAATTAAGTAAGTTTAGTTTAATTAAGAAACAAAACCCCTAGTTAGACAAAGATTTCTCAGGACACAAAAAGCCATAAAAGAAAAAAATCAGAGGATTAGACTTCATCAAAATTTAAAACTCAGCTCTTTATTTTTTAATTATTTTTTAAAGATTTTTATTTATTTATTTGACAGGGAGAGAGAGATCATAAGTAGGCAGAGAGGCAGGCAGAAAGTGAGGGAGTAGCAGGCCCTCGGCTGAGCAGAGAGCCCGTTGCGGGGCTCGATCCCAGGACCCTGAGATCATGACTTGACCAAAGGCAGAGGCTTAACCCACTGAGCCACCCAGGCACCCCAAAACTCTATTCTTTGTTTTTTTTTTAAAGATTTTATTTATTTATTTATTTGACACAGAGAGAGAGAGAGAGAGATCAGATCACAAGTACGCAGAGAGGCAGGCAGAGAGAGAGGAGGAAGCAGGCTCCCTGCCGAGCAGAGAGCCCGACGCGGGCCTCAATCCCAGGACCCTGAGATCATGACCTGAGCCGAAGGCAGAGGCTTTAACCTGCTGAGCCACCCAGGCGCCCAAAACTCTGCTCTTTAAATGCCACTAAAAGACAGGCACAGATTAGGAGAAAATATTTGCCAAAAACATATCTGTAAAGGACTTGTTTCCAGAAACTCTCCCAAAGCAATAGAGCACAAACAACTCAATTTTTAATATGGGCAAATGCTCTCTTAATAAAAGAAAGAGAGAGAGAGATGGAAAATAAGCCCATGAAAAGATACTCAACATCATTATCAGGAAAATGTAAAGCAAAACCACAGTGAAATATCACTATACACCCCTTAGAATGGCAAACAAACAAACAAACGAAGAAACCGACCCTAGTAATACCAGGTACTGACAAGAATATTGAGTAACTTGAACTGTCATCCCTTGCTGGTAAGAACGCAAAATGGTGCAGCCATTTTGGAAAACAGTGTAGCAGTTCTTCATAACGTTAAACATATATTTACCATACGACCCAGCAATCCTATTCCTAGATATTTACCCAAGAGAAATAAAAACATGTTCACACAAAGACCTGTATACAAACGTTTATAGCAACTTATTCATAATTATCAAAAATGGAAAGCAATCTCTGTGTCCACCAACTGCGAAATGGGAAAAAAAATTATGGTACCACCATATAATGGAATATTACTCAGCTATTAAAAGGATGATCTAATGAAACAAAACACACAATAACATGAATTGATCTCAAAATAATTGCACTCAAAATAATTAAACACAATAAAGTGAATGAATACTCAAAAATAATTACCCCTCAAAATACAATATAAATCTCAAAATAATCTACAAAATAATTCACTAAGTGAAAGAAGGCAGACACAAAAGGCTACATATGTATGATTCCATTTCTATAACCTTCTGGAAAAGAAAATTATAGAGATAGAAGTTAGATCAGTGTTTGCCAGGTCCTAGGGGAAAGTTCTGGGGTTGATAAGTAAATAGCGTGCTTTGACTATCTTGGTAGCTTCACAAACATTTATATTACTCAATATTCATTCAACGGTATATGTGAAAAGGGTGAATTTTGCTGTATTAAATTTTATCTCAAGGGGCTCCTAGGTGGCTCAGTTGGTTAAGTGGTGACTCTGGATTTCGGCTCAGCTCATGATCCCAGAGTCCTGGGGTTGAAGCCCAAGTCAGGCTCCCTGCTCAAAGGAGAGTCTGCTTCTCCCTCTGCCTCTGCCCCTTCCCCTGCTCGCGTTCTGCATTCTCTCTCTCACTCTTCTAAAATAAATAAACAAGTCTTTAAACTTCCCTAAACCTAACTTAACACAAAACATCACTGAATTCTTCTTATTACTACTGTTTTTGTTTGTTTTGCCACAGACTAGTGAAAACTTGGGCACTACCGATACTGACCTGTGGAGAGGAAGGGAAGCAGGGACAGAAGGCAGTAGCTATCGAATCAAAAAAGTTTTTCTAGACATTTGGAGCATGTGTATAGGTTGAGGGAAGGAGTTAGTTTTGAGAGGAGAGACCAAAGTTACTGGAGGGGGAAGCAGCTCATGGATGGCATAAGAAGACTAATCAGAAGTCTTAATGGCAAAAAACAGCAACCCAATTCAAGCGATGTTAAGCACAAAGAAAAGATTTGGCTCACATAACTGAAAAATCCAAAAATTTAAAAACAACGCTGCCAGTACTTATCTTAGCTGAGGCTGCTATAACAAAATACCATAATCTGGGTGGCTTAAACAATAGACATTTAGTTCTCACTGTTCTGGAGGCTGAGAAGTCTGAGATCAGGATACCAGCCTGGTCACGTTCTGGTGAGAACTCTCTTCCTGGCTTGCAGATGGTCCCCTTCTTGCTATAACCTTACACAGCAGGGACAGAGAGCAGGCTCTCTGGTCTCTTCTTGTAAGACATTAATCCCATCATGACGCATAGGGGTTAGGCCTTCACATATGAATTTGGAGGGTGGGGACACAAATATTCAGTCCATAACAGTACACAAGCTCTGTATTTCTTGGCCTCTTTTGCCTCTCCTCAGCCTTGGTCTGCAGCAGGCTCACTCTATACGAGACATGGCCAGGCTTACACCGGTCTTATAACTGGCAATCCCAGAGAAAAGAATGCAATTGACAGTCCTCCATCCTTGAAACAGACTCCATAGCCTTATTGAAGTCATGAGCCCACCTTGTGCTAGGGAAAGCCAGAGTCCCATTATTGACAGCCTAAAGCACATGGAAAGGGAAGGGGAGTTAGAGAAGGAAGGAATGTAGGGCAGACAGAAAAATACCATGTAGGGTGGTTATCATAGACTCACATACTTGGGAGGGGATAGAATTCACAAGACAAATGAAGAAGTCATTCTGCTAGGGGATTCCTTCCTTTGAGACTGATGGGAATGAAGTAAGTGTGGATGAAATGTAGAAAAGGTGTGTGGTTTTTACTGGGGAGAGGGAAATGTGGTCAGGAAAATAAAGTCTCTCATATCTGTCAGCCCCTCTTTTGAGCCCGCCTGAGAAAAAAGCTAAGCAGAGATAAACAATGGCAGGAAATACAAAGCTAGACTACTGTCATGGTTTGACTATTTGAATGCCAACACCCTCCCCAAGCCCTAAACTCCAATATGATAGTATTTAGAGGTGGGGCCTTTGAGAGGTGATCAAGTGTAGATGAGCTCATGAGAGTAGGGTCCTTATGATGGTGTTAGTGACCACATAAGAAGAGACCAGAGAGCTTACTCATTCCCTGTCTCTGTCTCTCTTTTTTTTTTAAAGATTTTATTTATTTATTTGACACAGAGAGAGAGATTACAAGTAGGCAGAGAGGCAGGCAGAGAGACAGGGAGAGGAGGAAGCAGGCTGCCTGCTGAGCAGAGAGCCCGATGCGGGCCTCGATCCCAGGACGCTGGGATCATGACCTGAGCCAAAAGCAGAGGCTTTAACCCACTGAGCCACCCAGGCGCCCTCTCTTTCTCTTTCTTATTGTATGAAGTAAGAGGTGAGGTCCTTTGCTGAGAGTGAATGAGTGAGGGAGTAGAGGTCGAGGGCTTGAGAAGAGCAGTAAAAGCTTTGGAAGAACTGTTGGGGGCATCAGGGGCCATAAAAGAACAAACACGCGATCCCCAGGTGGCACTGGAAAGAGACCGTCCTACCCATCCCACAAGGCTGGGTTAAAATATGTTTTCCATGAAATCGTGCCCCTGTTGGAAGGTATCTCACACTCCTCCAAGCTTCAGGGCATTCAGGGCCATTTTAGAGTCCTTATCTTGTTTACACAGGGCTAAGTCTTCCGCCAGCCACCTCGATCAGGCTCCTGAGTCTGGAGACTGATGGTCTGGATGCTGACTGAGTTCAGTTTCCAATTACCTGAGGCTCTTGAGTTTGGGGAAGTGAGTAGTAAAAGTCTGGATGGAGATGGGTTTATTTAAAAACATATCTGAATCTATTCAGTTTCTGAATTTGGGTAGCAAAAGTTCCAAAAAAGAATTTGAATAGTGAGGCTATTTCAGTTTGCGCATGCGTGTGGCGTGCACGAGTGAGTGCGCATGTGCGTGCGTGCGCGCGTGTGTGCGTGCATCCCTGGTAACTCGCCAGCCGTACTGTACTCTCTTGAAGGCACAACTCGTGTGTGACTAATCTTCATGTTTCTGCAGGTCCTCACGTGACGAGTGCTCAATATTTGTTAAGTTAATAAATAAAAACTCGCAGCTTTCCTCGCTTTTCTTTGTTCCTAGGAAAGTTTACTGCTCCATTAAGATAATTTAAGGTGAATCCAAAGGAACAACTTTAAAGAACTGCTCTTGTGGGCGCCTGGGTGGCTCAGTGGGTTGAAGCCTCTGCTTTCGGCTCAGGTCATGGTCTCAGGGTCCTGGGATCGAGGCCCGCATCGGGCTCCCTGCTCAGCAGGGAGCCTGCTTCCTCCTCTCCTTGTCTCTCTGCCTGCCTCTCTGCCTACTTGTAATCTCTCTCTCTGTGTGTCAAATAAATAAATAAAATCTAAAAAAAAAAGATTAAAAAAAAAAACTGCTCTTGTGATTGGGACTCCTTCCAACTGCGATTACAAGCACGTGCCTTTCTTTTTCTTTAACCCCACCCCCCATCAGACAAAACCTGAATCCGTTTCAGGAGATGGATTTTTGCTGCTTGTGTGAAATTTTCTGGCTCCTAGTCAAATGGACATTGCAGGAGTATGAAAAAATGGCTTTGTTCTCCACACAAATGAATTCATTTAAGTGGCACACAGTTTCGATTTCTTATTACCTTTCAGAAGGGTAAAGCATTAGGGAATTTTAAGGTATCATTATTGTCTGAAACTGCTGAATAAGGAATACCTGCGTGGTAAACAACTCGCTGAACCGCCTTAATGCTTCTGAGATAAGGGAGCACATTGTTTATTGTGCCTGAAACCTGTTTCCAATACAAGGATCGTACAAGCCTTGGTTAAGGAGGAACAATAATAACACGTAACCTTGAACATAGAGTACAGCTCTGCTGCTTGTTCTTCATTTGTAACTGTATCCTTAGATAAGGCTGAATCTCCGAGACTCCCAACAAAGAGATGGAAAGATTCTGATAATAACTGAAATGTCTTTGTTTCTGCATGTTCGTCTAGCATCAACACAGAGTTGGCGTTTAATAAATATTCATTGAAGGAGGGGATGAATGAAGAAACACAGACTCCATTGCTAGAGATCAAAGCTTTATAAAGGCATTTCCCTAGGAGAAGACAAAAGAAACAAAGCACCTAGCCTTGTTTTCTAAGTAACCTAGAATTGTGTTTAGGGACTTGGGAATGTGAGGAGAGAGAAGTACACGTTTCCGATGGTGGGCTCAGGATAGAGGTTCACCAACACCAAAGTGGGTGCATGTTTTAATTCATAACGGCCACAAATGCTATTTGTCTAAACAGGAGCAAACAGGGAGGCACAACGTTGGATTTTATTTTCATCTGCACTTCTAACTTCTAACTAACACGGTGGCCTTTGACATGTCATACAATTCTCCTAAGCCTCAGTTTCCCTATTTGTAAAATGGATGTAGATCATGGAGGTTTATGGGAATCAAATACTATACATAAACATGTGTAAGATTGAGCCTGGCATATTGTTATTCACTCAACAAATACTTATGTGCCAGGCACCAGGGACATACAGGCAAAAAAGACAAGGTCTCATCCCTTGAAGAGCTTTTAGTCTTGTGGGCAAGATACACAAATAAACAAGTGTTGAGATCATGACAGATGGTGCACTGTGAGAGCAAGAAGAAGAATGTCTAAGTCAGATTGAGGAATGTAGGAAAGCCTCCTGAGGTGGCAATTCTGGAGCTGAGTTTTGAAGAAGTAGGAGGTACACCGACAAAAATGAGAAGGTCATTCCACACGGACTGGATAGTATTTGCAAAAGCCAAGTGGCATGAAACTCCTGAAAGTTTAGGGAACTGCAGATAGTTTGGTACAACTGGGGCAAAGGGGGTGGGGTGGGGGGAGGCAGCAGATGGGGTGAGAGAGGCAGCCCGAGTACAGATCACAAAGAGCCGTGGGCATCATGTTTAAAGAGAGTGAACTTTGGGGGCGCCTGGGTGGCTTAGTGGCTTAAAGCCTTTGCCTTTGACTCAGGTCATGATCTCAGGGTCCTGGGATCGAGCCCCACATCAGGCTCCCTGCTGAGCAGGGAGCCTGCTCCCCCCCCCCCACCTGCCTCTCTGCCTACTTGTGATCTCTCTCTCTGCCAAATAAATAAATAAAATATTTTTTTAAAAAAAAGATTTTTGCCACCAAAAATACGGTCAACACAGCAAAATTTTATGGAGAGGTGAATCAAAACTTGGTTTGTGTTTAGAAAGCTCATGCTGGGTATAATGTGGGGAAAGAATCATAGAGACGCAGCCTGGAGCCAGTGGGTTTCATTTGAGATCCCTGTAATAATCCAGACCAGAGAAAAATGAGCATCTGAGCTAAAGTAACGGAATGAGGAGGAGGTGGTGGTGGATCTAAGAGCCATTTAGGGGGTAGAGCTTGCAGGGTGAGGGTAGAGGGTAGGCAGTAAAGGAAATGAAGCACTCTAAGATGATTCCCATCCAACTAGGTCGATGACATTGCCTTTCACTGGGATGGAGAGCACAGGAGAAGATGCAGGTTATAGATGAGAGCTGAGAGGGTAAAAATGATGCCTTTCATGTAGGATATGTGCAGTCTTATATTGTCTGTGAGTCATCTCAGTAGAGATGTTCAGGAGACAGTTGACTCTATGGATCTGTATTATCAGTATGGTTTGGAAAGAATGACCAAGACTGCTAGTTGTTCTCCAATATTTATTGCCTCTTATTCTTTGGTACTAGAATTCCCTGCCCCCTGTTTTTGGCTGAGCCGGTGGACACCTAGAATAAAAACTACACTTCCCAGCTTCTTTTGCAACTGGATATGGTAACAGGATTAAGATCTTGACGATAAAATGTAAGTGAAATGTCACGTGAGAAGTTCTGAAAACCTTACTTTAGATTCAGCCCATATATATACCCCATGCCCCTCCTTTTGAGCCTGTCCCTTCCTCTATTTTCCTGCCCAGATGACTGTCACCACCCTGGCCAATAAGCTTGAGACCACTTAAAGGAGACCAACAAGAGAGGAGGATCCTGGGCAGGCCCATCACCTCCCATTACTCCGGAAGAGATCATTCACGCTGAATGTGTGAATAACACTCGCTGGAGTTGCATGGTGCACAGCCTGTGCAAATGGAGCCCCGAGCCTGGGTCTCTGACATCATGGAGCTTCATAACAGCTCTGGACTATTTGCTCAGACTTTTATGTGAGAAGGAAAAAACTCCAGAACTTCTCTTTCATTCAAGTGTTTAAACTAGCAGTATTCTAGTTTTCTCTCAGTTGCCACAAAATCTAATCCTAAACCCCACGAGGAGTCAGCAACCCCTGGGAGAGAGTTGAAGCCACAGGTACGGATCCGGCCCCCCGGGGGGCTGTGTATGGATGAGGAGCGGAGGACGACCACGGCGCCTGGAAGGCAGGAGCCGAAGGCATCCCTCACACCCTTTCCTCCGTCCCTTCTGAAACGTCCTTCGCTGTTTCTTCTTTTCCCTCCCCGTGCCTCAGGGATGAGCACGCGTCTCCTCCTCGTCCAGACCCTTCTGTCACAGGTGTCCTGCTCCAAGCATGCGGCGCGGGGAAAGCAGCCACCGCGACTGTAACAGCTTTATTGAGATAGAATTTACATACCACGTAATTCAGCCATTCAAAGTGTACAGTTGGATGTTTTTGTGCTGTTTTCACAGGGTTAGTCAGCCGTCGCCACCATTTAATTTTAGGATGTTTTTCTGCCAGAGAAAGAAATGGGATGAGGTATCCATTAGCAGCTGCTCCCCATCCCGTGGCGATGACTTCTAACTGTGTCATCGGTGGTCCCTTGTAAACCTGACACAAACCGCGTGGTGAAAGCAATGCCTCAGGCAGAGAAAGGCAGAGAACGATAACGCCGAGGACACGGAGGCGCAGAGAGGTTGTTACCCCGCGCAGGGTGACACAGACAGTGGCAGAACCAGGTCTTCTGCTTTCCAGCCAATGCCCTTTCCCTTTTCTGAAAAATGCGGTGAGCATTCCCTAGGGACTCTTTGAATCGAGTGATAAGGTACCATGAAAGAATAACGACCTTTCTTTTCTCTAGAAATCATTTCAAACTTACAAAAATGTAAGAATGCTGCAAAGAATTCCCACATGCCCTTCACCCAGATTCCTCAATTGCTAACGTTTCCCACATGTGTCTTTCATTCTCTCTGCCTGTGTACAGACTCTATTTTTTCTGAACAATTTGAGAGGAAGTTGCAGACCTAATACCCCAATATCCCTTAATACTTTGTTATGCATTTCCTAAAAACAAGGACATTCTCTGACATAACTACAGTGCAAACACTGATACAATGTTACCATCTAATCCACAAACAACATTCGAATTTTACCATCTGTCCCAACGATATCCTTTATGGGTCTCAAATCCAATCCAGGATTATGCGTTGTATTTCTTTGTCAGTTCTCTTTGGTCTCCTTTAATTTGGACTAATTCCTCAGCCTTTCCTTACCCTGCATGTCATTGACATTTGCAAAGAGTACAGCCAGTTATTTTGTAGAATATTCCTCAATTTGATTTTGTCTGATATTTTCTCCCGATTAACTTTAGGTCATGCGCTCTGGGCAGGGCTACCACAGAGTAATGCTTTGTTCTTTTCAGCGTACATATTAGGGGTACATGATGTCTGTTTACCCCATTACTGGCACAGTTAAATTTGGTCACTTTGTTAAGCTGTTTTTTGCCAAATTTCTCTATGGTAAAGTTAATTAATAAATATTTTGTACTAAAACAGACTCTTTTTTTTAAAGATTTTATTTATTCATTTGACACAGAGAGAGAGATCACAAGTAGGCAGAGAGGCAGGCAGAGAGAGAGGAGGCAGCAGGCTCCCTGCTGAGCAGAGAGCCCCATGTGGGCCTCGATCCCAGGACCCTGGGATCATGACCTGGGCCGAAAGCAGAGGCTTTAACCCACTGAGCCACCCAGGCGCCCAAAACAGACTCTTAAATACAGAGAACAAACTGGTGGTTGCCAGAGGGGAGGTGGGTGGGGGGATGGGTGAAAGAGGTGAAGGGGATTCAGAGCACACTTATCATGGTGAGCATTGATTAATGTATAGAATTGTTGAATCACTATACTGAATACCTGAAACTAATAGTGCACATTAATTATACTTCAATTTTTAAAACATTTTCTCAAAAAAATAAGCATTTTGTACTTATTAATAAGGGATTAATAAATATTTCATTGGAAGATCCTGTGAGATGATATAAATATTCTTTCTCATCAAATTTTCATTCACTAGCTTTATTTTCTTAGTTTTTTTCATCCACTTCTTTTAGTACCCACTGATGCTTCTTGCCTAAATCAATTTTTATTATGATGGTTGCCAAACGATGATTTTCTAATTCCATCATTCTTTCTATATTTATTAGTTGGCATTGCACTGTGAGGTACAGTTTTCTTTTGTTTATTTATTTATGTAATTTTAGACTCACAGACTCCTATTTTGTTTATAATGGATGAATATATTTGTCTTGATATTTATTTTTATTCTTAATTTTGATTATTTTGATTCATAATCACCCTTAATTTGGTCAATGGGAGACCCTTCAAACTGGATCCTGGTTGACATGTTGTCACCATTCCTGAGCATGACCTCGCTTTCCAGGACAAGGTGTTGTGGGTTCATCTCATACATTCATTGGCTTAGCCCCCATATTAGTTCCTGTGGGGGCTATCACAAATTATGTATAACAAATTAGGGCTTAAAACAACAGAAATTTATTCTCTTACAATTTTGGAAACTGAAAGTCTGAAATAAGTATCACTGGGGTAAAATCTAAATATCAGCAAGGCCATGCTCCCTTGGAGGCTCTAGGAAAGAATCCATCCCTTGTCTCCTCCAACACTTCCAGTGGCTGCCAGCATCCCTTGACTTGTGGCCACATCACTCCAGTCTCTGCCTCTTCGCTGACATCGTCCCCTCCTCTTCTGCCTGTAAGCTCTTTCTGCCTCTCTCTCATAAGGACGCTAGTATTGGCATTTAGGGCCCGTCCAGATAATATGGGATAATCTCCTCATTTTGAGGAGAAACTCAATCACATCGGCAAAGATCCTTTTTCCAAATAAGATACTATTTACAGGTTCCAGCGGTTAGGATGTGGATGGATAATACTTGGTGGGCTATTTTTTTAGGCTACTGTGCCCTGGAATCTGTCATTTCTTGATGATGCACTGGTTCCTTTTAACAGATCTGGTATTTTCTTTTTCTTTCTTTTTTTTTTTTTAAGATTTTATTTATTTATTTGACACACAGAGAGATCAGAGCACAAGTAGGCAGAGAGACAGGCAGAGAGAGAGGGAGAAGCAGGCTCCCTGCCGAGCAAGGAGCCCGATGCGGGCCTCGATCCCAGGACCCTGAGATCATGACCTGAGCCGAAGGCAGAGGCTTTAAGCCACTGAGCCACCCAGGCACCCAGATCTGGTATTTTCTAATGATATTTAGAAGCCAAGACGTGGATGCCAGGTATGCTCATGGCTACTTGGATTTTTTTTAAGGATTTTACTTAATTATTTATTTGACAGAGAGGGAGAGAGAGAGCAAGAACAAGCAGGGGGAGAAGCAGATTCCCCACTGAACAGGGAGCCTGATGGGGGGCTTGATCCCAGGACCAACTGAGCCACCCAGGCGCCCTACTACTTGGATGTTTTACTTCAAGCCGATGTACAGAGAGAGCTGGGAAATTATACAGACAAGAAAAATAGAATAGAATAGAATGATAAATGGGGATGTATGCCTGTATATGTGTATGCCTGTGTAAGTATATATCTCTATATATAGATTCACATAAATACACATAAGTCTGTCTATTTACATTAAAAACCAGGAGTTCATACAGATACCTGCAATTCCAATCTAGCTCCACAGAGTTTACTCTAGCCTTCTTCCCTTCTGTATTTGTAACCAGATACAGAGCTGTCTGATAGTAAGAGACCTGGCTCCTATTATCCTCAATACGCTGACTTATTTCCTCGGATCCCCTGTAACTAGTCTCCTGACTGCCAGCTACATCGACACAGCCCTGTTGCTGCCGACCACACTGACTCCAGAGGATGAATCCTGTCAGCCCTGGAGAAGGGGATGGGTAGCTAGGACCCTCTAATGAAAAGAGGCAAGAGAAGTGGAATTGTCTGTGTCAAAGACAAATCTCCCACTGGGGTCAAACCACCTTTATTCGTGATCTTGCATTTGTTATGCTCAGAGAGATGTCCTCAAGTTCCAGAAATGAGAGAATGATTTTTACAATCTAACATCCTCAAGAGCTTCCATCCTACAAGCTTCAAGCTGACAGTGAGGGGTTCAGAAGTTCCCCAACACAGCATACATATTCACATTTAGTGCTGCATTTTCTCATCCTTTGAAAGAAATTGTGGATTGCCAGACATGCTGAATCTTAAATTGCTTACAGACATAAAATTTTTTTTTCAGTTGGATGAACACCTTCGTATTTAAAAAACCCTAGAAGACCCTGGGGAAAACCATTTTAAAATCCACTCAGACACACTAACAGATGATTTTGCCCCTCACTAACTCCATTTCTGATGTTGTTAATGGGAGGAAGGGTGGCGTTCGGCAGGGCCATTTCAACTCCACACAAACATTGGATTTATTGTTCTATTGTGTAATATCATTGTCTAACACCTAAAGAGGTTTTCCTATCAGGAAATAGAGATTGGGTGGTGATGGGTGGCAACCAGAGGGAAATTAGTAATTAGAATGCATTTGGATGATTCTTCCAAATTTCTTCAGGCACAATTTTGCTCTTTGCTCTCTGGGTAAAAAAAAAAAAAAAAAAGAAAGAAAGAAAAAAGTGCATGCGTGCATGTGTGTGCGTGTGTGCGCGTGCGTGTGACTATTTTAGTTGTCTCAATCCCTGGGCTGCTTATGCATTAATAACATTCCAAAAATGCAACAGATTTTGTTTTTTCTGCTATCCCGTATGCCAGGCATCTGGGGTGAGACAAGGAAAATGGAAACCTGAAAGCCTCCTGAAACTGTAGAGTGACAGTCCTGCTTGGGTCTAATTTTCCTTTTCAGTTACAAAGCTTCAGAAATTAAAGGGAGAATATTTAAAAAGTTGTGGGGGGCGGGGCAGACTCTGGTTACTACATACCACAGGTTAAAAAGAGGAAGATGTATGTCAGGACATAGAGGAAATGACAAGGCACATTTGCAGTAATTAAGGCTTTTTTACAGGGTCTAGATACGTGGGGTGACTATAAGGCAAAGAGAATTTCTTTAACACCATGCAACTTACTCAGACGTTCAAAAGAGTTGTGTCTGCTTCAAAACAGCCACCCAGGGAGTCCGTGCACAATTCTAAGGAGAATATATGGTCTTGCCAAACATTTTGGAAACATCTTTTGGAGTTGACTTCAGAGCCACTTAATGAGCAACATAAAATTTTAGACTTCTGACTATAATAGCAAATATGTTTTTCCCACCAAAACTAGACTTCCCAGCCATTTATTACTCTTTTATTCTTCTAATTTCACTTTAAAGACTTGGAATTTTCCAGAAAGTCACCATGAAAGATCTTTTAATGCAATTCAAAAGAACATGTCATTAGTGATAATTATGATATTAATAACTCCTTACTGGGCTACATACATTTTTTTTGCACCCTTTTTCTCATCCTACCAATGAGAAAACTAAGCCTCGGAGAGAGGTTAAGCAACTAGATCAAGGTCGTGGTTCAAAAGTGTCAGAACTTGATTTGCTGCCAAGTCACCTGCCTCCAAAGCTCCTGCTTTTTGCCCCGTGCTGCACCCAAATGAGCACCCCACAGTTCTTCGGAACAATGGCATTAGCTCTGGAAACCCGTTGACCTCCCAAGTGGCTATTTCAAACGCACATTGCTCATTGAGGTGGAAACATTCTCATTTACTTGTTGAAAGCTTGTATCATTATTTTATCGGTGACATCTCCTATTTTGTGTCACAGAGAAAGTGTACAACTGAACATGGAAATGGGACCTTCTCCTCAAATGAAGACGGAAAATGTTATATTACCATTTAGAACAATGAGTCTTCGGCACTGGAGGGAGGAGGAGGGAGTTCAGACTCCCACGTGCTGCCCACCCGAATCTGGAGGGGGTTTGGTTTGGAAACAAAGCAGTGCTTTGTTCTAGTGCTTTTGTTCCCCTTGAGATTTATGTCGAATTTCAGAAAATGAAAGGAGGGCGTGTGACGTTTTAAAGTTTATCAAAAGGGGTTTTAAAATGCAAGGGTTTTAAATAAGTATGGAAAATATGGTAAAAAGGAGAACATAATTGGCTTCTGTGTTACAGATATCTGCACCTCAGTACCAGAAACCCCTGTCTGGTAAAAGCCAGAGGTAAGGAGCTCAAAGAAAACACATCTTCGATGCGATGCCCATTGTTTAATAATTCATTGCCAGCCCTCCTTGTTATGCCTCTAAAATCATTATTGTTCCTCAGAAGGGAGCTGGGGAGAGGAGCAGCAGCCTCTGGGCACAGACGAAGACGGAGCGCGTCAAGTTCCTGGAGCGGCAGCCATTCAGACCTGCTCCCTCCTCTTGACTGAAACGCTGACAGTGAGAGACGAAGGCTCTTGAGCATCTGTTGAGTAGACAGTCATGAATGGTGGGGATTCTTTCTAAACAAATTTGCAGTTGCCGTGTAAACAGTTGGGTCTAAGAAATAGATCCATTTGCACTAGCTTATTGTTTGTTTAAGGAATTTGAGTGTGTGGCCTCGTCCCCCCCCCCCCCACCCCCACCACCAAGAAGGTCAGGGCCGGCTGGTTGTCCCCTGTGGGAGGGGCTTACATTGAAAAAGCTCTGTGTGTGCATCACCGTCTTTCTGCTCCACTATTGCCATCCTAGTTTTCCTCTGTGTTCTTCAGATTTTCAAGTATTTGTAACTAGATGGTGAGAATCCTAGGCTCCAGGGACCAGACCGATTTTATTCACCAGTATACAGTATAGCAGAGTATTCGGTGCATGCCAGGTACTCAATAAATAATCCAGAGCTCCTGCTGTATCCTGCTCAGGACTCTGGGCAGGTCACTGCCCAAAGCTCATTTGACTTCATTGGGTCAAATTCCAATGTGAGCAGGAGAGTCAATTTTCAATGATGCCTAGGCAGAATGCACTGCCAGGCCCTTCCTGCTGTCGTTTGGAAAGCAAACCACTGCTTACCTGGCCAGCTTGTCAGAAGGAAATTGGCACTTTGACACCTCACCCTTGTGGGGTTCACCAATCCCTGTTCTGGAATGCACAGTCCAGATTTTCTCTATGCCTGAAGTCTGAGGTTGCCACCCCGCTCCCCAAGAGGCACAACCAAGGAGGGGTGGAGCCCTGAACAGCAGCTAATGCCCTCATCATGGCCTGCAGGGACCGTTGTCCTGTGGGGGTCCTTAGTCCAAGCCAAAGAGGCCAGCCATTGGATGGACTGGAGAAGGGGAGACCAGCTGCAACCTGGGAATTGATGTGTTGTGAGCAGAGAAGAATGAGACAGTGGGGGCCAAAGCTGAAGAGAGGCAGAAGCAGGCGGGAGGCCTGGACAGAGCCAGGAGTCAGCCCAAGACAATGTCCCACGGGGACAAGAAACCCTTCCGGTCAATTCCACCTGTGCCACCATTTTGA
The DNA here is from genome assembly GCA_002007465.1 of Ailurus styani. Classification (NCBI taxonomy): domain Eukaryota; kingdom Metazoa; phylum Chordata; class Mammalia; order Carnivora; family Ailuridae; genus Ailurus; species Ailurus styani. The sequence continues at coordinate 91,320 of LNAC01000422.1, forward strand.
CCTGGAACATGGGTTCTAGTCATGTCTTCTGGCTTCCAAAATGGCCCATACTACCAAGACAGCATTCAAAGCAGGGAAATCCAGTTTTGGTTAAAACTGGGGGCCACAGGGTTCAGAGTGAGGACATAGGACAATGAGTCTCGTTAGAACATTAAAATCACCCGGGAGCTTTTGAAGACCATGGAAGCTGGACCCCACCCTTAGAGATGGAGAAGTGGTCGGAAGTGGGGCCCAAACGTTATGGGGTTTCTAAAGCTCCCGAGGTGATTCTAACGTATGTGAGCCGAGACCAGGGAGGATGTGCTTATCCTCTCAGCTTCTTGTCCCCCAGCTGAGCACCGTCACCTGCGGGCCCAGCTCATCCCAGGGAACTCGACCTAGTCCCAGCCTATTCCTGATGCAGGGAAATGGAAGGAAGCTGATTGCATTAGTTTGGGTCATTGGTTAATTGGGATGCTACCCTCTACTTTCTTCTTTTGGCATCCAGAGGATGACCTTGAATGCAAGCAGTATGGTGGAATTAGCATATAATGCAGTGGTTTAATTTTAGACTGGGGTCGCCAGTAGCAAATAAAAATACAGGACACTCAATTTAATTTCAAATAAACGATGAATGATTTTTGTAGAGTATGCATCATACTTTGGGGGTATATTTATAATTCTAAAAACCTAGTTGTTTATCAGAAATTTAAATTTAACAGGGCAACTTGAATTTTTACCTGGCAATTCCACTTTATTTTTTTAAGATTTTTATTTATTTAGGCACGTGCACCCGAATGTTTATAGCAGCAATGTCCACAATAGCCAAACTATGGAAAGAGCCTAGATGTCCATCAACAGATGAGTAGCTGAAGAAGATGTGGTATATATACACGATGGAAAACTATGCAGCCATCAAAAAACCCCAACTCTTGCCATTTGCAGCAACGTGGATGGAACTAGAGGGTATTAGGCTAAGTGAAATAACTCAATCAGAGAAAGACAATTATCATATAATCTTGCTGATATGAGGAATTTGAGAGGCAGGGCGGGGGATTGTGGGGGAAGGGAGAGAAAAATGAAACAAGATGGGACCGAGCAGGGAGACAAACCATAAGAGACTCTTAATCTCAGGAAACAAACTGAGGGTTGCTGGGGGGTGGGGGGAGGAATGAGGTGGCTGGGTGATGGACATTGGGGAGGGTATGTGCTATGGTGAGTGCTGTGAAAGGTGTAAGACTGATGATTCACAGACCTGTACCCCGAAAACAAATAATACATTGTATGTTAATAAAAAAATTAAAAAAAATTTTTTTTTCATTTATTTGAGAGAGAGTGAGAGAAAGAGTAAAGGGTCAGAGAGAGGCTCAGACTCCCGCTGCGCAGGGAGCCTGATGTGGGATTCAATCCCAGCACTCCAGAATCATGACCTGAGCTGAAAGCAGCCGCTTAACCTACTGAGCCACCCAGGTGCCCCGGCAATCCCACTTTAGACTCTAATGTTATGTTTGATGTCAAGAACATGACTAGCTTTTAACAGTAAAATTGCAAGGACTGGCTTACTGCGCATGTGTTGAGTAGGTATAGGCCTCCATGAGCTGGGATATCCAAATTTACACCTGTTTCACCAACATAAGTAACAGGCCCCCTGTTAATGATAAATCACACGGTCATCCCATGCATGGTGACCCAGGCTGAGAACCCCTGGCCGTACTCAGTAACACAGGGTTGTACTTGGTTCGTTCCTTAAAGGAGATGGGTTCTGGTTTTCTTCCTGGTGGCCTGGGGTAATACAGCATGCACTCTCTCTGGGCTGCTCCCGTTGAAGCCGCCGTACCTTGTGTCTCCCTGTTGTCCTCCTCTGACGGGGGGAGGTGGGCACAGGCTGTCTGGGGCCTGCAGGACGCTGGGAAGGCAGGACCCCTCTGCCACCAGCTTGCTCTGCACCTTTGCCAGGAGTGGCAAGAGTCATAAATCGCACTCTCCCCTGAGCTAGGGGACTCTTCATTCTTGCCCGCCGATCTGGAGGCCGAGAGGTAGCAGTAAAACCACTTTCTTATTTACCTGTAATTGGTGTCTTTATCTGTCTTTAAAAACCACTTGTCTAGAGGAGAAAGAACACATCCTCAAGTCCACCTTCGGAACTAGGAAATTAGTCTTTAACTAGATGGAAACAGCACTGAACTGACTGCTGTTTGCTCTGTTCTGTTCCTCCATCTGTGTCCCTCTTACTATAGTGGCCTGAGCTGACATGACACTTCAGGCAGCTCCACAGCACCAGCTCTGGGCCATGGCCCTGACTCAGACACTTGTCAGCCTGCCTCCCCGTGTGCGCACCCCCATCTATTACTGACCAGCATGGGGTCCTGGACCACCTGGGCTTCACGCTCAGGGCTGGCGGTTAGCCTCAGGTTTGCCTCCAGCTTTGATCACCAAACTCTCCTCTCAGGTTTATCAGACTTGCCCCTCCCTGCACCTGTCCCCCTGCTTGACGTAGGGCTTTGGAGATCCCGGAGTAACAGCATTCTTAAAGCTGGAAGACGTAGGGGTGACTGGGTGGCTCCATCGGTTGAGGGTCTGACTTGATTTCTGGTTGGGTGCTGACCTCAGGGTCGTGGGATCGAGCCCTGTGTGGAGCCCTGTGATGAGCGTGGAGCCTGCTTAGGGTTCTCTCTCTCCTGCTCCCTCTGTCCTTCCCCTGCTTCGTTCTCTCTCTCTCTCTCAAAACAAAGGGGGGAAAAAGATGCATAAGAGATACACCCTCTTTCATCTTTGGTCTCATGGGACACCTCAAGAGATTACACCTGAGCCCCTCAATAACCTATTTCCTACTTGTTGTCTAATTGGGAGTGACATCGGTCTGGGTGACAGCATTCACAGCACAGACACACCACTCTGTGTCATAGACCTCACTGGCCTGAGGTGGCCACACACAATCATTTCTTCTCACCTGGAATAGCAATCAGTCTTGTCTTTTCTCCACTTCCTCTACCTCTCCCCAGATATTGCCAAGAACATCTGGGTTGCTTTCCCAGTGCATGCATCAGCCTCCTTAGAGCAGCCTCCTGAAAAGAAAGAAGGATTCTGACGAGTCCTTGCAAGCTAACCTCCACACCCACTGACCTGTAGACTGCTCAGACAGCCTTGCCACGGTGGCTAACGTGGATGGCTGGTCTACCTACAGACATCTGGGCAGGCTAAGACGGCCAAAGGGGAAAAAAGAACGCCGACTGAAAAAATCATTTTAATTATTATGACTCTACCCCGTTGCTGATCTTTGACTTGCTGAACCAACTTGATGTGGAATTACCGGCCCCCCCCCCCCCCCCCGCCACCAACACTGAGCTGTTGGGGCACCTACAGTTTCTCACAGATCAGGATAGACGATGACAGGGAAGGTCCTCCCAGAGAGACCCCAGTCCAGGCTGAGTATCCAACTCTTTCCTGTGGCCCATGCAAGGCACCTGCTCCAGGCTGCCAGACAACCCAATTGCTGAGAGCAAACTGCACGTCTGGGTATCCACGGAACTCATGTTCCCCAAATCCCTGCTGTGCACATGCCACCCACCTCCGCAATGCCGCCTGTTAGCCCAGCTGGATTGTCCTGACAGCTAATGCCTGGTCCCCGGTGCCCACCTCATCCTCTGTGGCCATGGAGATTCCCCTGCTTGGCCCCACTTCTTGCCATACACGTAGCTTGACTGCCGCTAAGCACCCGGTCGCCACTGTGGTTTAGAGTTGGCCTTTCCAAATAACCTTCAGCCAAATGCCTACATTCCAATAGCATGTGGGGGGGGGTGTGTAAAAAAAGCAGGTGGAAAAGAGGAGAATGCTCAGGCAAGAGCAACTACTGAAAGGTGCCAGGGGAGCGTAGAGCAAATAGACGAGATAACCCGGCTTCCTGATAACCTTTTTGTGCCTTTGCCCCCTATCTCTAATTCATTGGGGCTGGAACGTGGGGACTCAAACCCCATGGTGGAACTGAAAATAGAAAGGCCACTACAGATGTTTCCCTACCCTAAGATGACTTGTAATGTGAAGCCTTAAAAGAATTTAAGCATAGTGTTCTTTGATATTCCTAAGGAATCAATCAGTTGGATTAAGCCGATATTTAAGACATAATTTAATTTACCAAAAACTTTAATTTATACACTTTTTAAGAAGAGTTTGACTTCTGTGTAAGGCTGCATACTAATCTAACTTGTTGGAGGGCAAACTTACAACTTTTTTTATTTAAAGATTTATTTATTTATTTGAGACGGGGGCGGTAGAGAGAGTGTGAAGGGAGAGAGAGTGTGAGTGGGGAGGGGAAAGGGAGAGGGAGGGCGAAAATTAAGCTGACTCCACACCCAGTGTGGAGCCTGACTTGGGGTTCGAGCTCACAACCCTGAGAAGACCTGAGCCGAAACCAAGAGTGGGACACCTAACTGACTGCACCACCCAGGCCTCCCTCACAACTCTTGTAAATTAAGTAAGTGCCGAGCACTTAGCCACATGAATGTTCTCTGTGTTAACTCAGCCAGCAAAGGCATAGGTTATAAAAAGTCATTTCTGATGTGTATCGACCATGTAGAACTATAAAATAAAACAGCTCAGGAGTCATTGGACCAAGAAGAAATATGTCTTTATTTTTTAGGGACTCTAAGATGTAGCTCAAAATGCCAAGTTTCTCTAAAGGTAACTTCTAGGGCATCTTTTGTTATTAAGACACTCTGGGAGGAACATCTCACATGAGCAATACAGTAATGCCACACTGGTCCATGGGCACTCTGGACTTGTCTAATATGGGTTCTGTGACCTGTGACTTCATTTATTTATTTTTAAAGATTTTATTTATTTATTTGACAGAGAGAGAGAGATCAGATCACAAGCCGGCAGAGAGATAGGAGGAAGCAGGCTCCCGATGAGCAGGGAGCCCAATGCGGGCCTCGATCCCAGGACCCTGAGATCATGACCCGAGCCGAAGGCAGAGGCTTTAACCCACTGAGCCACCCAGGCGCCCGACCTGTGACTTTAGATTCTACCTTAACTCCTGTCTGGCACAGGGTTTCCCAGAACTGCTCCTGACCTGGTAAGATACCCATGGCTCTTACATGTCTAGTCTTGTGAACTCTATTTCCTGAGTCACCTGCTTCATCCTTCTACTCCATCCCATTCTTTTAATCTCTTTTACGTCTAGCCTGGCTGACCTTGTATTATTGTGTTTTGCTCCTTCAGCTCACCTCTTGAGGAGACAAAACAGCATTGTGATTCCAAGTCTGCCACTTCCTAATTCTTGGCAACTCACTCAACCTGAGCCTCATATTTCTCATCTGTAAAATAGTAATGAACTTTCTGATATGGTTGCTATGAAGTTCAAAGGAGACGAAGCATGGAAAGTGCTTAGAAAAGTGCCTGGCACATAGTGAGAATTTGATAAATGTTAACTATTCTTTTTTTTTTTTTAAGATTTTATTTATTTATTTGACAGAGAGAGAGATCACAAGTAGGCAGAGAGGCAGGCAGAGAGAGAAGAAGAAGTAGGCTCTCCACGGAGCAGGGAGCCCGATGCGGGCCTCGATCCCAGGACCCTGAGATCATGACCTGAGCCCAAGGCAGAGGCTTTAACCCCCTGAGCCACCCAGGCGCCCGATAAATGTTAACTATTCTTATTACCATTTAAATTTCCTGGGATGGCCATGGTCTCAGCCATTCATTACATCTCTTTTGTTTGGCTTGACACAGTCATGGATTGCTTTGATAGAATCTTCTCCAGGGCAACCTAGCAACTTCCACACCTTTTTATACCCCGCCTTATCTTTGTAGGTAAGGCCAGACACAGGGTTCCTTATAGGAACAGGAGCAACCAGAGCATGTTCTTGTGAGTTCTCATCTACTTTTGGGAGGAAGCAGTAGAGGGAAATCTAACAAAATAACCTTGTTATCACAAATGCCAAATTTTATTAAAGCAAGAAGCAGTTTTGAGGGGTGCCTGGTTGGCTCAGTCAAAAGTGCATGGAAGTCTCGATCTCAGGGTTGTGAGTTTGAGTCCCATGTTGGGTGTAGAAATTACTTAAAGAAATAGAACCTTGCGGGGGGGAAGCATATTTTGAGAACTTTTTATCATAAGCATCAAACTCAAGATGATCTAATCTTTTTTTTTTAAGATTTTATTTATTTATTTGACACACAGAGAGAGATTACAAGTAGGCAGAGAGACAGTGAGAGGAGGAAGCAGGCTCCCCGCTGAGCAGAGAGCCCGATGTGGGCCTCGATCCCAGGACCCTGGGATCATGACCTGAGCCNGGCTTCAACCCACTGAGCCACCCAGGCGCCCAAGATGATCTAATCTTGATCTTACCAAGAATATCATCTAAGACATTCTCAAAATGGGTGCATTGAAACATCCTTCCTTTTCTTTTTCTTTCTTTCTTTCTTTCTTTCTTTCTTTCTTTCTTTCTTTCTTTCTTTCTTTCTTTCTTTCTTCCTTCCTTCCTTCCTTCCTTCCTTCCTTCCTTCCTTCCTTCCTTTCTTTCTTTTTAAGAGAGGGATGGGGAGAGGGGCAGAGGGAGAGAGAGAATCTTAAGCAGGCTCCACACCCAATGCAGGGCTCGATCTCACAACCCTGAGATCATGACCTGGGCCAAAATCAAATGTTGGATGCTTAACTGAGCCACCCAGTTTCCCCTGAAACACTTTTATGGGCAGTTATGATCATTCCATTTATGAAATTTAAATCGGAATAATAACCCATGGAACTGGGCGCCTGGGTGACTCAGTGGGTTAAAGCCTCTGCCTTGGGCTCAGGTCATGATCTCAGGGTCCTGGAATTGAACCCCTCATCGGGCTCCCTGCTCAGCAGGGAGCCTGCTTCCTCCTCTCTCTCTGCCTGCCTCTCTGCCTACTTGTGACCTCTCTCTCTGTCAAATAAATAAATAAAATCTTTAAAAAAAAAATAACCCATGGAACTGGAGAGAAGTATGCTTTCCATAGCCCTTCATGGTAGTTGGGAGAAACCTTATAATGACTTGGGTCTGGGCATCACAATTTTTTCTCTTTGGAAGCTAGCATACTTTCACTCAGGGTCCATTTGTTCACTGTGGAATAGAATGGAAGCCTCGGGCGCCTGGGTGGCTCAGTGGGTTAAAGCCGCTGCCTTCGGCTCAGGTCATGATCCCAGGGTCCTGGGATCGAGGCCCACATCGGGCTCTCTGCTCAGCGGGGAGCCTGCTTCCTCCTCTCTCC
>LNAC01000422.1:98629-144332 GCA_002007465.1 Ailurus styani
AAAAAAAAAAAAGAATGGAAGCCTCTTCATATGCCATTTCCAAGAAAAATATTGACGTTGACCATCTAAGTATCCATGTTAAGCTCAGGCTCTGTGTGGCAGTTTTAAAACATAGTACTTTCTCTACATTCCACCTATCCCTTCTACTTGAATCCACACAGGCTTCAACAATAGAGTATGGTGATTTATGAGGAGGGTCAGACTACAGTGAGCCAAGAGAGGAGCCCATGGGTGCAAAATTTAAGGAAGCCCTCATTCTTAGTGTGGACATTTATGTGTGGTTCAAAAATCTGCACACTTTGTGCCCATACCTGCATCCATCTATGTGCCTTTACTGCAGACCTCTTTGTCTCTGATCATTCAGTTCTTTTCCTTCCAGGCTCTTGACCAGACCTCACTGCCTGGGAATCTGAATATATTTTCACCCTGGGTGCTTCTCCTTTCATATGAACTGGATGGCCAGGTATATTGCTCACCGTACCACTCATTGGGAAGATTTTCCCTTTCCACTGTCTTTCAAGGTTACCCCTTGAAATATCCGCAGACCAAACTAATCCATTCACAAACCAAGCTAGGACGGGTCTTTCAATTGGTCATGTGGGATCTCTCATATGGCCATGGGTTCAACCCAGTGCAACTATCTGGTGGCAGGGGGAGTGACATGGGGTCTAGGCTATCTAGGCACACAGCTGCCTTATGCCTTCAAGTCCTGCTTGGACTTAATTCTGGATATACCATGGTCAATTTATGATAAATTTTGCTGGGCCAACCTGACTTTATGACTTGGTGAATGTGACAGAATCCAGTTCATTACCAATTCCAAAATCATGGTTACTTCATGTCTCAGGATCAAGTGTCCCATTCCTGCTACGACCTAGTTACACACTAAGAACTGTTTCGAAAGGACACATAATTCTCTGATGTAGCATGAATATACTCCTCAGAAATCTGCATTGTGATTTTTTCCTGAAGCTTGCCATCAACCCCTTACTGCACTGAGGAAAACCCACCAGTGCCACCCACGACCTAAGATCTGGTGAATCACATTGCTGCTCGCTGAATGGCTTGGATTTCAGCAGAGCTCTTTCCTGCTCTGGGATCGATTAAAAAATTGGAAGCCTTTGGTGTCATCTAGTATATTAGCTGGAGTAATGTTTCTAGGTGTGGAATATATTGCCTCCAGAATCCCAAGGGGCAGAATCAAAAGTCATGCTTCCTTCTTTTTGGCAGGGGATGCAAGATGCAGCAATTTATCTTTTAGTTTTATTTCATTAACTTTAACTCTTCTTTTCCTGCTTCATCCATAAGGGAAAAGGTCCAATGTAATGAATCTTCTACCAGATGGGCCAGGTGGCTGGAAGGTCCAGGTGGCTGGTGGGTAACTACCCCCCCACCCCCACCCCAGGAACTCTGTGTAGGTTTTCGCTATTGGCAGGTTAGGCTCTCAACAGTGGCAGTAGCCGTATCAACCTCAGTGGGAGGAAGTCTATATTGTTGATCCCATGAGTTGCTTCTATCCCTGTTACCATGACTACTTTGGATATGAATTCATTAAGCACTAGAGTGTCTGGCTGAGATCCACGTTATAGGTCAACTTATCATCTTGAGTTTTTGATAGCTTTCTATGCAGTGAGCATATAAAACCAAAACACACATCTTTACTATGTGCCCACTTCAAGACATCCATCTTTATACCATTTCCAGTCCTCCTGTCACCAATTTTCCCTTCCTGTCTTTTCCAATTTCCTGACCATCCATCTACTGTCCATTCATCAGTGCCTATTTTCAGTCCTGACAGAGTGGATAATCCAATGTACTCCTTTCATTTTGCCCATTGGAAGGATTCCCCTTCACTACTGTCTTAACATGCATCTGATTTGGGTTTATTTTGCTGCAGCCACCTCTGGTTAATACCACATGGAACCACTTATAAACCTGATCTGAGTTCTCCCCCTTTGGTCAGCTGATCATAACGGACTCTTGCTGACATCATAAGTATATATTGAGGAAGAGGAGGCATGGGACTAGGTGCTGTGGGAGCCTAAGGCACTGCTTATGCAACTTACTTGCATCTTTAGAATCTTCTTGGGTCCTATGTCTTATGTATTATTTGTACTTGATGATCAATTGCTGGTGAGCATACTCTCAACTTGTAAGTTGCTGGACCAGACATCACCTGGTTCACGATGTGTAGCTCAATTTGTATTGCCACTTGATGTCCCAAATGTCTTTTTTCAAGAACGTCATAGCCCTTTTTCTAAAAAAAAAAAAAAAAGATTATCATCTGAAGGAGAGAGCATAGCTTTGTCCCCAAACCCTAGGGGTGTGTATTGTGATTCTCCTATCAGAACTTGCCAGAAATAAGCATCCTTCTTTGCCACTGATATTTTTAATATGGCGGAATCTGTTGGGTCATATAGCCAAAAATTGCTGTAGAACATTCTCTTGCTTCGGGTGCTATTCAAAACTGGCAGCCTTTGGGTTATTCAGTAGATGGGTTGTAGTAGCACGTCAAAATTGGTGCATCTTGCTTCTAAAACCAAAAAAGCCCCTGCATTTCCATGAGATTCTCTCCTACTCTGTGGCATGCATGTGTATAAGTCAGGTATCCTTGGTACTTGCCACTTTCTGCTCCTCAGGTCCAATTAGCATGCCATCAATTAATGGAGCATCATAATTTATGTGGAATGTTAAGATGACCTAAGATATCTTTAGCCTAGATTATTGCAGAAAGCAAGAAAGTTGATGTAGCCCTGAGGCAAACCCTTGCCAAATGAAAGCAATGGCTGCTGGTGGGTCTTGTAAATTGATAAAGAGAGAAAAGCTTTCACTGGATCAATAGCTGTAGATTAGGAGTCAGGGTCTGAGATGATTTGCTCCAATATATATACCAAATTGGAAAAACGACTTCAAAAAGTGCCTAACTGATTAATGATAATCTTCAATCATTCTCCCAAGTTTACTTACCTTCCTCACAGTCCAAAAGGTGTGTTGAATGACAATGTGAAAGGAATCCCTGCCTGGGGATCTTTCAAGTCTGTGATGGTGTCCCTAGAGTTGACAGCTCCCCTGAGGACGCAATATTGGTTTTCGTTTACTATTGTCATTAGGACAGGAAGCTCCGGGATGCTTTACTTAGCCGTTCCTGCTGCAAGGGCTCTCACTCCGTGAGTCCCGAAGGCAATGGAGTGATTGTATCTGTTGCCTAGCATGCCTATTCTAACTGTACACTTAGGAACCTGGGGAATAACCACAAAATGGGTCCACAGACCTGTTGGGCTCACTATGGGGTGGACTTGGGGCAAAACCGTCTTATTTCCTGTCCTCTCTACACCCCTGGTGAACTGGTGGACTACAGTGAGTTTGGGGGTTCTCAGGCATTAGCATCCAGTTAGAAGGCTGTATTAGTTTCCTACAGTTGCCATATCAAATTACCACAAATGTGGAGGCTTTAAACAACAAAAATGTATTCTCTCAGAGTTCTGGAGACGAGAAGTCAGAAATTAAGGTGCTGGCAGTGCTATTGTCCCCTTGAATGCTCTAGGGGAGGATCTTTCCTCCCCTCTTCCAGCTTCTGGTGGCTTCCGTCGGCTCCACACGTCCTTTGGCTTGTGGCTCATAACTCCTATCTCTGCCTCCATCTCCACATGACCTCCATTCCCATGTCTCTGTCTCTTGTAAGGTCATTTTTTTTTCTTGTGAGGTCATTTTAATTGGATTTAGGGCCTATTTGAGTCCAGTATGATCCCTATAATTACATCTGCAAAGACACTATTTCCAAATAAGATCACATTCTGAGGTTCCAGGTGAATGTGAATTTGGGGGGTCATTATTCAACCCACTGCAGAACCAGCATCTAGTACTTCCATGAAAGTACAAGTTTTTTCCTTTCCTCTGTATACAGCCAGGAAAGCAAATGAATGCTATACTAGATATGGGAACTGGCTGATAGAGCATATCAAATTAATTTGGGGTATACCAAACACTAAATTACTACTGCCTACATCTAAAGCCCCCTCCCTGAAGGAATTTTTTTTAAAAACTAACATTAGGTTGCAGGATTTTCCAGTAGACTTAACGGTGGTCATGTAACTGGTTATTTTGGTGCTTAAAGGGTATGGCCAAAAAATAAATAAATAAATAAATAAATAAATAAATAAATATATATATATATATATATGGGAGCATAATAGTTAAACAGTGGCAAAAGGCAATGAAAAACAACAGAAACAGAAAATAAGGCAATAGCCCATAGTCTACCAGGCATTATCAAACTCTCCCACCCTGAGCTTCTAATTACTTATTCTTTTATCCTGATCAAAATCTGGATTAAGGAGTGTGCCAGCTGAGTAGATGCCCAGGGCACCAATTAATAAATAAGCAGTAAAAAAAAATCAATGGAATACATTGACTAAATGGTGCAAATTAATGCAGACCTTCACAGGAGAATTTTTATATAACTGGTGAAAAGGTAATTTGATCATACTCTCACCAAACTAGACAGTAATCTCAAATGGAATTTTAAAAATATTTCTGTCCCACTAAAGAAATATTGAACAAATACCTAAAAAGAATTTATTGGCTTGAAGAGGGTCCAGATTATTAGACTTCCTGAGTGAGCCACCTGTTTCAATCTATTCTGCCTTTATATTTGTCTTTGTCCACAACATAGTTTTCTCCACGTCTCAGCTGTGACCCAAACTCCTCTGATTTAATCTCTTTTCCATTTGGTGTCTTTTCCAGTTCACAAATACTCTCAGAGAATTTAAAATAGCAGCTCTTAAAATGTGGAATGGCCGAATTGAATTTGCTAGTTTCCCCTCTTTTTCCAGGGGGAAGGTGGCAACCCTTTTAGAGGGTAACCAAGCACTTGGTCAAATTGTTTCCCATTGTCTCATGGGACTCAGACAATATGCCTACGAAGATGACAAGTTTAGAGCACTTTATAAAAAGATATCAAGTGGGATTGTGGATATGGTGGCTTTCTTGAAGCTTTCAGTAATGTCTTAAAAGAAGCAAACTTCTTTATCCATACAATCAAATACTATTCAGCCATAAAATACTAAATACTAATACTAACACTAACACTAGTCAGCCATAAGAAAGAAGGAAATCCTACCATTTTTGACAACATGGATGAAACCTGAGGCATTTGTTAAGTGAAATAAATCAGAGAACGATGAATACTGTATGATTTCACTTATATGTGGAATCTAAAAAACAAACAAACAACAAAAAAAAACCCCAAAACAAAACTCATAGAAAAAGAGATCAGATTTGTAGTTACCAGAATAGGGGGTAATGGAATTGGATGAAGGGGGTCAAAAGGTACAAACTTCCAGTTATAAGAAAGTAAGAACTGCGGATGTAATGTACACCATGATGATTGTCGTTGACATACTATACTGTATATTTGAAACTTGCTGAGGGAGTAGATCCTAAAAGTTTTCATCACAAGGGAAAAAAAATGTTGTAACTACATGAGGTAATGGATGTTTGCTAAAACCTATTGTGCTAAACATTTCACAATATCTGTGTGTCAAGTTATTATGCTGTATACTTTAAACTTACACAGTGCTATATGCCTATTATATCTTAAAACTAAAAAAAAAAAATTCTATTTTACCTAGCCCATCTGAAAAAAAACAGGGAAGGAAAAAAATAGCTTTATTAAGGAAAGGCCTTTTCTTTTTTTTTTTTTTTTTAAAGATTTTATTATTTACTTGTTAGAGAGAGAGAGAGCAGGAGCAGGGGGAGAGGGAGAAGTAGACTCCCCTGCTGAGCAGAAAGCTCGATGTGGTGCTCGATCCCAGCACCTGGGATCATGATCTGAGCTGAAGGCAGACACTCAACCAACTGAGCCACCCAGGTGCCCCAAATAGAGGTCTTTTCTGAAAAGCCAAAAAAATCACATGCTTTGCAGAATTGTCAAAATGAAATTTTCTGATCCAATCTAAAGTTAATGGGAACTAAGTCAGGGATGCTAGGCACAGAGGAATGGTAAGACTAAGGCCTGGGTGGGGCCAGAGTAATAAGAAGAGCACGGTCCCCAAACCACTGCTTGATAGACATGAGCAACTATATAACACAGTGTCCAGACTGTGTCAAAACATATGGAAAGGTACTGGAATCAGCTCACCCCAGGTGCAGACAAGAAAGGGGTGCATGGTCTGTGGAGAATTTAAAACATTTTTTTTTTTTTAAGATTTTATTTATTTATTTATTTATTTGACACAGAGGGAGAGAGATTACAAGTAGGCAGAGAGGCAGAGGCAGGCAGAGAGACAAGGAGAGGAGGAAGCAGGCTCCCTGCCGAGCAGAGAGCCCGATGCGGGCCTCGATCCCAGGACCCTGAGATCATGACCTGAGCCGAAAGCAGAGGCTTTAACCCACTGAGCCACCCAGGCGCCCGAATTTAAAACATTAATAAAATCTGTACTGATTGGGCACCAGGAGCTCATTTCTGCTGAAGTTCACATTTTTAACCCTGTGGAACTACATGTTCCTGCCTTTAAAAAGTGGATTTGAAATTAACTGGGTTAGTGTAGCCATTGTGCAAATCAAAGAAAAAGAACTTGAGTTACTCCCAATTCAATTATTCTATGTGACCTTTGGAAGTGTTTATTTATGCTAAAAATTGAAAATAGTGAAACAGAGATTGAACTGCAATGTGTAATATTATTGTTGGCAAGTAGAGATTTTAGTTCATACATGAACAATTTTATTGATTTTTTTCATTTTACTGAATTCGAATAATATTTTTTAAATTGAAATTTATTTTCCTTTCTTGATCGTTAATTATTTTGAAACTCAAGAATGAAATAAGAAAACACAATATTACAGTTGTGTTATGTTTTAATAGTTGCTTAAGTGGAGCCTTTTATAAATATTTCCATTTTGTTAATATTTACTTATTAGTTCCTGGACAGTTATGTACATAAAATATTATTATATCAGACTACTTCCAAAGGATCGAAGCTCAGACTGCTAGGTAGATATAAACACTATTGACTAAATATTATGCCTTTTTTTAGTACTGTATTATTATTTTATTTTTATTTTATCCTTTTTACTGCCATGATTATGTACATGAAGTTCAATAAAAGAAAATTCGCTGCCTGCAATTCTATTCTGGAATTATTATTATTTGTTTCATTTCATAAATATTATCAAAAATAATTTTGTTGTTTATAGGAGCAGAGTGTTTAAAATGATCTCTTCTGGGCATCAAATGAGTTGATAATATGGAAACTCAGTGATGACTACATGAGTTTTTTTTTTTTTAAATATTTTATTTATTTATTTGACAGAGAGAGAGATCACAAGTAGGCAGAGAGGCAGGCAGAGAGAGGAGGAAGCAGGCACCCCACTGAGCAGGGAGCCCGATTCAGGCCTCGATCCCAGGACTCTGAGATCATGACCTGAGCCGAAGGCAGAGGCTTTAACCCACTGAGCCACCCAGGCGCCCTACATGAGGTTTTAGTATACCATTCCCCTCTCTGTCTTTTTCTCTTTCTGTCTTTCTCTCTGTCTCTATCTATGCATCTATATTAAGTTTACCATAATAAAAGATAAAAAAAATTATGGGAGCCAAGTGTAAATTGTCAAGGGTCCATATCTGGAGGGTTTAGAGGGTCAAGGTTATAAAGGTAGCCACTGTGGTTTGAAACAGTAAGTGGAAATTGGACCTGAGCAAGTTCCTGACATCATTCAATGTGCCCCCTTAAGTATAATGAGTATAAAGTTAGCTATATTCAAAGGTTCAGTAAGGCAACAGGCTCAGGCAAATTCACAATTGCTACAACTTCTAACATGACAAAAGTAATCTTTAAAAAAGGGGGTAGGAGGAGCCTGAGGGTCTCTGTCGGTTACGGACTCTTAATTTTGGCTCAGCTCATGACCTTGGGATTGTGAGATGGAGCCCCATATCCGGCTCTGTGCTCAACGAGGAATCTGCTTGAAATTCTCTCTCTTCCTCTCCCTCTGCCTCTCTCCCCACTCTCTCTCTTTCTCCAAAATAAAGAAATAAATCTTCAAAAAATAAAATGACAAGAGTAGCTCTGAGATTTTTGTTACTGTTGTGCATCTCTCTTGAGATTCTGGGGACCCCAGAAGGAAAGAATCTAGGACAGATAAGATATTCTGATTTTCCTTTGTGGGCTATACCCAAGAAGTAACAAGAATTTGGGTACCCAAATCCAAGTACCCAATAAGTTGGGTAAATGCAGTAGCAATAATTGAAGCCCACCAATAAAATAACATCAGGAACTAGAGTTCTGGTGGTAAATGATAAACCTCTGGAGCCTGCTTCCATTAATAAGATCCTTGATAATCACAGAGGTTATCAGATCCCAGTAAAGTAGTATTCTTAGAGCCCTAAAATGAAGAACATTGGACCCAGGGCTGTTGAGCCCAAAGTGGAGGCCAGTCTAAGCCTCCAGGCAGGGATGATTTCTGTTTCCTTGTCTCCTCCCGACGCAGATACGCCACGTGTCCTAACTGCCATGAACTTGCACATGTAGGGCTGTTGCTGATTCAGGGTTTCCCACTGAGACTCGTACAAGTAGGGTTGTTTCGTTGTGTTGAGAAAATGAGCTGTTTGTAAATGGAGTTCAGTTTAACGGATTTCTGAGCTGCTTTTTTAGAACCAACTTTTTAATGTTACCTTTTTATGTTACGTTCATGACATCATGGTAATCTTTCCTCCCTATTACCAACCGCGGAAGGCTGTTGAGTGTCACTGCCTGGAAGTGAGGGTGCTGACGGGCGGAGGGAGGGGAGTGAAATTCCAGCATAGCCCAGCAAACCCCTTCTGACAGAACAGCAGCTATTTGTGTTCTTTTTTTGTTGTTGTTAAGATTTTATTTATTTATTTATTTGTCAGAGCGTGCACAAGCTGGGGGAGGGGCAGGCAGAGGGAGAAGCAGACTCCCCACTGATCAGGAAACCTGATGCAGGACTCGATCTCGGGACCCTGGGATCAGGACCTGAGTCGAAGACAGATGCTTAAGCGACTGAGCCACCAGGTGCCCCCAGCTGTTTGTGTTCTAACGGTGGTTGGTCAGCCCTTCACATGAGGCTCTCGCCCTGGCCACCTTTTCTCTACAGGGCTCTGGCTTCCATGGTACTGCCTCAACTTTGCCCTGCATCCGTTTATCTTTTCCCTCTCTTCCCTATATTCCCCACCACTTAGCACTCCTGCATTGAATCACAGAACTCCAGAGGCTAGCAGGGCTCTTCCTCTAATTGAATCCAACCCTCTCATGAAACAGCTGAGGAAACGGAAGTCCCAGAGGTTGGGCCATTGGCCTGTGATATTTCAGACAGACTATGGCAGAGCTTTGCCTAAAAATGAGGTTTGCCTTCTCATCTAGGGCTCTTGCACCAAACTACGCCGTTGCCATGGTTCTGAAGCCAGCAAGTCAGACAATTTGAGGTACTTATGGATGGATGAATGCGCAGCATCAAACAATAGCTCTCTCGATAAAAAGAAAACCTGGCTGGTAATTGAAACCCCTGCACCACAAGCCGAGAAAGAAGTAAAAAGCTCCTGCAGCCTGCTCCCCTGCCTGAGGGCGGGCCGGTGGCAGGAGATGTGGAGAGTGGGTGGGCAGAGACTTGGGTGAGGCCCTGGCTCCGCTGTGTCCCGGATGGATCCTGCGGGAAGCCCTTCGGTTGCATGACACTGTTGTAGGCACCCCGTGGATTTTACATCACCCAAAGCTATAAATGGTTTTGCATTAAAAAAAAAAATTACAGGTCTCCTGCAGCCCACAAAAATATGCTCCACCCAACAAGAAGCCCATAATTTGGCTGCATCCAGCTGGGTTAAACAAAATCGGAGCCAAGTTTGCTCTGTATTGTCCTGAGAGGTGGCCTAGCATTAGCAGGAATGAAAGAAATGTAAAATGACTCACAATGGGCTAGATTTTTCTCCATGGGGAAAGCTCTCATAGTTACTCAGCAAAGACCTTGGCGTCAGTCAGGTAAGGTCTACTAGCGGCATGAAAATCACTTCCAAGCTATTATTTATAATTTCATAGCATCTCACATTTGCAAATTGCCTAGTGATGAATTGAGGCAATTTCTTTTAACAATCCTGAGTGGGAGGTTGAGGATTTTAACTCTTCTTTTACTAAGACACAAAGATATTGAGACAAATACGTGCATCATCCACAAAAATGCCTGGACGGTCTATTTATTTTGTCCATGGCCTGCGGTCTGTGACTCGACCCACTTTAGGGTGACCAAATGTTCCAGTCTGCCTGGGATGGAGAGGCTTCCTGGGATATGGGACAGCCGTGGGAGACCAAGACAGCTGGTGACTCTGTCCTGCCCAGTGGTGTTGCCTGTGCATGGGGTGAATTCCTGGCCATTTCAATCTGCATATCGTAAAAGAAGAGGGCTCTATTTCTTTTTAATCCTAATCTCTTTTACTTGCTATGTTTCAGAAAGCAGTACCTGAAACCAGAGTTTTTGCTGCCTTCTCACATTAGAATCCCTTAAAATAGTATTTCCTTGCTGATTGCTCCGTGCTGCCCCATGTAGGGAATTCAAATGCCTACCACTGACCTCTGAAATGTTTCTGGTTTTGTGTGTCCAAAAGATGCCTTAAAGCAAAACACAGGCAAGAGAATATGATTTTATGCTTAAATTAAACAATCTGGGAGCACCTGGTTGGCCCCGTTATTGAGTGTCTGCCATCGACTCAGGTCATGATCCCAGGGCCTTGGGATTGAGCTCCTGAGTCAGGATCCCTGCTTGGAGGGGAGTTTACTTCTCCCTCTTCCTCTGCCCTCCCCCTGCTCGTGCTCTCTCTCTCTCTCTCTCAAATAAAGAAAAATAAAATCTTAAAAAAAAAATTAAGCAATCTGATTGGATACCGCTCTCTGTCTCCCTACACACAAATGTCACACTGGAGATATTTTCTTTGACAGGAGAATATTTAAACTTCTACAATTCCGAGGGCCACCGGGATATGTATAAAAAAGCAGTTCACCTCTAGCTAAGGAACACTTGAGTCGAAATCAGTCCCAACTAGAATCACAGACTATTTCATCACCGGCCAAGAGGATAAGGGCCATGCATGCCAACATTTTTATTAGCAGGATGTCATAAATTGGATAAAGCTTTTATTAGCATTACAAGAGTAAAAATCTAGAAAGCTCTAAGTGAGGCAATATAACCACTAGGAGGGCCTATTGGAGTGAGGCCTCAGGAGTCACATCAGGGGGGAAGCAGCCCCCGAACAAATTGCAACAAAGAGTCGCAAGTGCAGATGAGCAGAGTTCTGTTGCTAACACATTTCGCGGCCCCTCGGCCCCTCACTGGGAGCTGGCGAGACCTATTTAAAGAAGGTCGGCAAGCGTGGAGGTGCAGAGAAGGAATCACACAGACACAGAACTGGATTGAGGGTCAGGCCAGACAGACGGCAGCCTTAGGTGCCAATTTCTAAAGAGTACTTTCAAAAATAAAGTAGAAATGTGGTGCCAAATAAGCTCGACACAAGACTCCACATATAACTGGTGAAATGTCAAAGTGGCCTCACGTCAGCTCAGTAGACCATGTCTTCCAGTGAAAATAAAATGGCACTCTTCCCCCACATCACTCCCTCACCACCGCTCAATTTGAGAGGCACTCGATTCTTAACCCATCTGGGATTCCTATTTCTCGGTCTGCCCTCAAGAAAAGCCCAGAGTATTTTTCATGCCAACTACCGCTGGACCAGGTTGTTTGTTTCTGGTGAAGCTCCTCTTCTCTGAAGCATACGGATGTAAGTGGTAGGGTAGGGTGTAAATGGTGGAACCGGAGGTAGGTACTTTAAAAAGTGATGGCAGCATATCTTCTGTGTAGAGGCAACCTGAGATCACTCTGAGGCATCTTTTGTCTTTCTTGCATGGTCCCTGCCTGGGTAGCTAGGTGTAGTTGTGTGCAGGCGTCCATTACCTTGGGGAAAGGGTAAATTGGGTCTTTTGTGACCTGCCAAAGCCCATCAAGATGCTACCTTGCTCTAAGGATCTTTAGGTCTTGGCACAGAGCTCAGAACATCAACCCCAAATCCTCCTTTTGTTTTGGTGAGTTTCCCTTTTGGGATACCCTGTCCTTAGGCGAATTGATTCATCTTTTACCTCAGCAGCTCCAAAAGTACTATCTATGGCTTTCACACACCACAAGAGCTTTCATTGCCTTGGTGCCTTGACGACGCTTTAGTCGACATGTGACCCAGGCAGGAAGGCCCTCGGTTGTAGCTACCCAGGCTGGGCACCAAGAGTGTGAACTGAGCTCAGAGCCAGGGATCCACTGTACCATCGATCCAAACTAGCAAGGACATCAGTGAAGAGTAGACTGGCTCTGTTGGATTGTGCTATGCCAGCTTTTGACAGCCCTGTTCAGCCCACTTGGGTTATTTGCCTACCTCTGAGTTAATGACAATGGTTCGTTAGAATGATGATCTACCTGGACTGGTCAACGTGATTGGGCATATTCTCCAGTGAAGCTGGGAGAGGGATGGGGCACTGTGATGGACAGCCTCACTAGGACTTGATGAGGCAAGAAGGCATAAGTCCCCAAAGAAATGAACAGGTATGTTATTAAGACAAAAGGAGAATTGACATTTCTGGGCGAAGTTCTTTTTTTTTTTTTTTTTTCCAATTCTTCTTTACTGGTCTTCACANGATGGACAGCCTCACTAGGACTTGATGAGGCAAGAAGGCATAAGTCCCCAAAGAAATGAACAGGTATGTTATTAAGACAAAAGGAGAATTGACATTTCTGGGCGAAGTTCTTTTTTTTTTTTTTTTTCCAATCTTCTCTCATGGCCTTCACAGGACCAGTGTTTTTCCAAGATTCCTATTTTTGGCAGGGAGTAGAAGATCAACAGAGAGATGATCTATCTCCCGTTGCTCCAGGTAAAAGACTAACATGATTTTACTACAACCCACTTGAAACATTCTTAAACTGTCATGGGAATACAACCCAGCTTTTCTTTAAAAATATAGTCGAGTCAGAAAATAATATAATGAACTAAAATAGAAAGGACACGAAATTCCTCTCTCCTTCCCCGAATCAGGCGATTAACGGAAAGGATATCTGAACAAAATGGAGACATTCCCTCACACACAAAGCTTTCTCTGGGGGGCCGGGGGCAGGCACAATGTCTTTAATTCCTGTCAAACCTCAGGGTGGGAAGAGGCAAATATGGAAGTATGGTATCCTCTCTCCCTCTCCCTGTCTCTCCATTTCAGAAATTCAAGAACCGAGACTTGAAAAGGGATCAGACCAGGGTGGCATGCAAGGAGCGATCCTTGGTGGCTGTGGATATGCGCAGCATCTGACATTTTTTCTGAACGGAGCCTGGGAGGGAAGGGACATCACTGACGCCTGAGTCATGAATGGAAACTGAGATCCTCTTGCACGGTCTCCTTTAGCCTCCGTTGGAGTGTTTTTCTGAGAGTGGGCCCGATCACACACTCTCCATCCACTTTCGTTTGTCCGGGAGACTTAGGCAAACAGTGCTCAGCAACACCATAAAGCAGGCAATTGAAGTTTGTCTTCATTCTCCCAGTGCCCGGGGCTGCTGTGGTCTGTTGGTTTTCACCAGCAAGGGAGGGAAGGATGCGATCTGAGTCCTTTCGTAGGAGGGTGAATGAGCGGCAGTCATAACCAAAGAACGTGAACGCTGTAAACTTGACTCTAAATATGAAAGACCTTGCCCCACTGAAATAGAATCTTAGGAAAAGAGAAACAGAGACAGCCCTTCTCCAACCTCCCAGAATCACACCCTGACTGTTGCTGCAAGATTGTTAAGAGAGTCTTGACATTTGGGGCATGTGGGTGCTGGGGAAAGTGGTAAATTTTTTTTTTTTTTTACTCTCTACAAGTTTTCTGTGTCTAGTAGAAAAAACATGCCAGGGACCACTTTAATCTAGCTGTGTTGGAAATAGGCTGGCTTGTTCCAGGGAGGGGCTGGGGACAAAGGGGCCTGGAAGCCACCACATGGAGGTGGTGGCCTGGTAGTCATCGTGGTGGAACCCTCTCCTCTTTCCCCCATTCTCGCCACAGTGCAGCTTACTGTGCTTCTCTCTCCCAAGGCCCCCAGGGCCCAGAATCAAGCTCACCCTAACCTCTGACCACCCCCAACCCCAGGGGTGAAAGACCAACCCCAGGACTTTCCCTCTGGTCCGAGTTTCAACCATCCCTCATTGCAGCTATTACGATAAGCTGTTTGATCGGTCGTTATTTGCTGAAGTACTTTTTAAATAATTAATTTATTTTTAATTAATCTCTGCACCCAACATGGGGCTCAAACTCAGGACCCCAAGATCAAGAGTCACACGCTCCACTGACTGAGCCAGCCAGGCGCCCCTATTTGTCAAAGTACTTTAAGGCAAATACCAGACAGCGTATTATTTCACCTCTGGATCTCTCAAAATATTGACTTAAAAAAAAAAACAACAAACAACACCATGACCACAATGCCATGATCACACCTGCCAAAATTAACAACACTACTTTGGTATCAACCATACTCAGTCTGTAATTAAGTTTCTCTTATTGTCTCTGAAGCGTCTTTTTACAGCCGGTTTATTTGAATCAGGACACAAACGAGGTCTCCATATTACATTTGCTTATCATTTCAGCATTTAAAATTAATTTCCGGGCGCCTGGGTGGCTCAGTGGGTTAAAGCCGTTGCCTTCGGCTCAGGTCATGATCCCAGGGTCCTGGGATCGAGGCCCGCGTCGGGCTCTCTGCTCAGCAGGGAGCCTGCTTCCTCCTCTCTCCTCTCTCTCTGCCTGCCTCTCTGCCTACTTGTAATCTCTCTCTCTGTGTCAAATGAATAAATAAAATCTTTAAAAAAAATAAATAAATAAAATAAAATAAAATTAATTTCCACGTCCCTGAGTAGTTTTGTTTTGAGTTTATTTTTTAAAAACCACCGAAATAGCACACATTGGCCTGTCTAATTATAATGCTTAGGGTTGTTTTTGTTGCTATTGTTGTTTGTGTTTTTTTTTTTGTTTTCAGGGAGATGAGACCTGGCCATGGGCATATGTGTGGCGGGGGCTGAGGGGAGGGGGCATCAAGGTACCGGCATCTGAAGGGGCAAATGGCACTGGACGTGTCTGCGGACAAGAGACAAAAATAGTAATTAGAGGGAGCGCATATTCAGTGCCTATCTGTGCCAGCCATTGTTTGAAGCGCTTTACGTGTAACGATCTCATTTTTAAAAGATAACTGAGTTGGGAGATTTTGAGGTGCTGGCAACACAGGAAGAGAGTGCTGCCTTGTGTGGTGGAGGGAAGGCTATCTCTGTGCGTCACGGAGCTTGTGAGTGTGTCATGTGAGGCAGCAGAGGTGGGAGCTGAACGCTCTTCTCTGCCTCCAAATATAAAATCATGCGAAGGGAATGTTTCTGCGGCCACAGACATCTTAGGGGGTCTCAGGAGGCGAGTAGAGTACTGGTCACCCTTTCATCCCTTGTCCTGGATGGGTCTATTTCCTCCTCTCTCCCATCCTCATCCTGTGTCTTAAGCCATAGCGCATGGTCACCAAATGTCACATCCCTGGCGGCAGCCTCGGTGACTCATCACCAGTAATGGTGGCAGAAGCCTGGCTGGAATTACTTAGCCTGGGGAGGCTTTCTCAATGCTCCTGTCAGTAAGTGGAATCAGTATTCATTGACTATGACAATTTTGGTTCTTATTCCTGAAATGGGACCTCAGGCCATATTGCAAAACTTGGGCGCCCTATGTTTTAAACACTGCTTTCTACACTTAAGGAGCTCCGGAGTCTGACCTTGAAAAAATGAGGAGACGGTGTAGCCAGAGCTGCTCCTAAGGACTCCAGGTAGAAATATCATGGGAGGGTCTCAGCAGAGAGAAACATCTGTCCTTGAGGTGAGTCAGGGTCAGGGAGTCACAAGGGGCACCGTGAAGATGAAGTCAGGGGCAGGCCAAGTTTGGCGCTGGGGAAAGATGTAGCTGGAAACTAGAATCTAGTCCATGAAACCGAAGTAGAGATGAGGCAGTCCAAGTTAGGACCCTGCTTCAATGAGAAGCCCAGGGTATCTTTGAGAATGAAGGTGGCAGATATTAAGGTAAGGCCTAAACCCAGGTTGGCACCCATCAGCATAGGATTATTCTTCTGAGTAGAATTCTCTTCCATCGATTAGGTCCTTGGTGGAAGACCAGAGGACCTGACACAACAGCAGGCCTATGTCTGCCATTCAAGACACCGCTCTCTGGACCTCGTGTTTTCCCCGTAGGACAATCCTGGTCCTTTCCCAGCCCACCACCTCTTTCTGGAAGCGTCCACGTAGAGCTAAACATTGCTTTGTGGCTGGTGGGTAAATAAAAGAGAAGAATTGCTTCTGTTGGGGAGTCCTGGGTCATTTCTATGAACTGGGAAATAAAACAAGGAGTCATTTTGGCAAAATATTTGGGTATAATTTCCACCATGTATTGCAGCTCTAGTCACTCTATCCATGTGAACCTTTGAGAAAAATACATGTTTAAGACCCATAAATGTCAATATCCTATTTTCTGTCTTGGGGACACAAATCTATATAGAGATCCACAACCAAAATAAATAGGAATTTAAATCAAATGGGCTTGCACACCTAATGACCCCCTTCAGTGGTGAAAATGTTTAATGATAGTTTAGTTCATGGAAACCCCGGCTACCAGGTTCCAAACAGTCTCAGCTGGGAAACCCAACTCTTTTTCTTTTGGAAATTCTCAATGATATGTTTTCAAAGCAGCTGATAAAACAGTTAATTATAGTGAGGTGTTTGGCTCCTTTATAACATACACTTTCTCCTAGTCTATGATTGGAGCTTCTTGTCATGTACCCTGAGCTAATGCTACCATATATTTTTTTCCCTTGGGGGGAGAACCTCTCTAAATTACCACATAGGTAGGACTTCAAATAAAAAGGCAAAATCTAGCATGAGGACATTCCATTGATGTTCACCAAAAGTCCAGAGAGCTAAGTACCCCGCTGCCTCTGTTTCTCCAAAGCCAGGACCTTCCTTCTGTGGAGGAAGTCTCTGGAACTGAGCGCAGAAAGCTTTCAGCTGGTCGAGAAAAAAAAGTCTCTCTTTTGGATATATGGACTATAAAGAAATAAGTAGTAAAAAGACTAAGAACTCTGACATCACTCTGAATCCAAAATGAGCAGAATCAGTTCTTAATGGTGTTGGTGGAATTTGGTTCTTAACTCAGCATGACGACAAGTTGATCCAATTCAACACAGGCTCATATAGCCAACTACTCACTCAACATCTCCATGTGGAGGTTGAATGGACAGCGCAGACATGTCCCACAATGAATTTCCTATTCCACCCACCTCCCTTCCTCTCATCACACACCCGCTTGCCCTGCACGTTCCCCCATCTCACCGATGGCAACTCAACTTTCCAGTGGCTCAGGCCAGAAACATCTTCAGTATCTTTCTTTCTCTCTCATTCCCGACAGCCACTCTATCAGGAGATTCCCTTGACTCTACCTTCGAAATGTATCCAGACCCCTCTTTTTCTCCCCGTCTTTATTACTACCATCTTAATCCAAGCCACCATTTATTATTTTTTTGCCTGCATTCCTGAAAACCATTTTTCTACGTTCGCCTTCCTACAATCTATTTTTTTGGAGAAAGAGTTTATTCATTTATTTGACAGAGAGAGAGCGCGCGCCCAAGTAGGGGAAGCAGCAGGCAGAGGGAGAAGCAGGACCCCTGGGAGCCTGACACGGGCCTGATCCCAGAGTCCTGGGATGGCGTCCTGAGCAGAAGGCAGCCGCTTAACGACTGAGCCATCCAGGCGCCCTCTACAGTCTATTCTTAACAGCAGCCAGAATGATAACTTTCAAAACACTGTGTCACGGCTAGTCATAGTCCTGAAATGTCTCCACATTTCACTCAGAGTGAAAACCCAAGTCCTTACAATGGCTAAAAAGACTTCACAGGGTCTCTCCCATTCTTCTTCTTTTTTTTTTTTTTTAGATTTTATTTATTCATTTATTTGAGAGGGAGAAGGAGCGGTGCAGGGGGAGTGTGGAGGAGCAGAGGGAGAGGGAGAAGCAGGCTCCCCGCTGAGCAGGGAGCCTGATGCGGGGCTCGATCCCAGGACCCTGAGATCATGACCTGAGCCCAGGACCCTGAGATCAACCCTGAGCTGAAGGCAGCTGCTTAAATGACTGAGCC
This sequence comes from Ailurus styani, assembly GCA_002007465.1. NCBI lineage: Eukaryota > Metazoa > Chordata > Mammalia > Carnivora > Ailuridae > Ailurus > Ailurus styani. The sequence goes on from LNAC01000422.1 coordinate 116,829, forward strand.
ACCCAGGCGCCCCAGGATCGCTCCTGTTCTGACCCCTACCTCACCGGGCCGTTCAGTCTCCAGACATCACCTACTACTGCTCTCCCTCTTTCTCACTCCGCCCTAGCCAGGCTGGCCTTGCACAAGACTGGCACGAGGTTGGCACAAGCTCACTAGACCTTGATTTTATAGCTCAATGACTCTCAAATTTTAGGGAGCATCAGAGTCCCCTGGAAGGTGGATTGCTGGGCCGCACCAGACTTTCTGATGGGGCCTGAAAATGTGTGTTTTGAGTAAGTTCCCGGATAATGTTAATGTTTGTGACCTGGGTGGGGACCACGCTCTGAGAACCGCTGCTGTAACTATTAACTGTTCCTTCTGCCTGAAGCTCTTTCCCTGTGTATCTCCTTGACTTACTCCACCTCTTTGAAGCCTGTGCTCAAGTGTCACCTTCTCCGTGAACCCTAGTCTGATCACTCTATTTTCTACTGCCACCCACGGCCTCAACCCTGTCACTCTTGATCCCCTCACCCTGCTCCGCTCTGGTTTTTCTGTCATGCTCATCATTGAACATTCTGTATAATTTATTCATTTATTTTACTTATTCTGTCTTACCCACTAGAATATCAGCTCCTCAAGGGAGTTACCTCTTAATTTGTTCACTGCTGTATCCCCCAACACTGAGAATAGTGCCTGGCACATAATAGATGCTCAATAAATATTTGCTGCCTGAATGATTCAGGACTTAATTTTCTTATAAATGACGAGGATCCTAATTTCTTCATAGGCTTCCTATTTTCATGCTATTTCCTTTATGCAAACTGTCCCTTCTTTCCTCAATCTCTTCACCTTAAATTTATTTATCTTTGAAATCACATCATTCTCTTTTAACTACTTTCACCTGCAGTGGCAACTTGGCTGTTTCTGACTATTCTCATTAGTTTCTGGGGTGTTATTTTTGTGTCCTTGGTTATAAAACCACTGAGAACAGAGACCATGTTCTGAATCAATGGCCTAATGGTAGGATCTGAATAAATGCAGGTTGAGTGATTGAACATTATTGTATAGAGTGTCTAATAAAGCAGTAGCTAGGATATTCCCATTTATATAAATATCAACAATTTGCAAACCTCTTTCATATTAAATTATTTTAATCTTCATAAGAATTTTCTGAATTGGGTAAGAAAGGTATTATGTCTATTTTACATCTCGGAAAGTGAATTTAGGCTAAAATTCAGACAACAGTAGCCACATCATCAGGATTACATGTTGAGGTCATGGAAGTTTCTGGCACAAAGCTGGAACACAAAATACGTTAGTTTTCCTTCCCTAAGCGATCTGAGAACAGTCATTTATATAAACTATATAAATGTCATTAATATTTACTGAGTTTCTACCATGTGCCAAGAGCTTAATAAATCTTAAGCTTTAAGTTAGGGTTGTGAGTTTGAGCTCCACATTGGGTTTAGAGATTACTTTAAAAAAAATCTTAAACTTTATGTCTGTAAATCTTAAACTACAATCTGGTGATATATTGTTTATTCCCATTTACTGATGACGTAACAGACTCTGAAACTTTAGGTAACTTACACGAAGTTTCACAGCCAGCAAGTGACGGAGCTAGAATTCGAGCTCCCAGATCATGATTTTTCCCTTTGGGTAAAGCACAGTGTCTCTTTGATGGCTCGGAACTCAGGTCTTTTGACTCAGAGTTTAGGGCTCTTGTGTGTAAACCAACCACTAATCGTTCTGCTGCCCCATACTAATCGTTAATTAAACTGTTAACTTTATTTATTTTTTTTTTAAGATTTTATTTTATTTATTTCACAGAGGGAGAGAGATCACAAGTAGGCAGAGAGGCAGGCAGACAGAGAGAGGGGGAAGCAGGCTCCCCACTGAGCAGGCAGCCCAATGCGGGCCTCGATCCCAGGACCCTGAGATCATGACCTGAGCCGAAAGCAGAGGCTTTAACCCACTGAGCCACCCAGGCGCCCTAAACTGTTAACTTTAAATACATTTTGTAAACTTTCAGATAAAAACTAAAATTCTACAAAAAATATTTTTAAATAAATATTAATACAGATTCTCTTGGTTCAGTCAATCTTAATGACTCCTGCCTGTTTTTTTTTTTTTTTCCCCTTTGGCTTTTACATGGAAAGTTAAAACCAGAGGGAAAGGACCTTAGAAATTCTGGGTCTTCCTCTTTTGGTTTGCAAATATGAAAACCAAGTCTTGCCCCAAATCAAAGCTAGGGAGAGGGTGAAAGCAAGGTGTGTTTGCTCTGTGCAGGACTTTCTTTGGCAGAGAGCCTTTGTGGAGGCTTTTGTGACAAACCGAAGGGCCACGTGGGAGCTAGCAATGCTGCTGTTGCCTTGCGGCAACGGAGGCATTCTTGAGACGCGTGCCCTTTCCTCCTTTAGCAGCCGCTCCCACTTCTTCAGTCTCCTGCTATTATCATTGCATGCTGGCAAGTAGAGCCCGATCGGCATCACGTGGCAGAATGCATTTGTGTAAAAATGATGGCTGGGAGCAGTGAAGCATGTGCTGGTGCAGCACCCCCAGCTCCTAGCTCAGAGGACCAGGAGGAACAGAGTGAACAGGATGAACACCGCTGAGGGCCTGACCAGCTCCTGGTGCTCTACCGTTGGTGTGTGTGGAGTGTGAGATCACTGGCACAAACCCTCGGTGGCCAAAAGACATTTTCATATAGAAGGGAGAGCCTAAGACCTTTTAAAATGTGCATGAGGGGGCACCTGGGTGGCTTAGTGGGTTAAAGCCTCTGCCTTCAGCTCAGGTCATGATCTCAGGGTCCTGGGATCGAGGTCCGCATCGGGCTCCCTCCTCAGCAGGGAGCCTGCTTCCTCCTCTCTGCCTGCCACTTTGCCTATTTGTGATCTCTCTCTCTGTGTCAAATATATAAATAAAATCTTTTTTTTTTTTTTAAGATTTTATTTATTCATTTGACACAGAGAGAGAGATTACAAGTAAGCAGAGAGGCAGGCAGAGAGAGAGGAAAGAGGAGGAAGCAGGCTCCCTGCTGAGCAGAGAGCCCGATGTGGGCCTCGATCCCAGGACCCTGGGATCATGACCTGAGCCGAAGGCAGCGGCTTTAACCCACTGAGCCACCCAGGTGCCCTAAAATCTTAAAAAAAAATAAGTAAATAAAATGTGCATGAAGGGTTGCTGCTGCCGTTTGCTGAGAGTGGACGGGGACAGGGGATCCACAACCACAGTGCTGAGATCGTTCCTGTTAAGCTGGTCACACTAGGCCAACGATGTTTGAGGCTCATATTTGTAGAGCCATGGAAATGCAGGTAGTGGGAGGGCCTCTCAGAGCAAGCCCTGCTTCTGGGGACAGGGCAGATACCTAATTGGCCTAAAGTCTGAGATGGGAGTTTGCCCCCTCTGCCCACTCCTTTAAAAAAATCCTGGAAAGCTTCCAGCAAATTCTCTGAAATGTTTTCTAGTTGATTCAAGTTTTAACATGACCACAATCTTGGGGTAATTCTAAAAGCACTCTTCTTCTGTATAACATTGACCATGTCAATAAAATGGGCTGTAGGGGCACCTGGGTGGCTCAGTTGGTTAAGCGGCTGCCTTCGGCTCAGATCATGATTCCAGGGTCCTGGGATTGAGCCCTGCATCAGGCTCCCTGCTCAGCTGAGAGCCTGTTTCTCTCTCTCCTTCTGCCTACTCCTCTGCTTACTTGTGCTCTCTCTCTCTCTGTCAAATAAATAAATAAAATCTTTTTTTAAAAATGGGCTCTAAAATCTGGTTCTTTACACAGTAATGTATCAATATTTCAACTTGGAGCCTTGAGGCCCATCAGACACCCCCACTGCACAGAGTAGAAACTCAATATATTTGTCACATAACTTCTTCAAAAACTATTTCTGCATCTGAACAGAGAGTTTATCAAAGGCATGGGCTTTTTTTTTTTTTTAATATATCCTTTAAAATTTGTCTCTTATGCTCACTTACTCAAAAGTCTTCGCTCGGTGCTGAACAAGGAATAGACCTTGAGTATACGTTGGATGGCTAAACGAATGGATTACAGGAACAGAGAAGCAAGGATGATTTACAGCCTGGTTCTTTGGGTTTCTCTTTATTCCCTGGCTGTGTCCTCCCCTCCCCCAGCCCGTCGGGACCTCGCACCATCACACACACAGCCAACGCCCACCCTCTGCCATCCACCCTGGCCCTGGCATCAGAGAGGGCCACCTGAGCGCTTTTTTTAATGTGGATCCGCCGAGGCTAGAACCCTGCCAAAACAATTACTTTCCAGGAAACCATACGACTCTGTTCTGTTTCTGTCATGCGGCCAGAGTGGTGTGCCAACGAGCTCCGTGCAAGGATGGATCGTTCATGCTACTCTCAGAAAAATCCACCATCGGGCTGTTTGCCCATTAATTAAATCGCCTAGTGTGCCTGGAAGGGTGGGGAAGGAATCGGGGCAAGCTGTCTATTCCGTGTTTGAATGAATTTATATTCAACTTTGAAAAGGGATTGCGATTTTTTTTTCCTTCTTGAGATTGAAATCATCTTACAAGTAAATACTGGAAAAGAAATGTGATTGTATGATTTTCTTTTTCTATTGTATTATTCTTACTGCTGTTTATTGTTTTGATGTCTTCACGAAAAGATGATCTTCCTTCACAATAAGGCTGGATCTCAGGTCAGAAGGATTGCAGGAAAGAGCCCTGACCAAGGAGTCAGAGAGCCTGAAGCTTCAGAGCCACTCAAGCTTTAACACGGAGTCCACCTCCGCAAAGCCAAGGCGCTTGTTCTAAAGGAACAGATAATATCTGCCCTGCCTATCTGTGGAGATTGTTTTGAAGGCTAGTCCTCCTAAATGATCCTTGAAAAACTACACAGTGTGTTATTTTTCAGTATATTAAGAATGTGGTCCTTTGTTTCTTTTCAAGTAACTGCTGAAGTTGGTGATGACCATTATGTTAGAAGAGGCCCCAGAAATAAGGTCAACCCTGTGGAGAGAAGGCTGCGGGGGGGGGGGTATAGTGGGGGAGGTGGACGATGGCCGTGGGAAGGGAAGGAGGCGTTAGAGCGCCCCCACGTGGCAACTGGGGCGTGAGGTTGGGGAGGCGGCGGGAGGGGCAGACCCTTTCAGTGTGACCCGGGGTGAGAGGGAAACAGTCCTAGAAGTCAGCCTCATCTCTCAAAGGAGCATTCAAATACCATAAAAAAAAAAAGAAAGAAAAAGGAAAAAAAAGAATGTATTTCATGTAAATTGTGCTCCAAGTGACCGGCCTCCCTTTTAGGGTCTGCTGCCACTTTACATTCAATTCGCTGCCCTGGTGAACACAATGAAGTGTTTAGATTCCATTAAGAAACCTCGAGAAAAAAAAAAAAAAGAACCCAACCTTGGGCCTTTTGAGTTAGCAGGGAAGCTCTTTAAAAGCTTCTCACAAGCTATTATTTGTGCATTCAGAAAGCCATTAGGACTTCCTCCTTTGGAAATCTGTGTGTGTGTGTGTTTGTGTGTGTGTAGCTTCTGATTTTAAACATCATTATTTTCTTACCTTGACCCTTATCCTCAAGAACAAATTTCCCTGCCTCACCAGATAGTACAATCAATTTCTGAGCTTCTTGGATGTAGACTGGATTTACAACAGTAAAGTGACGAATCTGATGGGAAGAAGATTGGAATCGCAGGGAGTTGGAGGAGTGGAAAAGTGGGTGCACAAGCATTCTGAACACTTGGAAATGCTGTGGGATTCGCGGGGGTCCCTGGGCAAGCCTCCTGCCTGAGAAGGATGTTTGCCAGTTGGTGATGGAGATACCAGGAGACCAGAGTGAACCACAGTAGAAAACATCTCCTCTTCCCTCCTGACGCTCTCAAGGAATGAGAACTAAGACAGACATCCCGAGAGGCACCTTGCAGTGGCTGACAGAGTGGGCAGACTCTGGGGCAAGCCCTTGGGCTGAACCCCCAGCTCTGGCACTCGCTGCTGAGCTTGGGCAGTAGCCCTGGGAGCAACATCGCAAATAATCCATATCAGATTCCACAGTCTTCTATTTAACAAGACCAATATGCCCTTCTCTACCCAGCAAACCCAATTTTACCAAATAATGAATTGGATGGGCTTTCCCAGTTCTTGCAAAGGAGAAAGTAAGGTTATAGAGTGTGGGCTTTGAAGCCACCTTGTCAGGATTCAAATGTTGGCCTTTCTATCTACTAGCCCAGGTGGGCTTATTGTCTCATTCAGCCTCAGTTTTTTCATCTGTAAACTGGGAATAATAATAATTTCTATCTCAGAAGTTAGTCGTGAGAACTAAATGCAACCATACATGTAAATTTCTTAACACATTGCCGGACACAGAGTAAGCTCTCAGTAAATAGTAACTACAGTAGTAATATTTTTCATCTTTGATATTTGAGACATGATATTATGATGCCTGGTCAAGTTGAGGAATTGTAATGTCAAAGACATCGCCTGTGTAAGGGTTTAAATCCTTTAAATACATCAGTGAACTAATATTTTTATTATATCTGACCATAAAAGCTTTATTCTCAGTAATATTTTCCCATGTTACTTCCACTGTGGTCTTGGTCCGACGACCTGGGAAGCAGAGGAATTAATTAGTTTGTTTAAGAAACTAATTTTAGAAGAGGCGGTCAGTGGTGCTCAGGTTATATTTATAGGAAGCAACCTTTGAACTTTCAATAAGCATCATCAATGAACTCCTTCTTCCCCTTCAAGCTATACCAGAGGCTGGCTCATCCAACGCCGGGACCCACTGTCGCTAGCGAGATGCAGGAATAGGTCATAATCTCACTCATTTCCCATTGCTAGACAAAATCCCAGTCACATAAAAACTTCCTTCTTTACTTTCTAATAGAAAGAATCCGTCTCAGCTATCCCTGTGGTCACTAGTGGTGACAAAGAACCAGGACTGGGGACGTGTGAATAGGAGACCCCAGTGGCCAGAGATGAGAGAGGGTGATAGGTAGAGGAAAGTGGTGCTTGGGTAAAACACTGCTTCCTGGGCCTACCTTGTCGAATGGCATTTCCTTCACAAAACAGTGTGGAGAGGGAATTCCTGGGATTACAGTACCCAGGCCCATTAGGAGGGCAGCAAATGGGTCCCCATCTCCCTGTGAGGAGACACCGAGGGCTCCCAGAGGCAGTGGGCAGGCCTCCTTGAAATTGGGTTTCCTGCAGGTGGTTAAAGGCAACTGTTCAGTGTAGAGGCGGCGTTTAGATGACAGGCCCATCAGGTGACCCATCCCAAAATATCCAGAGGCCCTAACTAACCAGTACTTGCAACCAGGCACAGATACCAAAAAAGGGAAATTCTGTAAGTTGCCATACTTCCCTACCTTCCTTCCTTCCTTCCTTATTTATTTATTTATTTTATTTATTTATTTATTTTGAGAGTTTAATTATTTATTTAAGAGAGAGAGAGCAAGAGACAACATGAGTTGGTGGGGAGAGGGAGAGGGAGAAGCAGGCTCCCCACTGAGCAGGGAGCCCGAGGCAAGGCTTGATCCTAGGACTAGGACCCAGGGATCATGACCTGAGCTGAAGGCAAGATGCCAAACTGACTGACCCAGGCACCCCTCACCTTCCTTCTTTAAAAACAGCCTCCACCCGCTGCCTGACTCTCTGTGGTCCTGCCTGCTGCTCCCTTGCGGTGGGTTCAATCCACTTCTATGTCCTTTGTTCTACCTCAGGTGAATCCTTTCACGCCTGAGCCACCAGCTTCAAGCCGCTCACTGCCCCACATTTGTGGGCCCCCATCTGATTGGACAGACACCACATTAAGCAATATTGGAAAATCGCTGAAGAATTATGTGCCATTTAGGAAGGTTGGGGTCACCTATGCCAGTGTATGAGGATCACTTCCCCTAATCATTTTGCCTCAAATGAAAGTGAGGGAGCAGTCAAGCTCTTTGGGGATAAGATCCAAGTGGGGACAGTGATCAGGCTTCAGGCAGCAAAACCGGGCATTGGGAGATTGGTGTATGGCTTTGGCTGGACGGGCTCTCTCTTTCCTTAAACAATAGATCATGGCCCTCTTAGAAAAGTGCTCTGTCACGTACTTGCTGATCAGCTTTCAGAAAGAACAGAGCAGTGGGGAAGCCAGGAGGGACCAACAGGCCCAGACACCTTGACAGGCAGATGGGGACTTGCCGAATTGCTCCCTTCACTTAGGAGTCGATTTCAATGCTGAAGATACCCCATAGGGTTGCCTGATACTTCTCCTGATCGGCTCTCCTCAATATTCTTTTCTCCTCCTTCTTTTACACTTTCCTCTCAACACCTCCCTCCATATGACTTGCTGGAACACCCTCCATTTCCTTACCTTATTTGAAAAAAATGTCTTATATTGTCAAATAAATCACGGTTCACCTGGTGTACTTGAGAATAGCGGAAAAAGCCTTTTTTCTCTGGACAGAAGACACTTAAAGAAATCTCACCCCATTATCCTCCAGGTAATGGAAGAAAATTACAAATGACAGTGAGAAAAAGAAATGGTTCATTTAGAAGACACAGGGATAGTATAACAGTATTTTCTTAGGGTATTAATTAATGAATCTGTAATTGCTAAATTTAAACCACCTAAGATGGAAGATATTAAATCATTTCTTAAAAAGAGGCTTTGCGCGTATCTCATTTTCCCCAAATAGCCACCTCTCTGATTCCTTTAAGTGTTATAGAAAAACCCTGCCATTTATAAAATGCTTTCGCTCATATTTTCTCATTTTGGTCAATACATGTTAAGACACAATGGCCAGTCCCCTCATTTTCTAAATGCAGATGCCTAGACAGGATAGGTGACTTGTTCAAGGTCACCCAGCTTCCTGGGGTTCGGGGCAGTTCACTGCTAGTTTCCCGGGTGTTCCCAACTCTGTGCTGCCTTCTGTCGTTTAAAACAAAATGGAAAACAATGTATTACTCTTGGCACTATCTGGGCTAGGTTATACTTGGCTTAGCTTTGCACCTAGGCACCCTTTGAAATGTGATTCTGAGCTGGGAAAAGGGCTATTTTAATACCCCCGGGTGAGGCTTAGTTGAATTTTTCCTAGTATGTGCCTATGACTAAGAGAACACAATGTCTCAAGTGGTTGTTCCTTCAACCCTCTGCTAACATTTGTTTTGCTCGAATCACAAAGTGACAATTAATTTCCCTTCTAAGGTGATTTACAAATCTTTTTTTTAAGGATGATACATACAGGAGAACTTCCCATAAGTTTTAAGTGAGAGGCAGCTGATATTCCTCAGTAGAAAATACTGGAAAAACAAAAACATCTGCCACAGAAAATACCAGAAAAGCATAACATCTTCCTGCTTATGTCTTGGGGGTGGGACCGCCCATCACCCTTAATGCACACCCGGAAATTCCAGAATGCAGGAGGGCACTCATCCGAAAGCCCATTCTAATCCTCAGGAAATGCACCTTAAAACACCCTCCCACCCCCCAGAACAACTGCTGATGTAACATCACAAAGACACTCATGTAGGTAATATTACTAGGATTAGTTTCCTCAGAGACATTTCCTGGCTCCAAATAGCTTTAGAGGGTTTTAAAACAGCAGGAAAGTTGGTGATCACTTATGACAGAGTCCGTGTAACTGCTGACACTGTGCTTAGTAACCGAGGTAAAGTCTGACCAGGTTATTTTTAGGATTTCCAAAGAACAGACTCCTGCACAACAGCATTAAATAAATGGAGTTTCCAGCAAACAAGGGTGAGAATTTTATCACGGTTCAGGTTCATACGGGGCTCAGGAATTCTCACCTCCTCAGTGTCACTGGGCACTGACATCACGGGCATATTTTCTATCTTGAGAATTTGGGTCTTGCTTTCTTTTTGCAGTTTTTAAGAAAAGAAAGCAAAATAATAACCCGTTATGTGCCCACTATGATGTGGCAGCTGTAAAGAAAGCCGAGGGGATGACTCACTGTCCCTTGAACACATCATGCACATTCCAGCCCCCGCACCTTTGCTCGGGTCCTTCTCGCAATGCCCTCGCCTCTCCCGGCGGGCCAAGGGGGGCTACGTGCCCTCGGGCCTCATCTCCGGCCTCGCCACTTGTGTGCCAGGCCCTGGTAGGTCCGTGCAGTCTGGCTCCTCTGAGCTCTCGCAGCCCTTGCTGTCTGCACGACACATACAAGGCGCATCCTCTCCGATGTGGATGATTCTCTTTCAGTTCCTAGCTCTCTGGGTGCCTGGGTGGCTCAGTGGGTTAAAGTCTCTGCCTTCGGCTCAGGTCATGATCTCAGGGTCCTGGGATCGAGGCCCGAATCGGGCTCCCTGCTCAGCGGGGAGCCTGCTTCCTCCTCTCTCTCTGCCTGCCTCTCTGCCTACTTGTGATCTCTCTCTGTCAAATAAATACATAAAAGTAAATAAATAAATAAAATCTTCAGTTCCTAGCTCTGTAAATAGGCTGTAAATTCCATCAGTGAGGTGTATGTTTATTTCCTTTCCTTTCTTTTCTTGAAGACACATTTCCCTGACAGCAGGCCTCATACCCAACAGGTACTCAAAGGAGTCTTTTGGTTGATTTATGAATCCCAATCTCTGGGTGCTTGGACAAGGACTGTATAGGAGTTTGGTTGGCAGAGCTGTTGTTTCTCACCATTCCCTGGTTTAAGGTCTCTTCTGAACTGTGGGTTCATGTTGTTACAGTCTTTCAGAGCAAGGTCAGGGGCGTGGAGCACGGCGTTTGCACGAGAACTCCACTGGAAGGTGTGCTCTCTCTCTCTTCTCTGTGGCTGCTATCCCACCCAGTGGCAAGGACGTCACGGAGAATCATGAAGACTCACAGGGAGCTGAGTGTCCTGGCTTAATGGAGGGCCAGGCTCAGCTTCAAGAAGGGCCAGGAGATAAGAAGAGGAAAATAGAGCTTCCGGTTAAGGAGAGTGCCTCCTTCTCTCCCACAGCCACAGGGTGGTAAAAGCTGAGAGATTCTGTGTATGAGTTAAAGATCCTCTGGGCTCCTGGGTGGCTCAGTGGATTAAAGCCTCTGCCTTCAGCTCAGGTCATGATTTCAGGGTCCTGGGATCGAGGCCCACATCGGGCTCCCTGCTCAGCGGGGAGCCTGCTTCCTCCTGCCTCTCTGCCTACATGTGATCTCTCTCTCTCTCTCTCTCTCTGTCAAATAAATAAATAAAATCTTAGGAAAAAAAAAAGATCCTCTTGTTGCCCTTTCCGTGGGGCTGGATTCACACGCTTCAAGAAGGAAGTGGGGCAAATAGGTCCTTGTTCCTGGTGTTAAATGAGGCTTTTCTGGAGAAGAGCTGACAAAGCAGAGAAACTGGGAGGAGGGGAGCCAAGACAGCAGAAAGTTATCCAGGCGAGCCGGGGAGGAGGAGCAGCTCAGTGGCATGGAGATCAGAGTGGATACGAAATTTGTCTCAGGGGAGGGAGCATTGTGTCTGAGAGAGAGCTCTTGGGGGACAGGATTCCATTGCACAGAAGCAAATGTTAGGGAAATTTTTACCTGACTCTACAGAAAGCTTTCCTGAGTTAAGGGGTGAGTAATAGATTTGAGTTCGGATGACCTAAGGATGTGTGAACGGTCAGGCTCTGCCAGGAGGCCGCAGAGGCAACAGTGAAGAGCGTGGGCTTGGGGTGGATGCGGCTGTGTTCAGATGTCAGCCAGCTTGGGTCCCTGGCCAAGTTACCGGTTCTGAATCTCAGTTTCTTCGTCTGTAAAGTAAGTATGTCTACCACAGTGTTGTTGAGAGGATAAATGAGATCATATAAGCAGCCAGTGAAGTCCCTGGCATTTAATAAATGGTTGTTCCATCTACATAAGAGATGGAACAGAAGAATGGGGTATTTCTTGATCTCTTTTTTAAAAAAATTATTTATTTATTTGAGAGCGAATGAGTGAGACAGAGCGAGAGCACATGCGCATGAGGAGGGGGAGGGGCAGAGGGAGAGAGAGAAGCAGACTCCCCACTGAGCAGGGAGACACCGGGGCCATCCCAGGACCCTGAGATCATGACCTGAGCCAAAAGCAGATGCTCAACTGACTGAGCCACTCAGGTGCCCTTCTTGATCTCTTTTTAAGCAACCCCAGCTTGGGGCACCCTGGGCGTGCCAAGGAGAGACACAGAGAAATTCCTCGTGGAGGGACTGGCCGAGGCAATTCTAGGAACAATGATGTCTAATGCGGCATTTGAAATGATTTCCTGCCCCAGGCTCTGATAGCTCTGTCTGCCCTCATTAGCCACAACATCTTCAGGAAACTCTGTTATGTGCAACTGCTTTGTGTTAGTGGGCTTTAGCAACAGAAAGGAGACAGGTCATGTCTGTGCTGTAGCTACCTGCAGTGGGAAGGTGAAGAGCAAGCAGCAAGGATGGAGCTAGAAGCTGGATTTCAGAGCCAGAGGTGGTGGGTGCTTGAAGGAGCACAGTCATTCCACACTGAATATTAAAGACAAGAGCTGCGGCCACCGAAGGGAAGCGGACTTAGTTACATCCAGGTTACGCTAACATATGCATAACTGTCACTAGAAGAGGTCGGGAAATAACCTCTGGCTGTTGAAGTAACCAAACCAGAGCCAGGAGTTGCTAGGAAGGCTTTCTTGGGCCCTCTGCCCAGCTGCTGTTTAGCACGTACTGATTAAGTTAGGTCAAGCTGGCTCACCTGGAGTAGTTCTAGCACATTCTAATTAATCTGTACCCACCGAGTTTACAAAGCCAGCATCTCTGAATGTCACTTGTGACTCCAGGCACTCATTCTTCTCCTCCATGTGACAGGAAGGCTTCCCCAGGTCACTGGCCTCAGGGATAGACAGGATGCAAATTAGTAATAGCACAGAAATGATTCGGCTCCAAATGCGGATGGATTTCTGGGATGGCTCACAACTGCCCTCGTGTCGCGCCCCCGGCTGCCGTGACGAGCTCCCTGACGGGCTGCTGCAGGATCCACCAGTGAAATCATCACGGGGCCCCTCACACAATGCACCAGCCGTGGCAGCCACGGCCCTCACCACCGGCGGCCTCTGGGGCAGGACCCTTAAACACACGTGCACACACACACACACACACACACACACACACACACGCGCGCGCGCGCGCGCGCGCGCGCGACCTTCGCCTTGGGCAGCCAGAGGCGCTCACTCTTATATTCAGGCAGGAGCCAGGTTCCTGCTATTCTTAGGCTCCTGCTCTTTCTCACAGTCCCCCTGAGCCTCCCCACATTGCCCGTGATGTCATCTTGACGGTAAGCAGCCCTGTCGAGGGCGAGAGCCGAACCACCACCATCCGTCATTTCCTATCTCTTTAAATAAACCCAGTTCACCCACTCAAGTGGCTTGATGGCCCTTCGCAAGCCTCTGCGGTAAGTTTCCAGAATTTCTCCATCCCATCCAGCCCCCCTTTTGCTCCCTTTGCTACTCATCTGTTATTCTTAGCTTTCCTATCAGCGGCCACACCCTTTCTACCAGCTTCTCCGGCCCCAGTCTGGGGCTGCACAGCATTCCTGTACCTCAAATATCTACAGCTTCACGAAAGCTTTGAAAACCCTAAGCCATGGAAAAATATATACACTATGTTAAAATCATAAACCACAAAATAAATATAAATTCTAACAAATTAGAGGACTATCAAAAAGGTTTTTTGAACTGTTATATGCTCCTCCTGCCCAAATTTTGGTGGCCCGATTTGCTGGTGGCTTAGTCTGCCTGATGGGGAAGTGAACCTGCCCTTGGCTTTCCCCGCTGCTCCCCACCCCACCCCCGCCACTCTCACCGCACAGCTGGTGGGCTCACCCCATACCTCACGTCCTAAACTGCCTCTTCTCCTCTCTCCCCATTCGTTCCAGTGTGTGTATCTGTTTTGTCTCTTTAATTCATTCTCACTGAATTCATTGTTACTTTGTTGATTTTTCAACAAAGATGACTGAAATGCCAGTGATAAGCACCACACTAGGGTCTGTGCTGACTCTATGTGACAGTTACTCCCTCCTGCAGCCAAGCCCAGGAGGTGACAGCAGGGGTACGGAGGACAATTTAAGCAACAGGCTGTGGCAATTGTTCTGACCCCAAGTAACTTGACATGGGTCACCAGCACATCCATCATTTCTCACTGCAAGTGTTCTCTAATGCCAGTAGAGATGATCATGCATAATTTATTATCTAATTGACTTGACCAAAAGGCCATGAGGGAAATGACAAGCATATCCAGAAGCCCCCCGTCCTGCCTCTTCCTTCCTTCCTTCCTCCTTTCCTTCCCTTCCCTTCCTTTCTTCCTTCCCTTTCTTCCTTCTTCTTTATTTTTTTATCAAAAGTACATTCATAATGGGTTTGCTCTTTATCTATAACTCAAAATCTTTATCTCATGACCTCATTCTTTGTGGCACTACCCTTCCTAAACTCCTTCTCAGAACTTGTCTGAATTGACTGGAACTCCTGGGCCATATATGACTCTGCACAGTATTTATTTCTACTGCAAGCAGTTTTGTCAGCCAAGTATCACTAGCGAGGAGGAAGCCTCTTTGCCAGGGAACCTGGAGTGGTGTCTGCTCCCCTAGACAGCGCAGCCCTTCCTGGGACCTTCACCCTGCCTTTCAAAATATTGTCTGTACAAGCTTTGTGTATTCCTGGCCTCCCCCGTGTTTTCCTCCCAGGTCTCCATGACCAATATGCTTTCCCCTGAATTCACTCTTTTGTTTCCCTCACTGTACTTCTCCTCACCTTGATACTTTGAGAGCCGTCTCTTCAGTCTTCTGCTCATTCTCACCGTCTACTCCACAATAGGCACAGGTGCTCCGAAGGTGAGGGGAGTCAGCCCATCTCCTATCTGGAGATAATTTCGAGATTTTACCCAAGAAGAGATACTGAGGAAGGTGTCGAGATGGACCATGTGGGTGAAGACTGGATAGAAGAGACAAAGCATACAGTCATGAGGAGCACATTCCTTTCCTAGGACTGCTATGACAAAGCACCACCGACTGGGGGACTGAAAACAACAGAAACTTATGGCCTCAGTCCTGGAGGCTACAAGTCCAGAGTCAAGTTAGTAGGGCCCTTCTCTTTCTGAAACCTGAAGGGTAGGATCTTCCTTGCCTCTTCTGGCTTGCGCTGGTTTGCAGGCAGTATTCCGCATTCCCGGGAGGCCGTCCCATCTCTCCAGTTCTCTCCCTTCCTTCGTTGTCACACCATATTCTGTTTGTGTGTCTCTGTGTCCACGTGGCCTTCTTACGAGACCAGTCATATTGGAGTAGGGGCTGGCACTACTCCAGGTGACCTCATCTTAACCAATGACACCTGCCATGACCCTAATTCCAAATCAGGTCACATTCGAGATCCTGGGGGCCAGGACCTCGGCATATCTTCTGGGGGGGACAAAATTCAAGGAGGAGCAGGACCATTCAGAGAAAAGTCAGTGGCTCAGTTTGGCTGAGAAATTGACTTTGATTAGGGAATAATGGGAGATGAAAACGATCTGGCCACTAAAATCACTGGAGAACAAAGCGTGGGACTTATCTTAGTTTAACACAGGGAAGTTCTATCTCTCATTCCCATCCAGCACCTTACAATTTTTGCCACTGGTCAAAAGAATCATAGAGAACTACTGTGCAGGTAAGCCAATAATGTCTTCTCTATTGGTCATTCCTTCATTTATTAATCCAATAGTATTTGGGGGGCATCTTGTGCCAGGAGCCATCCCAGGCAATGCAGATTCGGTGGCCACCAAGACAAACCTAAATTCTGCTCTTCTGGAAAAACAACTCAAAGCGTGATCTTACTAGGCTTCACCTATGACCTTTTTCATCAATATGTAACTATGTTTCAAAGGAATTCCAAGTAGAGAAATTAAAAATGGGCAGGTGGCAAAATGCAAAACAAAAACAGGAAATCAATTAAAAAACAGAAAACAAGTAAACATAGTTGAGATAGGTAGCAAGCATGTGCAAAGCTCTTTCTATGCCAATGCCAATGCCCTTAACGTACTATAAGGTATCAGATAACTAATTCCACCAAACTGCTAAGGCATGCTTGTCATTCCCACATTGAAAACAAAACTTTCAACTGACCCTCCTGGATGGTGACAGTATAACTCATTGCCCAATGCTCAGGCAACTACTGAAGTTTAAGAGGCACAGTGGGAATATACAGCTATTTCTTCTATGCATTAGGGATAATTGGACCATGCCCTGACAAGCACAATGAGCTCCCAAGTCGTTGGAAGCAAGCCTTCAATTCTATTCTGGCAGCACACTTGTTGATAAATTGCAAAATGTCTCCCAGTTTCCATGGAAAAAGGGAAGATACCGCAGACATGTGATTCAGTGCAATTATGTTCACTACAGTTAATAGTTTCCATAAACTTACAGATGGTCTCTGGATTGGGCAATATTTGCAGAAATCGTATTCTAATACTGTAAAATACTACATAGAACGTACTTTCAAAGGTAGAATGGGCACGAGGCAGCACATCTCTTAACATTCAGCGAGTGACCCTACACTAGCAGGGAGTTTTTCATTAAATAATATGTTTTCACAAATGGTAGGGAAGAAGAAAGGAAAAAATAAAAGACTAAGACAGTGCATGTCATTTGGGATGTTCACGAATAGTCGGGCATTCATCCCTTTCCAAGAACATAGTAGGATTGTACTTCTCTGCCCATTTGAAGTTAGGTTATGACCACATAACTTACTTTGGCTGATGAAATGGGTTAGAAGTGGCTTGTCGCTCCTGAGTGAAACCTTTCAGAACCAGTGCACAATTTGTAACTTTCTCCTTTATTGCTGCTTTAGAGATTGTGGAAGCAGGTGTCAAGATGGGTCCTGTCAGGATGGATCTCTGATGACTCTGCTGAGCAGAGAAACAGAGTGTGGGTAAAATCACAGATTTATGGGATTAAGTCATTGAAGTTTAGGGGTTTTTGTTACCACCATATAATCTCCTATCCTGTTCTGATTGATATCAGCAGTAAATTCTTCATGTCCACTCTTACAAAGCCAGCACCTTTGGTGTTAATGGGGCAGAGTTCTCTGATGGCTGAATGGTGCCCCCTAAGGGGAATTATTCTGGGGGTGCACCTGCCAGGGTAGATCTGTCAGGAAGGCCAAAATTGGGCTCCAGATAGATTGTAAAGGCTTTAGTAAGAAGCTACTAAAATACATTTATTTTAATTACTCAGTTGTAATAGATGCTTTGGATAACTATGAAATACTTCAATATGTTTTAGGTTAATATGATTTTATCCTAGTGAATAGTCAGCAGCGAAGTCCCAAAAATATCATGATGAACAAAGGGAAAAGGAAGGAAAAAGATGGAAAACTGTGGTCAACAGAATGCCACATTAATAGATGGATTGTAGCCATTGCCTTAATGTCAAATTCATCCATTTGTCTCTAGTCTCCACTCCCTTCATTAAGCCAATCTTATCACCCATTTTTGATTCAGAATTCCACTCTTACACTTCAACAGTGATTGTCATAGCTACCTAAAATGACTTCTGGGGCAAAGCGGGGTACAAATGAAGAAGAAACTCCTTCTTTACCCTAGGGAACTGTGAAGTTTGTTTTACCCCTAACTTTCCTTTTCCCTCCCTGCTTTCTAATGGATTTCCTTGATCCCAAACTTGCAAGTGTGCTATGATGGCTTTCCTCATATGGTTTCACTGAACTGCAAAGCCCTTCTTGCTTATTTTTTTCCTATTCAAATCTGACCATCCCTTAAGGCTCAACTCCCATCTCCAGGAAGCTCTGGAACCGCCTGATGTCTTTACTGACCTTCATCTTTTCTAAATTCCTGTAGCAGTAACAGTCCTCAGTATATTATTTAGTGCTTGATTATACAATGTTTCACCCCTCTTTCGTGTGCACCTGTCTTGTCTCCCAGTCACTGCTTGGGGCTGTGTGCAGCTCAAGACTTCTCTCTCTCTCATCCCTTCTTTCTCTGTCTTATGTCTCTTCATAAACAACTCACCCTGTATCATGCACAGAAACACAAAATGAAACAGACCTTACTATTAAAAGCAAAAGAGCATGACAACTTAATGTAACCAAAATAATTCAAATATTATCTTTACTTATGATTGATAACATGCCCTTACAAAAAATTATGGTCTATGTAAGATAACTATTACAAGAAAGCTATTTTATGGTTTAGAAGTTAGAAAAGAACAAATTACATATTTAGGATAAAATACCACAAATTGACATCATTTCTACCTTCTTGATATTTTGTAACATTGATGTTCTTTGAATCATTTACAAAACATGTCAATTAAAAAGAAATTGCAGGGGCGCCTGGGTGGCTCAGTGGGTTAAAAAGAAATTGCAGGAACCTTCTGCCGATGTGTTATGCTCAGTACAAATGTAGGCAATGCCTTTGATACTTCTGTATACCCATACACTCAGAGAATCAGAGATGGTAATTAGCATGTGATCAATTGTCAATAAATTCTTGCTGACTGTTCACCTTCACTATAAAGTGCTCTGATTTTTTTGACTAAGACTTTGGCCCTGAACTTTGGCTTTCATATGCTAATATACATATAATACATATATATCCATGTATTTTAGGTTTTTTTAAAGATTTTATTTATTTGAGAGAGAAAGAGAGAGCATAAGTGGGGGAAGGGGGCAAGGCAGAGGGAGAAGGAGAAGCAGACTCCCCCCTGAGCAAGGAGCCTGATGCAGGACTCGATCCCAGGACCCTGGGATCATGAGCTGGGCTGAAGGCAGATGCTTAACTGACTGAGCCACCTAGGCACCCCATGTATTTTAGTTTTTTTTTTTTTTTTTTTTTTTAAAGATTTTATTTTTATTTATTTCACAGAGGGAGAGAGATTACAAGGAGGCAGAGAGGCAGGCAGAGAGAGAGGAGGAAGCAGGCTCCCTGCTGAGCAGAGAGCCCGATGTGGGCCTCGATCCCAGGACCCTGGGATCATGACCTGAGCCGAAAGCAGAGGCTTTAACCCACTGAGCCACCCAGGCGCCCTGTATTTTAGTTTTAAGCAATTTGAGCATATGTGTGTTTGAAGCCTTTTTGGAAAAAACTGGGAAATTTTGAATACAAAAGACTATATGATAATTGATATTTAATTGATTTCTTAACTATGATAATAGCATTGTCGTTTTATAAGATAATTTTCTTATTTTTAGAAGATACCTACTATAGTACTTAGGTTTTGAAATACGACAATGTCCGTAACTTATTTTCAAATGGTTCATCAAAAAATCATAGATAGATAAAGCAAATATGGAAAACTGTTAATAACTGTTGAATCCAGGGGATAGAAGTTGGATGATTATGTACTATTCTTTCAATTTTATGTACATTTGAAAATGTTAATAATAAACAATTGATTAAAAAAACTCTCGCCAGGGGCACCTGGGTGGCTCAGTGGGTTAAAGCCTCTGCCTTTGGCTCAGGTCATGATCTCAGGGTCCTGGGATCGAGCCCCACATCGGGCTCCCTGCTCAGCAGGGATCCTGCTTCCTCCTCTCTCTCTGCCTGCCTACCTGTGGATCTCTCTCTCTCTGTCAAATAAATAAATAAAAATATTAAAAAAAAAACTCTTGCTATCATGAAAAAGAATACACAAGTGTATGATGGAATCTGTTAGTAAGGTTTACAGTGCTGTTATTTCTGAGCAACATGGATGCACTCTAATAAATGAATGTTGCTATTTGCTTGACTCATTTGGGGGATCAGGAAGAGAGGTTTAATTCTATAGTCAGAATAATGGCCTAAAGGAAGACACAGTCATTTGACATTTCAAGAGCTGGAAGTTAAAAACTTATAATCATGGAGCATCTGGGTGGCTCAGTCAGTTAAGCGTCTGGCTCTCAATTTTGGCTCAGGCCATGACCTCAGGGTTGTGGGATCAATGTCGAGTTGGAGCACAGTTTGCTTGAGATTCTCCCTCTCCCTTAGTCCCTTCCCACTGACTCACAAATAAATACATAAATTGTAAAAAAAAAAAAAAAAAAAAGAACCTACCTGAATGTTATTCTCTATTTGTAAGGTAATATAAACAAAACTGTTTAATGTGATTGTGTCTGCCCGACCAGATTTTCTTGATGATGAAAACCATTCCTGGTTTTTGATTACTAATGTCTGATCAACTCTTGCAAGCATAAATGCCACAAAATTCATCAAAGTCATAGTTTCTTTCAGGATGATGCTCAGCTGTGAACATAAAGATCAACAACAATGGGTCTTTTGATGAATGCAAACTTAAAGAAAATGTAGCATATGAAAGTTCTAATTTTGGCACATTTTCACTTCCTGAGTCTTTACAACTTTAATAAACATACACTGAATATTTATCTTTTATTGTGTATTTTTTTATTGTGTATTTTAGAATGTCAATTTTTTAAAAAGGAGTTTGGCCTCTCTTTTTTATTTTTTAAATTTTTTTAGAGAGAAAATGAGAGCACAAGGGAGGGGGCAGAGAGAGAGGGAGGGTGAGAATCTTAAGCAGGCTCCACGGACAGTGCAGAATCCCACATGGGCTCTAGCTCAGGACCCTGAGCTCATGACCTAGATCATGACCTGAGCTGAAATCAAGAGTCTGCTGCTTAACCGACTGAGCCACCCACGTGCCCCTAGAACGTCAATTTTAACCTTAAAGTTCCTCCCAAATATTTGGAAGAACAGAGTGAGGTGCAATAACTTTTTTTTTTTCAAGAAAAAAAATCCAACAAAAGCAAAAACAACAACAAACAACAATCAAGAGGGGATAATGACGTAGATTTGGAGCTAAGTTTATCTTGCTCTACACTGCATAACCTCTATTTCTTATTGTGACATT
The DNA here is from genome assembly GCA_002007465.1 of Ailurus styani. Lineage (NCBI taxonomy): Eukaryota > Metazoa > Chordata > Mammalia > Carnivora > Ailuridae > Ailurus > Ailurus styani. The sequence continues at coordinate 137,562 of LNAC01000422.1, forward strand.
CAGAATAGCAAGTGCACTTGTTAGAACATTTTTTTTTAACCAAGCACACCTTCTTTTTTTTTTTTTTAAGATTTTTTATTTATTTGACACAGAGAGAGAGAGATTACAAGTAGGCAGGCAGAGAGAGAGGGGGAAGCAGGCTCCCCGCTGAGCAGAGAGTCCGATGCAGGGGCTCGATTCCAGGACCCTGAGATCATGACCTGAGCTGAAAGCAGAAGCCTTAATCCACTGAGCCACCCAGGCGCCCCAACCAAGCACCTCTTAACAAAGCCTGTTTTCCTCTTCACTCTCAGTTATTGAGTTCTAAGTCTAAAGAAGAAACAAAATTAGGATTTAGCTTCTGTTTAAAATAAAGATATAATTACATAAAAAATTGTTTCATTCCTTGCGCAAGGTCCATGTCTTTCCTAAACACGAAGACCCAAAAGACAAAGATAAACCGCAAATTTGTCACACTGGCTGAAAACAAACCTGGCTCTGCATTGCCATCATGTGGTCAATATGTATATTACACCTCCACTCCACCGGTGCCCTGCAGATGACCACCACCTGGAATCTTACACCACTGAGGGACTGGTTTGAGTAGTTGAAACCCACAGGCATCTCTCTCTCTCTCTCTCTCTCTCTCTCTCTCTCTCTCTACCTACCTACCTACCTACCTATCTTCCTTCCTTCTTCCCTCCCTCCCACCCTTCCTCTCTCTCTCTCTCTCCCTCCCTTCCTTTCTGATATATTTATTTATTTTAGAGAGAGATCACCATGCAGGGGTTGGGGAAGGAGCAGAGGGGAGGGAGAGAGAAACTTAAGCAGACTTTGCAGTGAGAGGAACCCGAGTTGGGCTCCATCCTATGACCCTGAGATCAGGAGCTAAGCCAAAATCAAGAGTCAGAGGCTTAACCCTCTGTGCCACCCAGCCCCCCAGGCCTCATTTTTCATATGAAGAAGTTATATTTTATGAAGGCACAATGTGTTAGTTATGTTTTTACTTTCTGGACCCTTTATTCTTCAACCCGATAACTGCACCTAGGAAAAGATTATGAAGATAGATGAGAAAATTTTCAGTTTCTTGATTTCAAGTTCAGTGATCCTTTCCATAACGATCTCACTCATAGTGCAAATTAGTTTCTGCCAATTGACTAATAGCTCCCTTTTCATTAAATGAATACTGAGCACTGTGTGTTTTAGTAGATAGAAAAGCCCCAGACTACAGCATTGTGTGTCAACCATACTTTAATAAAAATAAATAGATAATACGTGTATGTGCACATACATACATACATACATACATACATACATACATACATACGTATTGGGAGACCTGAGTGATAGATTCACTTGGACGCCCACCTGAATATATCAGGCTTCATGCAAGTCATTCAATGTTTAAAAGCCTCCTTCTGAAAAATAACAGACCTCAAACGAGGACTTTTATGGGGAGAATATCTAGCTAAAAAAATCCTATCGTTATTTTGCTTCACCGTGCACCACGAGATTTGGTACTTAATTTTCTTGTGTTATTTAACTTTTTAATTTTTCTCACGAGTCCTAATCCTATTTCTCCAACTAAAATTTAAATTATTTGATGGCAAGAATGATAGCACACTCCCTGGCCTGTGGACTTTTTATTGTATTACATTACCTAAAATGTTAATAAGTCAGCATTTAATAGTTCATGGTTGATTAATTTTCAGCAAGTCAAAATAACAATATGAAATTTTAAAACTTTTCCACATTTACTAGTATATAATCTACAGCACCACTAATGTACATGCTAATAAATTAACAACAACCACCACCAACATGTTTCAAATGTAGGGCAGAAATGAGCCATCACTACCCACTTACTTGAGTCCATTGACTTTTTATACTGATCTGTGGTTCATTTTATCAAGCACAGTGGAATCTCTTCAGGACTGATAACTAAGAGTATACTAGGCTTTTATTATTTGATCCTATTTTGCTTTATGGCATGTGATTTGCCCTTGTTTTTGAACCCATGCAGAATTACACAAGATTCTACCGTTCAGTCAGTTTCTAAACCCATCCAGTTAAGCCCATCCGGGGGTGCCTGGGTGGCTCAGTCATTAAGCATCTGCCTTTGGCTCGGGTCATGATCTCAGAGTCCTGGGATCAAGCCCTGCATCGAGCTCCCTGTTCAGTGGGGAGCCTGCATCTCCCTCTCCCACTCCCTCTGCTTGTATTCCCTCTCTCACTGTGTCTCTCTCTGTCAAATAAATAAATAAAATCTTAAAAAAAAAAAAAGAGTTAAGCCCATCCATTATCACCAAACAGCCTCTACAAAGGCAGGGGCGGGCGGTGTCTCAAAATTAATCACATTTTTTTTTCTTTCCTTTTCTTTTTTTAAGATTTCATTCATTTATTTGACACAGAGAGAGATCAGATCACAAGTAGGCAGAGAGGCAGGCAGAGAGAGAGGAAGAAGCAGGCCCTCTGCTGAGCAGGGAGCCTGATTTGGGCCTCCATCCTAGGACCCTGAGATCATGACCCTAGCCGAAGGCAGAGGCTTCAACCCACTGAGCCACCCAGGCTCCCTAATCACATTTTTTCTTAGTTTTTAGTTGGAAATATATAATTTTCTAAGAACTTTAGGATGTGGTTTTTTTTCATTAAATTTTATTCATTATATAGATTTCATAAAGACTCCAAAGTCAGGGTTCTGATTTCCCTGTCCTGAGTCCTTCTTTTTTTGCGTGCGTTTAGTATAATTCTGCTAGTATTGTATTTGAAGGTGGTCAAATGAACTTCAAGATTATGCAAATTAGATATATAGTCTAAATCTCTCTCTACCTGCTTATCTGCCTATGTGCCAGGATCCCACTAATGTGCTTAAGGGGTTGGATTATAAATCATAGGTTGCCTAGAAGATTATGTCCTAGGTAAATACCACCAATTTGATTAGTGACATACAAATAAGCCACTGACCTATAAGAACTCTCTTCTTTTAAATATTTGCAAAATAATGCAGTCTTCGTTAAGCAAGGTATTCGGGTTAACATATGTTCCAATTTTTAGCTTGTGTTGGTGAGAAAAAACAGCTAATGACACTTCAGATATTTGTTTATTGAACCTTACTTATTATCAAGTGAAAACAAGCAACATTGCTTGTTATTTTTATACCCTGTGCCTTTACTCACGCTACTTCTGTCTGGCATTCCCTTTCCACATCACCCATCCACAGGTATGTATTATTGCCCTTACTCATTTACTATCCAAGGCCTTAAAGAACAATGACTGGGTCTTTTATACATTCACTCACTTATCTATTCAATAAAGATTTCACTATGCGCCAGCTCTGGGGACTACAGTGGTGATAAAAACAGACAAAAATCCCGACTTTCCTGGGACTTATATAGAAATGACATTACAGGGCACCTGGGTGGCTCAGCAGGTTAAAGCTTCTGCCTTCGGCTCAGGTCATGATCTCAGGGTCCTGGGATCGAGTCCCACATCAGGCTCTCTGCTCCTCGGAGAGCCTGCCTCCTCCTCTCTCTCTGCCTGCCTCTCTGCCTGCTTGTGATCGCTCTCTCTGTCAAATAAATAAATAAAATCTTAAAAAAAAAAGAAATGACATAACAAATGAGTAAAATATATTGTTAGTTAGCAATAAGTGCTAAAGAAGTGGAGTAGAGAGTGTTGGGAGGATGAAGTTGCAAATTTTAACAAGGCTGCCAAGGAAAGTTTGGCTAATGCAATGATTGGGCAAAGACCTGAAGGAGGTGAGGGCAAATCGTATAGAAATCTGGGGATAGAGTGTTCCAGAAAGGACTAGTAAGCACAAAGGTACTAAAACAGAAGGGTGCTGGTTTATGTCTGGTTTGAAGAAGAGCTGCAAGGGGGTCCACGAGGTCGGAGTAGAGGAAGAGGAATGATAATCTTGTTTATCCATAAGGTTTAACACTGTCTGAAACATATTAGGACTTCATATTTTTGATGAATTAATGAATATTTTGATGGTAATGTTTAAAAAGGCCAATATTTCACAAAACCTGATTTGTGCTAAACCCACTTTTTTTTTAAGATTTTATTTATTTATTTGACACAGAGAGAGAGATTACAAGTAGGCAGAGAGGCAGGCAGAGAGAGAGAGAGGAGGAAGCAGGCTCCCTGCTGAGCAGGAAGCCTGACATGGGCCTCGATCCCAGGACCCTGAGATCATGACCTGAGCCGAAGGCCGAGGCTTTAACCCACTGAGCCACCCAGGTGTCTCCCCAGTTACTTTTTTAACAAAAATATTTTCTTTGCTTTTCCTGACTTTAGCTTTGTTGTTGAAACAGGTATGACTTCCATTAATTCAGGTTTTGGGTAATTTAGGATGTCATGTTGCAGTATATTACAATCTTCTTTTTGCACTTCTTTTTGTTAAACTGTTACCTACAGTGAATATGAACGGTGGGAAATACCGGCAAATATTGTTGGGTAGTATTTTCATAACCTTCAGATCTCTCAGCAAAGTTAGTGGCATTACTTAGAATCACTTTGAGAAATTGCCAGTTTAAGGACTTACTCTTCTTCCAAAACTTAATTCTCAGAACATCACTTGTAGAATTTGTGTAAAGTGTACTATGCTTGTAATCTTATTACTATTTATTTTATTTGCAAGAATGATTCACCATTAGCAGCGCTGGGGCCATGAGCACATGTACACCGAGACAACCACCACCGGCAAGACCGATTAGCTCTTGACAACTTTTCTCCTGACTGCTCCTTCCCTGGCTCACTTGGGACTCCAGCTGTTAGTATTCCCGGTATTGCTTTTAACTTGTCAGTGGATCCCCTTGAATCAGTAACTTCTCCCTATTTGTTGTTAATCCTTAATACTGATTGTCATACTTTCATTCTAATTATAATATTTTCTCCTGTCTTCCTGATTTCTTAGCTGATTTTTTTCTTGAGATTCAGAAAAACATATTCAGTTCCCTACAGTACCCAAGAAATGCTTGAATGGAAAAACCAATTGTAAAAGATTTGTTCCCTCAAAGTTGTCAGATCCTGATAGTTTGGGAGTTTTAATAGAATCTTCAAAAAATGAAACCTTCTCAAGTGTTAGTGCCCTTCAGCTGGAGACCTCCAGAAGTCAGCTGTAGTAAACCCAGTTGAATTTATTTCTTGTTGCAGCAAGGAAGAAATAACCTGTTACAGGATTTGGGCTTTGGTTGGTGTTTGAGGGAGAGTCTAATGTAGCAGGGATCCGTTCTCAATTGGGTGTTGCCAGAAAGCCAGGGCAATTCCAAGATTGGGCATCTCAATAAATCTCATCTATAGGGAGAGAAGACTAATAGGAGAATGAAGTTGTAATTTGTAAAGAAGTAGTAACCACTCATCTTGGCCAAGAGAAAAGGTGTTTGGTATTTTGTGGGGCAGACTGATCTTGCTTTTCTCTGTGTTTAGACAAATTCATAAAGTGGTTTGCCTTGTCTTGCTTTATCATGGTTTTTCAGTGACCTGTCTGAGGTTGGGATTTCATGAGATTATTTCTAATAGGACAATAACACGGCTTCGCTGTGAGTGCCAGGCCAGCTTCCAAATGTCAGGGGATCTTCTTGTTTTTCTTTTTCGTGTGTTATTTTTAATCCTTTCATCCAAATATAATGTACATACACAAAAGTATAATTTAAAAAAAGATTTATTTCAGAGAGAAAGGGAGAGATAGTGAGAGAAAGCACAGCAGGGTTTGGGGGGGAGGGAAGCAGGCTCCCCGCGGAGCACAGAGCCCAACGCAGGGCTCCATCCCTGCACCCCGGCACGTTCTAGAATCTCAAGGAATGTTTGTTGAGTCCTGACCCAAGCTTTCGCACTTCTCGCCTGTCTTTCTTCTCTCCCCTCTCTACCTTTCTCCCCGTCCACCTGTATAAAGGTCTAAGCCCACAGGGTCCGTAACCACTCTTTACAACACTTTTTTACCAGTCGGATGGTGCTTATTACATTGTGGTGAGCACTCAATGAACATAGTGTTTTCGTTTTTGTTTCACAACACTTGGGACATAATCTCTAAGTGAAAGTTAATTGCTATAATCATACACAGTTCTCGTGTAGTTTTGTGTAAGTTCCTTCAGGGCAGAACTGTATCGGACTTTTTGGTTTCACTTTAGTGTCTTCAAAGCACAAAGGCAAACGCCCTGTCACAGGAGACCCGCGCTGACGGCGGGGGGCCCGGGGGCGCCCCGCGCAGCCCCGAGACGTGGGGGATTCCACAGGCGCGCAAAGCGAGACAGAGAAGCGGTTCGACTAGTCAATCACATGGCTTGGGGGAGGCGGGGTGAAGGTCCCACTTCCCAAATTTTCACCCATTATCCAAGTGAAAGCCAAGCTCTCGAGCAACAGACGCGCGTGCAGGGATCCGAGGCCAGTCTGGGGGCGCCCGGACACACCATCCGCGGAGGGCGCGCAGGCGGAACCTTCGGCCTCAGCTCGATGTTTCCCGCGACTCCGCTCCTACCGCTACACTACCAAACACACGGCCTCCTTCCCCGCCCCGGAGGCCTATTCCGAGAACAATTTCCAGGCTTCGGGAGTAGTAATTTCAGCGAAACGATTAGTGGGCATCCCAACGACTGAGGACACTTTCTCCGGGCAGCATTACCCCAGCGCGGCCCTACAAGTTCCCCTGGGGAGGGCGTCCCACGCAGGGTCGCCCACCCTTGCCCGCCCAGCGCGGAGCTTCCGCCGCGCCTGACGTCGCGCGCGTGCTCGGACGCGTGCTCAGTCCGTACGCCGCCCCGCTCCGCGAGCACACCGCCCCCGCCCCGCCCC
>LNAC01000422.1:144548-189754 GCA_002007465.1 Ailurus styani
CCCGCCCCGCCCGCGCCGCCAGCCGCCTTCCCTTCCGGGCTTCTCAGCGGCGCATCCCCGAGACCCCCGTCGCCGGTGGAGGCACCCGGGTCGAGCCCGAGCGCTCTGTTGGCCAGAGGCAGGCGGAGGAGACCGGCTCGGCCGGGGGCGAGCCGCCGAGAGTAGCGGAGCCTGCCCTGCACGCCCGAGAGAGACGCGGGAGGGAGGCAGAGTTCCGTGAGGCAGCGCGGAGTAAGTGAGCTTGGGTCCGACTCGAGGTCGGGCTCTCGAGCGAGACCGGTGGGCCAGGGCCCCGAGCCGGCGTTACAGCCGCTCCGAGGAGCCCCGAGCGGACGCAGAGGGACGGACCGAGCGAGGACACATGGCCGCGCCCTTCCTGCCCGCGGGGGCTACCACGGGCGACAGCGGCGGAGAGCTGAGCTCGGGGGACGACTCCGGTGACGTGGAATCCCTCCAGAGCCCCGAGACCGAGGCGTCCGGGAGCCTGACAGAGCTCTTCGAGAAGGCTGCCGCGCACCTGCAAGGCCTGGTTCACGTGGCCAGCAGGGAGCAGCTCTTGTACCTGTACGCCCGGTACAAGCAGGTAAAGTCCCGGGGAAGGGGTGGATGCGGGAGAGCGACGAGAGGCCTTCTCCGCCCTCCCAAATCTAAGAGTAACCGTGCTCGGTTGATGGCTGGGGGTAATGAAGTTTGCGTGTGTGTGTGTGTATCATCAGTCATCTACTAAGGATTAGCATCCTGAATATGGAAAGGGCCTGTCTGCTCTCCTGGGAGTGATATTTGGCTGGACACCGAATGACAGTTTTCCATGTCTTCTCTGACTTGCACAGTGACCTTGCACTTATGCTTTTACCAGCTTCAGAATCTTTACAAAATGAGGAGGGTAAAATAAGATTTATCATTCACTTTTGCTGAAAGGTTATATGGAGGTAATTATGGAAGTAATATGATCATATGGAAGTAATGTTAAAAAAATTGTGAGATCCAAGGGAAGTATATGATCGTAATAAAAGGGTGGTGCGATACAAAATAAAGTATTATAATTTTGTCATTGTATTTTTAAAATTCTAAATATATGAGACTTATGTTTTGGCTGAATGGGCTTCTGACTGTTAGATACAATTACAAACATTTTAGAGCTAGGAAACACCAGGTGAAATAATCCCCTTCTTTTGCTGGAAAGGAAAGGGAAGCCCAAAGAGAGTAGATACCTTGCCTGGGGTCATACAGACAAATCAGTCCGAACTGGAACTAGATTGTAGCTCCTGATTCTAAGGCTCTGAACTTTATAATCATAATGTCGTATAAGACATGTTTAATTTATCACTCAAAGAGTCAAAGGGTACCAGAGGAGAAATAATTGCTTTATTATAATCAACCAATACTTGTATGACATCTTTTATGTGCAAAACACTTGGGTGTTATGCCTGCCAGGAGTACAAAGAAGAAAAAGCATGGTATTTGCCTTCAGGAGACTTAGAAAGTTACTTGAGGAGTCTAGATTTAAACACGTGAAAAATTGCTAGCAAGAGTTAAATAACATTTTAGGAAAACTCCAGCTCTTTGGAACACTGGAAGCAATGATGTTCTGGGAAATAGCCCATTTCATTTTACTAAAAAATTTTAACCTTTCTTTTGCTTCTTGCTATCTGTTTGCTCCTCTATTCTTAAGAAAAAGATAGTTGTAGGGTCTCTCTCTCTTCTTAAACTGAATATACTGAATAGAGATGAAACTTCTTTTGAATACTGACGAATTTCAGTTATGAATACTGGTTAAAGTGACTTGAGAGACATAGCTTTAGATACATAGGGTACAAATTATAGTGTTGAATGAAAACTGCCCCTGAATTGGCCTTGGAATTTGCTTTCTTGCAGAATTTCTGGATATCTTTTTTCCCTTTGGTTATTTATCCTGTCCCAATAACGTTAAAATGAGACTTTCAGGGGCGCCTGGGTGGCTCAGTCGTTAAGCATCTGCCTTCCGTCAGGTCATGATCCCAGAGTCCTGGCATCGGGCCCCGCATCAGGCTCTCTGCTCAGCAGGAAGCCTGCTTTCTCCCTCTCCTACTCCCCCTGCTTGTGTTCCCTCTCTCGCTGTGTCTATCTCTATCAAATAAATAAATAAAATCTTAACAAAAAAATGAGACTTTCAGTTATTTAACAAGAAGAGTTTATCGAACATTGTGCTAGGACCTTTAACATGTCTGACTAATAATTCTCTGGACAGCATTAGACTGTTTTTCTCCAAATTCCCTAGAGAACATTCTTTTTCTTTCTGGGACATAACTTTATTTACTGATAATAGTGTCATCATTATTAATACCTGCTTTCTGAGTTATCAGTGAACTATAGTCACCTGTCATCTGGTAACCATTTTGTCTCATGTATCCTCTCTTCATTCAGATATTCTGGAAGAGACGTGTCCCTCACCCTTTCAAGAACTTGATGTTAAGGTATTTAGAAATATTCTGTATCCAGAAATAAAATTCTTTGTTACTAGAGAGTAAGATTATGCTTACTTAGATATGACATTGGTACACAGTTTTCATCAATCTCTTCTAATTTTTTTCTCTTTTTTTTTGAGAGGGAGAGAGAATCCTAAACAGGCTCAGTACCCAGTGTGGAGCCTGAGGCGGGGTTCCATCTCACATCCGCCCCCCTCCATCATGACCTGAGCTGAAATTGAGTCAGATACTTAACTGACTGAGCCACCTAAGCCCTCGTCAATATTTTATTTTTAACAGAATTCTGAAGGAGTGTTAAAAATAGCATCTTTGGGGCATGTGGGTAGCTCAGTTGGTTGGTTAAGCATCTGCCTTTGGCTCGGATCATGATCCCAGGATCCTGGGATCGAGCCCTGGATCAGGCTCCCTGCTCAGTGGGGAGCCTGCTGCTCCTCCCTCTGCTGCTCCCCCTGCCCGTACGTGCTCTCTTTCTGTCAAATACATAAATAAAATTTTGAAAAATAACATCTTTGATAGCATACTAAAGTTGAAATTCCAATATAATTGATGCATGATAGACCAGAATTTCTCATGAAACAATTACATTTTGTATTCAGAGTAGCATTGTATTTTGTAGCTGAATGAAATGAAGTTGTCCCTAGGAAGATAAGAAAAATAAGCTGAGCTGTGAACTTTCTTTCCTTATACAGAGCCTAAATTTACCTAACATCATAGCTCTTTTAGTCTCAGATAAGCCTATGGCTCCAAAATCATCTTTTAGTGAGGTTTCAAAAACATCACACCAATGAATAGTTTTTTGGTCTTCTGCATTAGCCTATGCTTTCCTGGCAAAAGATAACTGTTTGACACCTGTGAAAACTCTAGGACAATGAACATTTCAAACCCCTGTTAGCTTCATATTACAGGAACCTAGCACAGCAAGGATACTCTCAGCATGTTCTCCTACTTTAACCTGGCCACACCTGATACACTGGCATTTGCCGTTAGCCCCCTTTGTTAAAACATTCTGTTTGAAGGTCATTGGGTATATCATATATCTATCAGAACATAGTTTAGGTGTGTTGTTAAAGTGGCACATTTTAGAACTCTGCTTTATAGCTTATGATTCATTAATGATTTGGAAACTGTTGCTCTTCATGTCCTAAAATCCTGTAGTTTTATTTACCCAGTCTTTTCTGGTCCAGAACTATTGTTTGAATTTGGGAATGCAAAAGCTTCTGTGTCAGTTAGAATACTGGGTCAGCTGCTGAGCTTTTATTTTCATCACACATAATGGTTTGGAGGTAGGTGACCTAGGGCTGGTATGGTGATTCTGCTTCATGAGATCATCCAGGGGCTTAGTCTTTTTCTGTCCTGTAGTTCGGCCATTCCCCCAAGGCAGTAGTTCTCAAATTATGGTCTAGAGACCCCTGAGAATCCCCAAGACTTTCTTAGGAGATTTATAAGATCAAATAATAATACTAGACAGGGTAATACTAGGACAGTATTTTACCTTTTTGCTCTTTGGTAAAACTGCTGATGCATCAGCATGAATCAAGGCAGTGGAAAGCAAACTCTACTAGTAGTCATATATTTTACCACCATGTACTCAGAATAAAAAAAAACCAATTTCACTTAAAACTGTCTTTAATAAAGCAGTAAAAATTACTGATTTCTATTAAATATTAACTTTTGAGTACAAGTCTTTTTAATATTGTGTGTGATGAAATGGGGAGTACACACAAGGCACACTGAATTATGTTGACTATGCTGAGGAAAAGCACTTGTGTAATTTTTGAGTTGCAAGCTGAGCTATCCACATTTTTCATGAGACATCGTTTTTCCTTAATAAAACAACTCACAGATTAACTATGCTTATTCAAATTTGATTATTTGGTAGATGGTTTCTTCAAAGTGAATGAAGTAAGCCTATCCTTTAAGGAAAACAGCTGACAGTATTTGTTGCCAGTGGTCACATTTGAGCCTTCAAGTGAAAATTAGAGGTTTGGAAGATCTGTGTCCGTCACATGAATTTGACAGCTTCCTAATATCTAAGAACTTTTTTGATGAGATTAGTGGTGATGTTAATGATTGTAAACTTCTCTTGTATAATGTATAAGGAATGCAGAACTCAGTGAACCATATTTTCCAAATATTGCATGAAATGTTACAAATTATTTGTAAGTAAAAGATCCACTCAAATTGCAAGTCAGACCTATGGATTTTAATGTAGTAGTAGGAAAATTTCATTGATACGACATTAGAGTCCACATTGCATCCAATCTTAAAGAAACTGCCACTTGTTGAATTTTGGTGTCGTATCCAAGAATATCCACAGTTATCTGAAGAGGCTACTAAAATACTTCTTTCTTTTGTAACAGCGTATCTGTGAGCATTTTCTTCATATACTTCAACCAAAGCAACATATTGCAATAGATTGAATACAGAAGTAGATATGAGAATACAACTGCCTTCTCTTAAGGCAGCCATTAAAGAGATCTGCAAAGTGTACAACAATGTCACTTTTCTTACTAAGTTTTTTATGCTTTAGAATATACAGTTATTTTTCATGAAATTGTAATTTATATTAACTTAATGAGTTTATTTTATTTTATTTTACTTTTTATTGAGCAGTAGTAAACTTTATTTTTTTTATTTTTAAAGATTTTATTTATTTATTTCACAGAGGGAGAGAGATCACAAGGAGGCAGAGAGGCAGGCAGAGAGAGAGGGGGGGGGAAGCAGGCTCCCCGCTGAGCAGGGAGCCCGATGTGGGCCTCGATCCCAGGACCCTGAGATCATGACCTGAGCCGAAAGCAGAGGCCTTAACCCACTGAGCCACCCAGGCGCCCAGTAGTAAACTTTATTGAGCAATAGTACAAAGCTCTGGAAGAGGGAGGGGAGCCAAGAGGGTTTCCTGAGTTTATTTTTTTAAATGAGTTAATACATATTTTGAAATGTCTTTTAATTTTTAATATGGTAAATATTAATAGATATAACCCACAGAAACAAAGTTCCTTGGGGGTCCTCATTTTTTAAGAGTGTAAAGGGATCATGAGACAAAAAATTTGAGAACTGTTCCCCTCAGATCCTCTTTCCATGGCCAGAGATGGGTCACCGTCACTACACGCATGTTCTAGCCAGATCTCAGAGAAAGGGAAGGACAAGTCCCCCGATCCCTACTCCCCCCCCCCTTTTTTAAAGATTTTTTTTATTTATTTGACAGAGAGAGAGATCACAAGTAGGCAGAGAGGCAGGCAAAGAGAGGAGGAAGCAGGCTCCCCGCCAAGCAGGGAGCCCGATGCGGGGCTCGATCCCAGGACCCTGATATCATGACCTGAGCCCAAGGCAGAGGCTTAACCCACTGAGCCACCCAGGCGCCCCCCGCCTTTTTTTTTTAAAAGTTTTTATTTATTTATTTCACAGAGGGAGAGAGATCACAAGTAGGCAGAGAGGCAGGCAGAGAGAAAGGAGGAAGCAGGCTCCCCGCTGAGCAAAGAGCCCGATGCGGACCTTGATCCCAGGACCCTGAGATCATGACCTGAGCCGAAGGCAGAAGCTTTAACCCACTGAGCCACCCAGGCGCCCTCCCCCCCACCTTTTTTTTTAAAGATTTTATTTATTCATTTGAGAGCAAGAGAGAGCACAAGCAAGGGGAAGGGTAGAGGGAGAAGTAGACTCCCCGCTGAGCAGGGAGCCTAATGTGGGACTCTGTCCCGAGATTCCAGGATCATGACTTGAGCTGAAGGCAGACGCTTAACTGACTGAGCCACTCCGGTGCCCCCTTTTCTTTTTAAGGGAGATGTTTATATCACTTTCACACACATCCAGTCTCCTGAACCTGGGCCAAAGTTGCATAGTCACATATGAGGTTTAGCTGGGGGACCGTGTGTCTGGCTGAGACTTCTGTAACTGTAGGAGAGATGGAGAATAGATGCCGGTATTTGTTTCTGCCACTGGCCGGTGTCTGGATAAAAAACAAAAATAGTAATGACTGCTGTTTTTACGATGTATCATAGTTCCTCTCATGTTTCTTTTCTTTTCTTTTTTCAAAGATTTTAGATATTTGAGAGAAAAAGAGAGCACAGGCCCGGCAGTGGGTGCAGGGAGAGGCAGAGGCAGAGGGAGACGCAGACTCCCTGCTGAGCAGGGAACCCAACTCGAGGTGCAGTCCCAGGACCCCGAGATCCTGACCTGAGCCAAAGGCAGACACTTAACCAACTGAGCCACCCAGGCATCCCTTCTCTCATGTTTCTTTTTTTTTTTTATTTTATTTTTTCTTCTCTCATGTTTCTAACAATCTAGCAGTTGAAGTGATTTTGGAGATGCCAGAACTGAAGCCTAGATTCAATGCGGCATGTAAAACAGAATGATATGGAAAAGGAATATTGGACTTTGGAGTCAAACCATCCTAAATTCACATCCTCACTATTAATTTGGGATTTGGTAATGTGTGAACTCCGACAGCCCTCCTCAGGTTCTCTGTAATCATTTGTAAAATGAGTTTGTAATGGCAAACCTAACAGGATTGTTGTATGGCTCATTTGCCATCGCATATATGAAGCTTTTGGTTTATGGTGATCAAGAAATGCAGTTTCTGCTCTCTCACTGTTTCTTCCCTTGGTCCCCTTATAATAGGGCTGCTCCTGTATAAGTGAACATTTTAATATTCATCAGAAGACCATGTGATTAATTGCTAAGCAGATGATGGAGATGATACTTGTTATGAATTCAGATATGGATGAGATCATCGTAGGTTGAAAGGGTTTTTACAGTCTGAACCTTGAAAGGTGTGAAAAGCTGAAGGAAGAGGAGAAGACATTTCAGGCAAGGGCAGTAACATGAGTGAAACTCAGAATAAAAATCCTTAAAGCAGTGAGTAGATCAGTCTGGTTAGCAAGTAGATCATCAGTTTGATTTCATCAAAATTCAAGTGTATAAAAGTAATAGTAGATGGCGAGGTCTCTGAGAAGTACATGGGGGTTGGATTGTGGTATTAGGAAAAATAGGTATTTGGTTGAACACATGTCTAACATACTCATTCCACATTCAAAAAACATTTTCTTTTTTCTTTTTTTTTTTTTAAGATTTATTTATTTATTTATTTATTTCACAGAGGGAGAGAGATCACAAGGAGGCAGAGAGGCAGGCAGAGAGAGAGGGGGAAGCAGGCTCCCCGCTGAGCAGAGAGCCCGATGCGGGCCTCGATCCCAGGACCCTGAGATCATGACCTGAGCCGAAAGCAGAGGCTTTAACCTACTGAGCCACCCAGGCGCCCCAAAAAACATTTTCTACTACTGTAGGTTAGACACTATATAAGGTGTGATGAGTGAGTTAAGAATGGTTTCCTAGGGCGCCTGGGTGGCTCAGTGGGTTAAAGCCTGTGCCTTTGGCACAGGTCATGATCTCAGGGTCCTGGGATCGAGGCCCGCATCGGGCTCTCTGCTCAGCAGGGAGCCTGCTTCCTCCTCTCTCTCTCTGCCTGCCTCTCAGCCTACTTGTGATCTGATCTCTCTGTGTCAAATAAATAAATAAAATCTTTAAAAAAAAAAAAAAAGAATGGTTTCCTAGATAAAGGCTGTGTTCCTAGATAAAGGCTGTGTTCTGATAGAAAGAAGAGAATTTACAAAAAACTTTCTAACACCAGGTAAAAGTGGAAAGTATTGTCAGTGTACAGGGTAAATACTGTGAGAGTTCATCAGAGATTACTTTTGGTGTTGGAAATCGGGCTGTTTAGGGAATTCTGCACTTGTGTGAATTTCTTTTATGTTTATTCACAATGAAAATATCGTATAGTTTTGCTACAAATGTTATTTGAGGATTACAAATAAGTATTGACCACAAACAAAAAAAGATTATAATAGAATTTATACTGTTGAAAAACCCTTGAAAGTTTTTTGCAAGGGTGTCAGCATCTATATTTATATCAATTAGTTTCGTAATAGGATACTTTACAAAGAGTATGCTTTATCCTGGAATTTGGGAGAGAGAAAATGCTGTGATAGTGTAATGAGAATCAGCATAGATAAACAATATTATGAACTCTGATAAACTGTACTTTATAGCTTGTTTATTGCATGTTTGAAAATTCTTTTATATGATAAATGGTAATAAAGATTACATAACTTATAATTTGCCTTGTATATATTATTTGTCCACTAGTTTAGGAATGCAAGTGTTTGTCACTCATATATTTTTTTATGTATCACAGAATTAGACAACAGTGGTTTTCTGCAGTGAGCCAAAGCAGCCTGTATTTAAAATTTGTTCTTTTTGTTTGCTTTTGCAAAGAATGTTAAATTTTGTTATTCTATATAGATGCAAATATTTTCTAGCCTGTAGTTACTGAGTATACATAATAAATTTGAAAAAAAATGTTTCTCTGGCATTTCTTTGAAAAATAAGTTCTTGATGTATTTCCCCCCTCCCTTCAATTAGGTCAAAGTTGGAAATTGCAATACTCCTAAACCAAGCTTCTTCGATTTTGAAGGAAAGCAAAAATGGTAAGAAATTCTTGGACTCTAATGAGGTTGTTGGAAATGATTTAGGTGTTTAGGAATTAGAAAGTAGTGAGCAGATTAAAGAATTATTTTTATATTAATCTCTCTGCTATAGACTGTGCTAAGAGCAGGCAGTTGGGAGAGAGATTAAAAGAATCCTCTTTCAGCTAAGTCTCCTAGAAAGGATTCTCATGCCATGATCTTGGTATACACATAGTTCACGACGGACATAGACTCCTTACATATGACTAGCTTCTTAGAGAGTGATGGTAAAGAGCCATTGCTTGAGATCTTCTTGTCGTGTCACACAGCCCCTAAAGGATCACTACTTCTGCCCTGTGGGGGAGTCTTTGAAAGGACAGGAGGATGGGAAGGGAGAAGAACAGGATAAATCCCTATTATTATTCTTCTGCCCCAATTTTATCTTCTTATGTCTAGTGCTCTTTTGTACCTTGCCCCACCCACACCACAGTGAAGTTCTTATAATAACTGCTTGGGAAGAAAGGGGGGAAGAAGATATGGAGTCCACTTCTTTCCTGAATCCATAAAAAGATTATCCCCTCCCCAGTTTTTTTACTTCTAATTCACAGGTTCCTCCTTATCATATGAGGTCTTATTTACTTATTATTTACCTCTCTAAGTGAAAAAAAGAGAAATTGCATACAATAGAGACCCTTAGTTATAGGAAGAAGAACTTTGGAAGCATCAACCTTGGAATTAAAAGTATAAAGGGTAGGGTTTAAAAAAAAAAATGAAAAATGGTTGAAGAGAGAAGTGCCAGAAATGGATTCTAACTTTACATTCTAAAGCAGTGCTACTCAAAATGCAGTCCCCTGACGAGTTGCCTGTCTACGAACTGTTTGTTACCCAGCTGTAAAGAGATGCACAGCTTGAACTTGAATGTAAATCAGTTATGTCATTAAGCCCATGTTTAGTTCAGCTGACTTTTTTTTGTGTAGGAGATTCTCAGTGAAGGAAGCAATACTTTGAGTTCTGTTCTGGCAGAAGCTTTTTTTGCCGATGATAACAAATAGGTCTTTGACAATTTAGTGCTGTTGCGGAGAATATCTGATGCAACTTTTATTGTGAGTTTTTTGTTTTTAATTTCTGAAATTTCATAACTTCAGCATCTTTTCCACCATGCTTTCCTGTTTTTTCATTGTTTTTTTAGCAATTTTGGAAAGTTTTGAATTTACAACCTCTATAATAATTCAGGCAAGAATCATCAATGGATGCTGAAACCATTAGATGGAAAACTACTGAGGAGCCTATACACAATTTGACACTCAGTTTACTTTTTAATTATAAGGAAGACAACAGGAGATACTGCTTCAACCAAGTCCTTAATCTTATCTTTGATGATGGGGGGGATGAACTGATGTCATGTGCCCCCAATGTGATACATTGTGAAGGACTTGTCACCTGTATATTGCTCTTGCCAAAACCTTTAACCTGATTCTCATCGTGATTATTCACTTTTGGCAAGAACACCGTGTAGGTGAGGAAACAATCAGACAAATCCAAATTGAGAGATATTTTATAAAACAACTGGTTTGGACTCTTAAAAAATATCATTATCATGGAAGACAAAAAAGGCTAAAGATACACAAAACTCAATGTTATGTGTGATTCTTGATTGGCTCCTGGTCTGGGAGAAGAAATCTATAAAGGACATCATTGGGAAATCAGGGAAATCTGAAGATAGTCTATGTTTATATAATAATATTGATGTTAAATTTCCTATTTGATATATGCTGATATATTTAGGGGTAGAGTGTTAGGATGTGTACAGGTAGCTCAAGAGGATCAGTAAAAATAAATTTGGAAAACCTCAGAAAAATGTTATATTCATTGTGGGAGCAGGAAGGTAGTGAAAAAAACCGTGGCACTGAATTGTGTTTTACTGTGAATCAGTGGATCTACTTCTTGGATGGAGGTAGAAAGAATTGGGAGGGCAAGACCAAGAAGGAACCTGTCTAGGCAGCTTGCAGAAAAAAGAAGAAAAGGATGACTCAGAAGGGGGCACAGGACTAAAATACTACTCTTGATATTTAAACTGCAAGTAGTCCCTAACTTCTTACTTATTAGAATTCTTACCTGTGTCCTTACCACCACTCACTTTTTGAGGTCCTTGCATGGGGATCCACTACCAGCAACTTACAGATGAGATGACAGCAAAAAGGGAAGGTATATTTCTCACAGCTTAAATACTAAGTATTTTCCCAGGGAATATTGTTTTGTGTGATCAGTTCCCGTGTTACCAGAATGCTATATAAGGTGGAAACTACTTTTATTGGTCTGTAGATCATACATTCTCAATAGGGATGAAAGGTGGGTTTGGGGGAGTTATAAAATCTTGGATATTGCAGTTGTTTGTGGTCCTCTAAAATTCATTCGATATACAATATATCTGTGTTATAAAATCTCATGGGGGAGGGTGATTAGGAAAAAATGTCTACAAAGGCTCCTTAGGTTGTGGGGTGTAAGGTGTGTGTTGGTATAGACCATTGTGAATGCAAAGAGAGAGCTACTCATCTATGGCTTATTCTATCTATATTTCACACCCTTAAAATGTGCATGCCAGTTTTTTAATACTAAAAAGGAATGTGCCATTTAACTTCCATAGATAATGATAGATCATTTTGGATATTCTTTACTGTAGGGAAGCATGGAAAGCACTTGGTGATTCAAGCCCCAGTCAAGCAATGCGGGAATATATCGCAGTAGTTAAGAAATTAGATCCAGGTTGGAATCCTCAGGTAAGATTTGATGATTGTAAATAATATTTTCCAAAAACATATCATCTTCCTCTCAAATAAAGGTTTAAAATTAAGCCTAAGCTTAAGTAACATTCTTTTTTTTTTTTTTTAAAGATTTTATTTATTTGAGAGAGAAAGAGAGCATGGTGGGGGGGTGGAGAGTGGGGAGGGGCTGAGGGAGAGGAAGGTTATTGTAATATTTATCTACTTCAAAATACTATTGCTTAAATATTAACCAGCTACTAATATTGAGAACTTTTCTGAGTTTTGGGAAAACTCAGAATTTGAAAGAGTTTTACCTGAGATCATCATCATCTTGAGAAATGGTAGGTTTCCCTTGGATTTTTTTTTTTTAAGAGCACTTCTGTGCAAGTACAAAATGCTTTTCGATGCAGATAAAATAGGAATAAGATCTGCTTTCTGCCATTACATAATTTAAAGGATATTAGAGAAGATAAAATACACAAAATATAATTATAGTATAAAATAGTAGTGATGCAAGTGCTAGGGAATCCAGTGGAAAGAGAGATTACTTTGGACTTGGAGGTATTGGGTATTGTTCACTTAAATGTACTCTCTTTTTCTAGTGTACTTACTGGAGAACATCTAGAAAGACTAATAAAGGTGGGCTTGGTATTTTATTTCAAAAAAAATTTTAAAACATTGGTGACAGGTGTTTTAATGGGATAAAGGCATCAGTACCATGTCAAAAATGCAAATTACTACTTTTCGTTAAAAATATTTAGGCCAAACATTTCAGTGATGAATGAATATAGCATTTTTCAGATTTTTTGGTAGTAATTAAATTATTTCATTGGTACGCATGTTTTTCCAGCTTGAAGGAATTTTGTTTAATAATCATGGAATTATAAAGTGTCAGAATTGTAAGATACCTTAAAGATTATATATTATGATGCATAAAAGTATATCTGAATTGTGAGTACAAAGAGGGAGAGATAACCAGCTTAGGGTATCTTTAAAGATGAAACTGCCGTTTTGAAGTCATTGAAACATTTCCTGATGTTTTTGATGTGCATGAATATTTTCAGAAACAATTCATTTTGTTAGTATCTTTTGTGAAACAATCAAGTTTGCATACAAATGTATATCATAGAGGTCCTATGGTCTTCCTATCTGAAATTAAGTGGTGAAAACAGGTGTGCCCCTCTGAGCTGAACTCAGCCTGAATACATATGCCACAATGTTTAAAAAATAAAACAAAACTCGAGTTTGAATGCATTTTGGTGAGTACTTTACTCTTCAGTCTCTATGGGTCTTAGTTCTTCCTTACCGATTTTATCTGATTGTTCCTGATGCCTGGCCTATGTAGGTGTTTGAGTGTATAAGTTCTGATAAGTGACAGAATTTATTATTTCTTACTTTCAACACCTTAATTACTAAATAAAATTCTGTTAACCAGATTTTTTTTTTAAGTTTTATTTTTTCTAGAGAGAGAACACATTGTGTGCGCGCATGTGCGCAGGAGCAGGGGGAGGGGCAGAGGGAAAGAATCTTCAAGCTGACTCCGCACCAAGCCTGGAGCCCAGATTTGGGCTCGATCTCACAACCAATGCTGAGATCATGACCTGAGCTAAAACCAAGAGTGGATGCTCAACTAACTGAGCCACCCAGGCATCCCTGTTAACTATAACTCTTACGAATGGTTGCAGAGTCCATGTGGTTAGGTAATTCTTCCTTACAAAAATTTAAATAGGCAGTAAGGATGGTTTTTAAAAAAATGTGTTAAAAAATATGTAAATCTCACCTCTTGAACATAAATTTGAGTACACTAAGCTGAATCAAAGGCACTTTCAAATAAAGATCATTTTCTCAGGGTCCTGAGATCAGCCCCCTGTGGGGCTCCATGCTGGGCGTGGAGCCTGCTTAAGAGTCTGTCTCCCTCTGCTCTCCCCCCACCCCCAGTCTCCTGCACGTGCTCTCTTTCTTTCTCTTAAAAAAAAATGGAAGATCATTCTTTAATACATTGTCCTCAGAATGTTTTGACATCTGTAATCTAATTGTAAGGAGGAATTTTATGTTTTGTTTACATTTTTGTTTAATTTAAACATTCTGATCTGATCCCCTTTGACTCAGCTTTTTTCCTCCTTTCTTTCTGACTGGTATGCAGTAGTTTGTAATTGCAATCTCAAGACATTTGGTATTTCATTTATTATCTTTCAGGTTAGAGAATCATTTTCTTTTGATACTAGTTTCTGAAACCAGTGATATAATAATAACTCTCATTTGCTGAATGTGCTAAGCTCTTTACATGTGTTGTCCTTTGAAATCTTCACAAGAATCTTAGATTTTTTTTTATTTTTAAGTAATCTCTACACCCAGTGTGGGGCTTAAACTCATGACTCCAAAATCAGGAGTTGCATGCCCTACTGACTATGCCAGTCAAGCGCCCTCCCAAGATTCTTAATTAGATTAGAAACTATTATTGTCTGCCTTTTAAAGGGAATCTTTTTTTTAATTTTTTTTTTTAGATTTATTTATTTATTGGAAAGAGAGACCACGAGCAGGGGAAGGGATGGGGGAGGGGCAGAGGGAGAAGCAGATTCTCCACTGAGCAGGGAGCCTGATGCGAGGCTCCGTCCCAGGATCCCAAAATCATGAGCTGAGCTGAAGGCAGATACTTAAGGGACTGAGCCACCCAGGTGCCCCTGTTGTCTGCATTTTAAAAATGAGGAGATTCAGGCACAGAGTGGTTTAGTATCTTGCCCAAGTTTAGCCAGCTAATGAATGATGGTGCTGGTGTTTGGACTTACCTGTATAGGAGTTCAGAGCCCCACTCTTAATCTCTCTGCTTTTTCTACATCTGGCATTTTGTATTTATATGCATTTACATACATACAGATTTGTATATATATATATAAAACATATATAGCATTCATCTAAACTTATGGGTGTGTGTGTAAAAAATTCAAGTAAAGGTAGTTACTATTTTAATCAAAACTCCATAGAGTATAAAGTGAAATATAAAATGAACAATAACTTAAAATGTAAACTCTTGGCTGTATTTTCTGTTTATGTTTCATCTTATTTCAAGAATGTGCCATCCAGTACCTAATCAAGGCAATTCTTTTGCCTTATTTGTTTTTTTGCCAGGGGGAGGAGGGTAAGTTTTTATTTTGATATAACTTATTTTTATTATTTTTTACAAATAAAAATTGTACGTATTTAAGTTGTACAACATGATGTTTTGCTGTTTGATACACGTATACATTGTGAAATGATTCTCACAATCAAACTAATTAACATTTTCACTACCTCTCATGGTTACCATTTATTTTGGTGCTGAGAACCCTCGGTATCTACTAGCAGCAGATTTCAAATACTAAATAAATAATATTTAATAAATAATTAGAAATTAATAAATAATGTTATCTAATGTATTAATAACTAATAATGGTATGTTATTTAATATATACGTGATAGAATTTTTTTTAAGTTTCAGAAATAGTGCAAGGAACTTCTGGATAGTCTTTATTTAGATATACTAATTGTTTATATTTGCTTTAGCATTCTCCCTATTTATATGCACACTCAAATTTTTTCTGAACCATTTTACATAAGTTGCAGACCATTTTATTTTATTTTATTATTTTTTTTTAGATTTTACTTATTTGACACAGAGAGAGATCACAAGTAGGCAGAGAGGCAGGTAGAGAGAGAGGAGGAAGCAGGCTCCCTGCTGAGCAGGGAGCCTGATGTGGGGCTCGATCCCAGGACCCTGAGATCATGACCTGAGCCAAAGGCAGAGGCTTTAACCCACTGGGCCACCCAGGGGCCCCAGTTGCAGACCATTTTAGATAAGTCACAGGCATCATGTCCCTTAATCACTAAATACTTCATTATTTCTTAGAATAAGGGTTTTATCATTATACATCATTATAAAAATTAGGACTTTTTTTGGTGTCATGAGTTCTCTTGAAATTTCTTCTTCTTCTTCTTTTTTTTTTTTAAGAGCCTCTGGGCTCAGAGTTCCTGTAGGGCATTCTATATACACACACATCAATTGTATATATTTAAGGTATATACCATGATTTGACGTACATATAGTGAAATGGTTGCTATAGTCAAACTAATTAATGTACCTTCTTCTCATATAGTTATCTTTTTTTATGGTGAGATTACCTGATATTTACTCTCTCAGCATATTTTTAGTATTCAGTACAGAATTGTTTATTGTTAAGCTCCATGCCTGGTGTGGAGCTTGAACGTATGGCCTGGAGATCAAGAATCATGTGCTCTACCAACTGAGCCAGTCAGGCACCCCTATCATGCCTGTGTATTAGATCTCTACATTTATTCATACTATACAACTGCAATTTTATACCCTTTGACCAACATCTCCCTATCTCCCATTCCCCACCAGCCCCTGGTAATCACCTACTCTGTTTGCTGCTGCTGTGAGTTTGATTTTTTAATTTCATTAAATTCTACATCAGAGTGAGATCATATAATATTTGTCTGGTTTATTTCACTTAGCATAATGTCCTCCAGGTTCATCTATGTTGTCACAAATGGCAGGATTTGCTTCTTTCTCTTGGCTGAATAATATTCCAGTGTGTGTGTGTGTGTGTGTGTGTATCACATCTTCTTTATCCATTCATCCATAGGTAGACACTTAGATTATTTTTGTATCTTGGTTATTGTGAGTAATGCTGCAGTGAACATGAGAGTGCAGGTTCTCTCTCTAAGATCCTGATTTCATTTCCTTTAGATGTATACCCAGAAGTGGCATTAGTGGATCATATGAGAGTTCTATTTTTAATTTTTTTGAAAGATTTTATTTATTTGAGAGAAAGAGAGTGCATGCACAGGTGTGTGCCCATGCATGGGGGGAGGGGCAGAGAGAGAGAGGGAGAAGCAGACTCCCTGCTGAGCATGGAGCCTGATACAGGGCTGGATCCCAGGACCCTGAGATCATGACCTGAGCTGAAGTCAGACACTTAACTGACTGAGCCACCTGAGTACTCCCCTATTTTTAATTGTTTTCCATAATGGCTGTACCAATTTATTTTCTAATCAGTAGTGTACAGTAGTTCTTTTTTCTTAAAGTCAGTAATTTTAACATTGATTCAGTATTATTGAATTCATGATCCATGTTCAGATTTATCATTTATTTAAAAAATCTCCTTCATAGTTCTTTGAAACATTCTGATCTATCATCCAATCCAGGATCATGCACTGTATTTAGTTGTTTCTTTACTCTCCTTTAGTCTGGAACAGTTATTTAGCCTTTCTTTTTCCTTCTTGACTATGATAGTTTTGAGGAATATAGGCCAGCTCCTTTGTAGAATGTCCCAGTTTGGGCTTGTCTGATGTTTCCTCATAGTTAGATTCAGATTATACATTTTTAGGAGAAATAGCACAAAATTATGTCCTTCTTAGTACATTATACCAGGAGATACATGATGTCTATTTGTCCCAATGTTGATTATGTTAATTTTGATCACTTTCTTAACATGGTGTTTGCCAAATTTCTCTACTGTAAAATTCCTCTTTTTCCCTTTGTAATTAGTACTTTGTGGGGAGATAACTTTGAGACTATGTAAATAACCTTTTCCTAATCAAATTTTACCCACTAGTGTTTTTTTTTTTTTAAGATTTTATTTATTTATTTGACAGAGAGATAGAGAGCACAAGTAGGCAGAGCAGCAGGCAGAGGGAGAGGGAGAAGCAGGATCTCTGCCAAGCAGGGAGCCTGATGCGGGGCTCAGTCCCAGGACCCCGGGATCATGACCCGAGCTGAAGGCAGGGACTTAACCGACTGAGCCACCCAGGTGCCCCTATCCACTAATTTTAATATCCATTAATGATCTTCCAACTCCATCATTTTTTTACATTTATTATTTGACATTCTGCTATAAAAATGGGCTTTCCCTTCTCCCCTCTTTATTTATTTATTCATTGTCAAGAACTATGAAAGATCTAGGATTGTACCCTACTTGCAAGCTAATAAGTTAGTCTGTTACTGTTTTTTAAATGCTGGCAGAGGTACAAGACTCCTGGGTCTGAGCCAAAGGAGTTTATTATTCATGGTATGGCAAACTTGCATGAGATTTATTTGATTTGCATTGGTTTCTTGAATCCCCCTAGTCCCAGAGGGATGATGCAGGTGGTCCTAGATGGATTCCTGCATATGCAGTGGGCTGTGTTACAGTGAAGGAGCACTGAGCTTTGGGGATTCACCACTTTTATAGCACATGGAAGCAAGCCTGCTCTTTGTCAGGGATTGGGAAGATATCCCTCATCCCTGAGTTGCTTGCTGTACACACAATCCTGAGAAAAGACCCAGGTAGAGAGTAGGCAGAGCCTGGCATACTGGAGGAGAATGTGTAGAGATGCTCAGGGCCCATGGCTGATTGCTTCTCCCAATATTCATGTATTTCTATCTGTACTGTATATACTCATGGATTTCTGTCTTATTCACTGGGTTACAGCCTGTTACTACCATTACTTGGTCACTGGGAACTCCTTCAAGATGGCTCCTGTCTTCTTTTAATATGTCCCCGTCAATCTTTGAGCCGTTTCTTACTTTTTGTCACAAAATGTTACAGGCTGTATTAGTTTCCTAGAATTGCCATAGCAAAGTATCACAAACTGGTACATTGTGGTTTAAAACAACACATTTATTCCCTGACAGTTCTGGAGGCTAGAGGTTCAAAATCAAGTGTTAGCAAAGCCATGCTCTCAGTGAAGGCTGTAAGGAAGAGTCCTCACTTGCCGCTACCAGCTTCTGGTGGCCCCAGGTGTTCTTTAACTTGTGTCAGTGTAACTCCAGTTTCTGCCTCTGTCTTTACATGGCCTTCTTCCCAGTATGTCTCTATCCAAATCTCCCTTTCCTTTTTCTTACATAGACACTAGTTATTGGATTTGGGGCCTACCTCAAACCTCATTTTATCTCTTCCCCACTCTGATTTTTTGAGGTACAATTGACATAGAATATCATGTAAATTTAAGATATAAAATGTGTTGGCAGATGTTGGGAAGATGGTGGCAGAGTACGAGGACTCTAGGCACGCCTCCTCCCACTAATACAACCAGATAACTATATCCTAAATACCCCAGAACTGACCTGAAGACTGGCGCAACAAACTCAACAACTAAAGGCAGGGAAGAGGCCACATCCAAGAAGATAGGAAGTACAGAGACTCATTTTGTGAGAGAAACAGAGGGTGTCTGCTGTAATGGGAAGGAAGCCATGGTTGTGGAGAGAGGCGAGATACAGACTAGCACACAGGGCAGCACATGGGGAAAACAAATCTGTATAGCAACTGGCTTGGAAAGGGCTTCAAGAGGGGCTGAATTTCATGAACTCTCGCAACCAGCAGGGCTTAACGTCTGAACTTTAAAAGGTCATCGGGCTTGGCTCATGAGAGCCCATAGGCATTGAGGCTGCTTCTGGAGAGAAGGCAGGACAAACATCCTGCAGACATACAGTGTAGACACAATGATCTGAAGAGTACCTGGGGCACATAGCGGGAAGTTCATTTGCTTATTTCTGAATGTATCATAGAGAGAGTTCATAGAGAGATCCCTCCAGGAACAAGGGAACCTGCAGGTGCCATTTCCCTCCCCTGCACCGCAATATAAGTAGAGCCATCTGTGGGAACCATTTCAGTGCCAACACTTGCTAGCTAACTTGCTTATACCAGGCCCTGCCCCCTGTGCTCTGGTGGAGTCGCTCTTCCCAGTCAGACTTGCCTCAGTCCCCAGTGTGGGAGGGCCCCTCCCCTAGGAGACCAGCCCAAACCCCTGTCTGCACCACGTCTCCTTACTGGGAGTTTTGCAGGGTCTTGGTTCTGGTGGCAGTGGTGACAGGTGTCATTTCACAAGCAGACCAGAGCACACCTACTTAATACTCACCACATTCAGGCCAGGGACCAAACATTGCCCACAGTGGGCAAGGAGAGCCTCTGCAGACAACTGGCCTGAAGGATAAAGTGGCCAGAACACAATAGCAGAACACATGCAGCACACTTTGTTTTTTTGTTTTGTTTTTGTTTTTTGTTTTTTTTTTAAAGATTTTATTTACTTATTTGACACAGAAAGAGAGATCAGACCACAAGTAGGCAGAGAGGCAGGCAGAGAGAGAGGAGGAAGCAGGCTCCCTGCTGAGCAGAGAGCCCGATGGGGGACTTGATCCCAGGACCCTGAGATCATGACCTGAGCCGAAGGCAGAGGCTTTAACCCACTGAGCCACCCAGGCACCCATGCAGCACACTTTGGAGTCACTCCCTGTAGCTCTCGGCCCTGAGAAACACACTGGGGAACTATATATTACAGTGCACTACAGCACCTCTTAATAAGGCTGTTCCATGGAACAGGTGACATAGTTGACTTTCTTAACACAGAGAAACAGGCTTAAAACCTTAAAGACAAAATTAGGTGATAGAAGAATTCGCGCCAGGGCGCCTGGGTGGCTCAGTGGGTTAAAGCCTCTGCTTTCGGCTCAGGTCATGATCTCAGGGTCCTGGGATCGAGGCCCGCATCGGGCTCCCTGCTCAGCGGGGAGCCTGCTTCCCCCCCCTCTCTCTGCCTGCCTCTCTGCCTCCTTGTGATCTCTCTCCCTCTGTGAAATAAATAAATAAATAAATCTTTAAAAAAAAAAAAAAAAAAAAAGAAGAATTCGCGCCAAATGAAAGAACAGGACAAGGTCATGGCCAGAGATCTCAGTGAAATAGATATAAGTAACATGCTTGATAGACATTTTAAAATCATGATTGTAAAGATGCTCAATGGACTTGAGAAAAGAGTGGAAAACATGAGTGAGACCCTTACCACAGAGATAAGGAATGACATAGAAATGAAAGTTTGAATAAATGAAATGAGCAACATGCTTGATGGAATGAATAGCAGGCTGTAAGAAATGAGCAACATGCTTGATGGAATGAATAGCAGGCTGTAAGAAATAGAGGAATGGATTAATGACCTTAGAAGACAGAGTAATGGAAAGTAATCAGGCCAAATAAGAGAGAAAAGAGAATTATGCAGAAGGAGAATAGATTTAGGGAACTCAGTTACTCCATCAAACATAAGAACATTCCTATTATAGGGGTCCCAGAGGAAGAAGAGAGAGAAAAGAGGGTAGAAAATTTATTCAAAGAAATAATAGCTAAAAACTTCCCTAATTTGGGGAAAGAAACAGATACCCAGATCCAAGAGGCACACAGAACCTCCAACAAAATCAATGAAAGCAGATTGATACAAAGACATATTGTAATTAAGGTGGCAAAATATGATAAAAAAATTTTTAAGCAGTGAGACAAAAGAAGACAGTTATATACAAGGGAAATCAAATTAGGCTAATAGGGAACTTTTTAATTTAATTTTTTTTTATTTGTTTGACAGAGAGCATGAGCGCACAAGCAGGGGGAGCAGCAGGGAGAGGGAGAAGCAGACTCCCTGTAGAGCAGGAGCTCAGTCCCAGGACTCTGAGGTCGTGACCTAAGCTGAAGGCAGACGCTTAACCGACTGAGCCACCCAAGTTCCCCTAATGGGACTTTTAAAGCAGGACCCTTGCAGGCCAGAAGGTAGTGGCATGATACATTAAAAGAGCTGAATGGGAAAAATCTGCAGCTAAGAATACTATCATGCATAATAGAAGGAGAGATCAAGGGTTTCCCAGAAAAAAACTAAAGAGTTCATGGCCACTAAACCAGCCCTGCAAGAAATATTAAATGGGACTCAGAGGAAAGGAGAAAGTATGAAAGTATGAAGCACAAAAGCAATAAAAATAAATGTTTCTATATAAAAGCAATCAAGGAAATCACAAAAGGATATAAAATAAGACATACCTAAAATATGGGGAAGAGAGGAGTAAAGAATGGGTTCAAACTTAAATGACCATCAACTTAATATAAAGACTGCTATATACAGAAGATGTTATATACAAACTTAATGGTAACCACAAATCAAAAACCACTAATAGATATGCAAAGAACAAAGAGAAAGAAAGTCAAACATATCACTAGAGAAAACCAGCAAACCATGAAAGAGAAAGAAAAGAAACAATCAGAGAAAAACTTCAGAAACAACCACAAAACAAGTAACAAAATGGCAATAAATACATATTTATCAATAACTATTTTGAATGTAAAAGGACAAAATGCCACAATCAAAAGACGTAGGTGACAGAGTGGATAAAAAACAGGATCCATCTATATGCTCCCTCAAGAGACTCATTTCAGACAGTGCAGATTGAAAGTGAGAGGATGGAGAAAGAGTTTACATGCAAATGGATTTTAAAGCTGGAGTAAAAGTACTTAACAACGCACAAAATAAACTTTTTTTTTTTAAGATTTTTATTTATTTATTTGACAGAGAGATCACAAGTAGGCAGAGAGGCAGAGAGAGATGAGGAAGCAGGCTCCCTGCTTGGCCTCGATGCTCCCTGATGTGGGCCTCGATCCCAGGACCCTGAGATCATGGCCTGAGCCGAAGGCAGAGGCTTTAACCCACTGAGCCACCAGGCACCCCAAAATAAACTTTAAAACAAAGTCTGTAAAAAGAAACAAAGAAGGACACTGTATAATAGTAAAGGAGACAATCCAACAAAGCATAACAATTATACATGCACCCAACATGGGAGCACCCTAATGCATAAAACAGTTAATAACAAACATAAAGGAACTAACTGATAGTCATACAATGATAGCAGGGGACTTTAATACCCTACTTACATCAAAGGACAGACCATCCAAACAGGAAGTCAATAGGAAAACAGTGACTTTGATGCACTGAACCAGATGGATTTAACAGATATATTCAGAACATTCCATGCCAAATCAGCAGAATACACATTCTTTTCAAGTGCATATAGAACATTATCCAGAATAACCTATTAGGCTGCCAAAAAAGTCTCAAAAAATTCAGAAAGATTGAAGTGACCACAACGCCATGAAATTAGAAATCAACACAAGAAAAAAAAAAAAACTAGAAAGACTGTAAATACATGGAAGTTAAACAATATGTTTCTAAACAATGGATGGACCAATTAAGAAAACCCCAAAAGTACTAGGAAACAAATGAAAATGCTAACACAACAATCCAAAATCTTTGGGATGCCTCAGAGTAGATGCAAGAGGGAGATTTATAGCAATACAGGCCTACCTCAAGAAGCAAGCTAAATTCAAATAAATAGCCTAATCTTACACCAAAGGGAGCTAGAAAAGGCAACAAAGCCCAAAATTCTGAAGGAAGGAAATAATAAAGATCAGAGCAGAAATAAATGATGTAGGAACTAAACAAACAAACAGATACATGTAACCAGGAGCTGGTTCATTGAAAAGATGAAATTAATAGACCTCTAGCCAGACTCATCAAAAAACAAAGAGGAAGGACTGAAGTAAAATTACAAATGAAAGAGGAGAAACAACCACCAACACCACAGAAATACAGTTGTAAGAGAATATTATGAAAAACTATGCCAAAAAATTGGACAACCTAGACGGAATGGATAAATTCTAGAAACATATCCTACCAAAACTGAAGCAGGAAGAAATGGAAAATTTGAGTAGATTGATTACCAGCAAGGAGATTGAATTAGTATGCAAAAAAACTCCAAGTGAACAGAAGTCAGAACAGGATGGCCTCATTCTGTCAAATATTGATTGATTGATTTTACTTTTTTTGAGAGAGAGAGAGCGCACCGGGGCCTGATGGGGAGGGCAAGGCAGAGGGTGAAGCAGGCTTCCCTCTGAGCAGGGAGCCCAACATGGGGCTCCATCCCAAAACCCTGGGGTCATGAGCTGAAGACAGGTACTTAATTGAGCCACCCACGTGCCCCTCTCAAACATTTAATGAGGAATTACTACCTATTCTCATACTATTCCAAAAAATAGAAGAAGGAGGCTTCCGACGTCATTCTGTGAGGACAGCATTTCCCTAATACCAAAACTGATAAAGACACTTTACAAAAAAAAAAAAAAGCCAGTATTTTTGATGAATAGAGATGCAAAAATCCTCAACATAATACTAGCAAAAAGAACCCAATAATACATTTAAATCATTCACTGTGATCAAGTGGGATTTATTCCCAGTGTGTAAGGGTGGTTCCATATTTGCACTTCAGTCAACATGAAACATCACATCAATAAAAGAAAGAATAAAAATCCTATGATCATTTCGGGAGATACAGAAAAAGCATTTGACAAAGTCCATGTTAAAAGCCCTCAACAAAGTAGGTTTAGAGGGAATATACCCTCCTAATACATTATTAAGGCTGTATTTGAAAAACCCACAGTGAACATCATACGTAATGGGAGAAAAGCTTTTCTCCTAAGAGCAGGAAGAAGACAAGGATGTCCATTCTCGCCACTTTTATTCAACATAGTACTGAAAGTCCTAGCCATAGCAATTAGGCAGCAAAAAGAAATAAAAGGCATCCAAATTGGTAAGGAAGAAGCAAAACTTAAATTATTTGTGGATCACATGATACTCTATATCGAAAACCTTAGGGCGCCTGGGTGGCTCAGTGGGTTAAAGCCGCTGCCTTTGGCTCAGGTCATGATCCCAGGGTCCTGGGATCGAGGCCCACATCGGGCTCTCTGCTCAGCAGGGAGCCTGCTTCCTTCTCTCTCCTCTCTCCTCTCTCTCTGCCTGCCTCTCTGCCTACTTGTAATCTCTCTCTGTGTGTCAAATGAATAAATAAAATCTTAAAAAAAAAAAAACCCTAAAGACTCCACAAAAAAACTTGAATTCAGAACTAAGAAATGAATTCAGTAATGTCACAGGATACAAAAATCAATGTGTAAAAACCTGTTGCATTTCTATACACTAATAACGAAGCATTGGAAAGAGAAATTAGGAAAACAGTCTCATTTACAATTGCCCCCAAAATAGGATACCTAGGAATAAACCTAACCAAAGAAGTGAAAGATCTGTGCTCTGAAAACTATAAAACACCGGTGAAAGAAATTGAAGACACAAGGAAATGGATAGACATTCCATGCTAATGGGTTGGAAGAACAAATATTGTTAAAATGTCTATTCTACCCAAAGCAGCCTATACATTTAATGCAGTCCCCATCAAAACACCAATAGCATTTTTTGCAGAACTAGAACAAAAAAATCCTACAATTTATGTGGAACCACAAAAGACCCTGAATTGCCAAAGCAGTTTTGAAAATGAAAGGCAAAGCTGGAGGTGTTATAATTCCAGAGATCAGGTTAAATTATAAAGCTATAGTCATTAAAACAGTATGGTACCAACATGAAAATAGACACATCAATGCAAATGGAATAAAAACCCCAGAAATCCACAATTATATGATCTGTTAATCTTTGACAAAGCAAGAAAGAATATCCAATGGGAGGAAGACAGTCATTTCAATAAATGGTTTGGGAAAACTGGATAGCTACATGCAAACTGAATCATTTTCTTACACCATACCCCAGAATAAATTCAGAATGGATTAAAGACCTAAATGTGAGATTTAAAACCATAAATATACTAGAAAAGAACACAGGCAGTAATTTCTCTGACATTGACAGCAGCAACATTTTTCTAGATATGTCACCTGAGGATAAGGAAATAAAAGCAAAAACTCTTGGAATTATATTAAAATAAAAAGCTTCTACAGAGCGAGGGAAACAATCAACAAAACTAAAAAGCAACCTACAGAATGAGAGAAGATATTTGTAAGTGACATCCTGTGAAGTGTTAGTATCCAAAATATATGAAGAACTTCTGCAACTCCCCAAAAATAAATAATCCAATTAAAAAATGGGCAGAAGAAATGAACAGACATTTTCTCCAAAGAAGACATTTAGATGTCCCAACAGACACATGAAAAGATGCTCACCACCACTCATCATCAGGGAAGTGCAAATCAAAACTACAGTACCTCACGTGTGTTAGAATGGCTAAAATAAAAAACACAAGAAACAATTATTAGCAAGAATGTGGAGAAAAGGGAACCCTCTTATACTCTTGGTGGGAATTAAAACTTTGTAGCCACTGTGGAAAACAGTATGGAGATTCCTCAAAAAAGTTAATAATAGAACTACCCTATAATCCAGTAATAACGCTACTGGTTATTTGCCCCCAAAATACAAAAACAGTGATTCAGAAGGATACATGCATCCCTATTTTTATAGCAACATTATTTATAATAGCCAAGATATGGAAGCAGCCCAAGTGTCCATCAATAGATGAGTAGATAAAGGAGATATGGAATGTATACACAAAGGAATATATTTCAACCATAAAGAGATTGAAATCTTGACACTTGCAACTACATGAATGGAGCTATAGAATATAATGCTAGTGAAATAAATCGGAGAAAGACAAATACCTATGATTTCACTCATGTGGAATTTGAGAAACAAAATAAATGAGCAAAGGAATAAAGTGAGAAACAAATCAAGGCAAATTATAAACAAACTGATGGTTATCAGGGGGAAGGAGGATGGAGGGATGGGTGAAATCCATGATGGGGATTAAGGAGTGCGTTTGTCATAATGAGCACTGGGTGATGTATGGAATTGTTGAATCACTATATTGTACACCTGAAACTAATATAATACTGTGTGTTAACTATACTGGAATTTAAAAAAAAGTAAAACGTATTAATTTGGTTTGATACACTTATATTTTGAAAATGATTACCAGCATAGCTAATACCTTCATCACATCACATAAACACTACTTTTTGTGGTGAGAACAGTAAGAGCTACTCTCTTAGCAGCTTTCAAGTATATAATGTGATACTATCTTTTCTTATTAGGGAGGGGCAGAGAGAGAATCTCAGGTAGGCTCCATGCCCAGTGCAGAGCTTGATCCCACAACCCTGAGATCATGACCTGAACTGAAATCAAGAGTTGGACACTTAACTGACTGAGCTACTCAGGTATCCCAGTGTGATATTAAATATAATCACCGTGCTTTATGTTAGGTCCTCAAAACTTATTTGTCTTTTAACTGAAGGTTTGTACCCTTTGACTGACATTTTCCCCCAACTCCCAAGTCCTTGGTAAACCCCATTCTACTCTGCTTCTGTGAGTTTGGTTTTCTTTGATTTCACATGTAAGTGATATTTGTCTTCTTTCTTTGATTTTTTTTTTTACTTAGCATAATGCTTTTAGGGTCCGTTCATGTTGTTGCAAATGGAAGGGTTTCCTTTCTCATGGCTGAATAATATTCCATTGTGTACGTATATCACATCTTCTTTATTCATCTGTTGACACACACTCAGGTTGTTTCCATATCTTGGCTATTGTGAATAATTCCTCAATGAACATGGGAGTACAGGTATCTCTTCAAGAACCTGTTTTCATTTTCTTTGGATGCAAAATTAGATATGGGATTGCTGGATCATATGGGAGTTCTATTTTTAGTTTTTGAGGAACCTTTAAACTGTTTCCCATGGTGGTTGTACCAGTTTACATCCACCAGCAGTGCACAAGGGTTCCCCTTTTCCCACATTCTTGCCAGAGTTTGCCATCTTTTTTTTTTTTTTTAAGATTTTATTTATTTATTTGGCAGAGTGAGAGATTACAAGTAAGCAGAGAGGTAGGCAGAGAGAGAGGAGGAAGCAGGCTCCCTGCTGAGCAGAGACCCCGATGCGGGACTCAATCCCAGGACCCTGAGATCATGACCTGAGCCGAAGACAGAGGCTTTAACGCACTGAGCCACCCAGGCGCCCTACCATCTGTCTTTTAGACAACTATTCTAACAGGTGTGAGATGATACCTCATTGTGATTTGCATTCCCCTGAGGATTAGTGATGTCAAGAACCTTTTTGTGTACTAGTTGGTTATTTGTATGTCTTCTCTAGGAAAATGTCTATTCAGTTTTGCTGCCCATTTTTAAATTGGATTGTTTGGGGGTTTTGCTATTGAGTTATGTGAATTCTCTATATATTTTAGATACTTGTGAGAAATGTCTGCAAATATTTTCTCCTGTCCTATAGGTTGCCTTTTCATTTTGAGCTGTTTTGCTGTGTGTAAACTTTTTAGTTTGCTGTAGTTCCACTTATTAATTTTTGCTTTTGTTGCTTGTGTTTTTGGTGTCAAATCCCAGAAAATCATTGCCAGGACCAGTGTCAAGGAGCTTCTTTCCTATGGTTTCTTCTAGGAGTTCTACAGTTTCCCTTTTTTATTTTTTTTTTAAGATTTTATCTATTTATTTTCCCTAGAAAGTATGTGCATGCACAAGCAGGTGGAACAGGAGGCAGAGGGAGAAAGTGGCAGAAGGAGAACCAGGCTCCCCTCTGAGAAAGGAGCCTGATGCAGGACTCTGTCCCAGGACTCTAGGATCATGACCTGAGCTGAAGGCAGACACTTAACCGACTGAGCCACCCAAGCGTCTCAAGAGTTTCACAGTTTCAAGTCTTATGCTTAAATCCTTACTCCATTTCAAGTTAATTTTTCTTCCAAGTGTAATTTAAGATAGGGGTCCAATTTCATTTTTCTGCATGTGGTTTTCCAGTTTCCTAGCATCATTTATTGAAGAGACTGTTCTTTTCCCTTTGAGGGCTCTCTTGTCAAATGTTAATTGACCATCTAGCTCATCTTAACTTGATTATATCTGCAAAAACCTTATTTCCAAATAAGGTTCCATTTACAGGGACTTGGGGTTAGGACTTGGTACATACCTTTTGGGGGGACACAATTTAACTGACCACACAGGCTTATCCTTTTTTTTTTTTTTTTTTAAAGTAAGCTCTATGTCCAACATGGGGCTCGGACTCATGGCCCTGATATCAAGAGTCACATGCTCAGGGCACCTGGGTGGCTCAGTCCATTAGTCACCTGCCTTTGACTCAGGGTCCTGGGATCTAGCCCCTCGTTGGGCTACCTGTTCAGTGGGGAGTCTGCTTTTCCCTCTCCCTTTGCTCCTCCCTGCTCGCTCGCTCTCTCTGATAAATAAAATCTTAAAAAAAAAAAATCTACAAGGAGGATTGAATGGGCATATGGCAATGTGGGGGGGCGTGCAGAGAAACAGGAAGAAGTAGAGTGGGGCACATGGACTAGTCTGTTATAAGGATTATGGCTTTTACTCTGAATAAGGGAAATAAACTCATTGATTAAAACTTGTAAAAAAAAAATAGGTATTTTTCTTGTTTTGTCCATAAGATAACATATATATTTTTTTGTTTAAATTCAGTTAGCCAACATAGAGTACATCATACGTCTCAGATGTAGTGTTCAACAATTTATCAGTTCTATATAACGCCCAGGGCTCATCACATCACGTGCCCTCCTTAACACCCATCACCCAATTACCCCATCCCCCCACCCACCTCCCAGAGCAAAAATTAATAAGTGGAACTACTATTTTTAAAGATTTGTTTATTTATTTTAGAGAGAGAATGAGCACACACATGAGTGGGGGGAGGGAGAGAGAGAGAATCTCTAGCAGGCGCCGCACTGAGCATGGAGCCCCACTGGGACTGAATCCGAGGACCCTGAGGTCATGACCTGAGCCTAAATCAGGAGCTGGGCGCTTAACCAACTGAACCACTGAGGTTCAATATTAAAATAATATTTGAATTAAAGTAATATAGAAATATTGAAAGAAAAATCTAAACAATATGGAAGACTCTAAAATGAAACTATAAAGTTCTTTGCCCACATGTCATATACTCATTCAGTTATATTTCCCAGAAGTATCTCTCCACTCGTGACTGTAATTATGCATGATTACCTTCATAACACTAAACTCTAAATTCTTTCTTTTAAAAAAGTGGTCTTCGTAAGTTGAACATTTACTTGTCTGACATATAGATGAAGGTTAATCTGGGTAGTTCCTACAGTTGTATTTCTGTTTGCCCTCTACCTCCTCGTCTACTCTAGCAAAACCTCTAGTGGCCACCAGAGGGAGCAAAGTTCATTATAAATAAGATGATTCCACTCTTAGAAATTTCTAAGGCTTTCAATATGTTTCAGCGGTATTGTTAATACCTCGGTTCTCACTGACCATCTAGTCTCTTGCCTTTTTTTTTTTTGAATCCTTAGGTTTTTTTGACTTTTGTGTTTACTTGGGATCTTATTAATCACCGTATTTCTCTTCACTTTCCTAGCCTGATGACTTTTGGACTAGCATCTGTTGTATTATATTTGTGTATTGTCCAAGAGGATAAATTGCCTAGGTGGGAGAACTGACATGGTCTTTTGTTCTGGTAGGTAAATAAGTGGTTATCTAGCTGTCCAGCAACTATCTAGTCTCTTGTGAAACTTGCTACTATTCATCTGTGGTTTTTATAGCATTGTCCTACTTCTCAATTAATTGAACATTAGAGTACCTAAATGCATACGTGTAAGTATACTTACCTATAAAGGTAATCATAACTTTTGAAATTTGTATTTGAAAAAATTGCTGGGCAGGTATGTTCATTTTTGCCAAAAATTTATCTTCTTTCATCTTGTCATTCGGATTTAATTTTTGTTGAATTGAATTGGATTTCCTTTCTTTAGTTGCCTTATGCTAAAGAATCATGCTTTAAGCTATAGTTTCTCATATATTAAAACTCTCATCTTAGAACCTCATCTAACCTTTCTACTTGATAGTACTACATCAAAGCCTGGGACTCTGTTGGGTTCATCTTTGTATCCTGGCCATACAGCCTACAAGGTGATGCCATGGGAAGGAACCTAGTAAATAGTTTTTAGATTATTTTGATTTCCTTCCCAAATAACACTAATCTCTGTATATTTGTCTTTTAGGATGTATTTCTAACCCTTTTCTGGCTCCTTTCTTGTTTCTTCAAGTTCTGGGGCATAACTTATGCTCAGTTTTGGGGGATTGCTTTATATATTTATGTATTTATTTTTATTTATTTATTTATTTTAAAGATTTTATTTGAGAGAGAAGGAGGGAGTGTGCGCCAGTTGGAGTGAGGGACAGAGGCAGAGGGAGAAGCAGACTCCCTGCTGAGCAGGGAGCCCAACACTGGGCTCGACCCCAGGATCCTGGGATCATGACCTGAGCGAAGGCAGATGCTTAATCGATTGAGCCACCCAGCCGCTGTGGGGGATTACTTTATTTAATTCAGCAGTGCTTATAGAGCATGAGATATGCATGTTGTTATTTTAACTTCTGAAAAAAAAGGAAACTACCTGGAAATAAATAGAAACCTGGAAATAAATAGGATTAACAATGTTGCTGAAAAGATTAAAATATACACACACAGGTAAGTGAATTTTTTAAAAAGATTTTATTCGTTTATTTGAGAGGGAGAGAGAGAGAGAGAGAGCATGAGCATGGGGAGGAGCAGAGGGAGAGGGAGAGGGAGAAGCAGACTCCTCACTGACCGGGGAGCCTCACTCTCTGGGCTGGAATCATGACCTGAGCCCAAGGCATACACTTAACTGACTGAGCTACCCAGGTACCCCCGGGAAAGTGAATTTTGAATTAAGGTGTGAATGTGGTAAAGGCCACTTTCGAGTTGATAGGAATATCAGAAAGCACAAAGTCTGTATGATTAAATATTGTTTTGCCCAAGGATTCAGCTTATGTTGCTGTTTCTCCCTACTGTTCTTGTCGTTTTTAACTATAACCTATGTTGATTATAAATTTATTTTTTAGCCCTAATCTTTTCTGTGTTCCTGATTAGAGTTTTTAGCCACAGGTCATAAAAAAAGAAAAAAAGAGGAATAGAAGAAAAAAAAGAAAAATGCTTATGGAGACAATGCCATTAACATAAAAGAAGGGAGTCGGTTGAAATTTATACATAGTTGTGGGATTGTGGTTTACAGAGGTGTGCAGGCTTTATTTAAACGGAAATTGCACCTTAGCTCCATCCAGTTTTTGCTGTGAGTACCAGATGGGATATGAAATCTAGGTTTTTATGTGACATCTTTTGATTTTTAAATAAAGCTTAAAAAAAAAGTAAGCACATTGTGAACCAAATCAAACACATCTATAGGCCACATTCCACTTGAGGGGCTCTGCATTTTTTACTTTATTTTAGTTTCACATGTTGAAATTCTTGCTGAGCATTTCTACTTCAGTGTTGCAGTAGGGTTTCAAACTCAGTGAATCCAAGGTAGAACTCATTAACTAGCCACTCACCTGCCTTCAACTGTTTTCTTCTCTTTTAGTCCCTATCTTCCTTAGTGGTATTGCCATATACCTAGTTAATTCACGTGAAAAACCTAGGAGTAACCCTGCATCTTTCCTTACTACTTCTTAGTGGCCCATTATCAAGTGTCACTAATATTACCTTCTAAATATTTCTCATCTAGCATTCTCTTTCCTAGTTTATGCTCATCCTTTAAGACTAAGTTCAGTGGGGGCGCCTGGGTGGCTCAGTGGGTTAAAGCCTCTACCTTAGGCTCAGGTCATAATCTCAGGGTCCTGGGATCAAGCTCCGAATCGGGCTCCCTGCTCAGCAGGGATCCTACTTCCTCCTCTCTCTGCCTGCCTCTCTGCCTACTTGTAATCTCTTTCTCTCTGTCAAATTAAAAAAAAAAAAAAAAAAAAGACTAAGTTCAGTGTATTTTCACCTCTAGGAATCTTCCTAATTCCTTGAACCTTACTGAGATAGACAAAGTCCCTGTTCTCTGTGGCCCATACTTTCATTGTACTTAGCTCTTTGCATTTAAATTTTCTTTCTCTTCTATGGTACTATAAATTTATCCCAAATTAAAATTATATTTTACTTATATTTATATTCCCTATACCAGGACAAGTATCTGAAACAGAAGAGGATCAGTAAATATTGAACTGAAGTGATCTGTGGCATATGTAGTGTCAGGAAAGGGTTGTTTTTCCTTTATTTATTTTTTTAAAGATTTTTTATTTGTTTATATGACACAGAGAGAGAGATTACAAGTAGGCAGAGAGGCAGGCAGAGAGAGAAGAGGAAGCAGGCTCCCTGCTGAGCAGAGAGCCCGATGCGGGCCTCGATNTGGGATCATGACCTGAGCCGAAGGCAGAGGCTTTAACCCACTGAGCCACCCAGGCGCCCTGTTTTTCCTTTATAAAGCTTTCCCAGTCATGATAATGCCAAGTTAGTAGGAAATCGAGTTAAGGCCTTGTATACATTGAATTGTGAATGCAGTGTCTTTATTCCTCTTTTGTATGGCTTATGTCCATGTTTTCTCAGATATGTTATATATGGATTAATTGGGTTAGATTTTAATTGGGTTAAGTACTGTATTTATGCAGGAACACGAAAGTTAATGCCTAATTAACTGCACATGGGAGTTTTGGGTGAGCCAGAGAGGAGAGACCTTAAGAGGTTGAAATATATTTGATATAGGCATTTGTCTAGGATAAGCCTGTTTTTAAAACAATGCAGGAGAATCTCACTTCAAAAACAAGGCAGGAGGGGGCGCCTGGGTGGCTCAGTGGGTTAAAGCCTCTGCTTTCGGCCCAGGTCATGATCTCAGGGTCCTGGGATCGAGGCCCGCGTCGGGCTCTCTGCTCCGCGGGGAGCCTGCTTCCCCCTCTCTCTCTGCCTGCCTCTCTGCCTCCTTGTGATCTCTCTCCCGCTGTGAAATAAATAAATAAAATCTTTAAAAAAAAAAAAAAAACAAAAACAAGGCAGGAGGGATGTCAGTCAGTTAAGCGTCTGCCTTTGGCTCAGGTCATGATCCTGGGGTCCTGGGCTCCTTGCTCAGCTGGGAGCCTGCTTCTCCTTCTGCCTATCACTTCCTCAGCTTATACGTTCTCTCTCTCTCTTTCTCTGGAAAATAAATTAATAAAATCCCTCCCCTCCCCAAAAAAGGGCAGGAAAATCCAAAATTCCATGGCTGGATTATGTTGTGATTTAGACAGTGAATTGTCTTTTAATGCAGTGGACTGTAGAGGGCAGTGTTTGACAGTTAAAAATTAACAGTGATTTCCTGTGAAGGTAAATACACTGACATTGTACTTATTTTGTATTTTTGTTTCTCTTATAGAAACACATTACAGTAACTGTAGGATTATAAATTTAAAAAAATTTTTTAGCTGTATTTTATATATCTAAATGTAATGTTTTCATGAAAAGTAAAGATAGCGTTTTAGTAAAGAACATCTTATCTTTACATCCAAAAATGTTAGAGCCTTAGAATAATAGATGAGAACTAAAAACGCGAAAAGATTTTGTTGTCCTCTTGAATTCATGTAAGAAAAATAAGCAACATAAATTTCATTTGGTAATCTAAATTTATTAGAAAATTAGTAACTCGTGTAACTAAAATTTTCTTTTATAGAAGAATTTTTAAGACTTTCCTCTGTGCACCAGAATAGGGTGTGTTTCTTTGTGACTAAAGCAATTACACATTTGAGTAGACTAATTCAATTATGATATTACTTAGACGAAATAGTGTAGGAATAGCTCCTTTTGGAGTGAGTTATTATTTCAGATTTATTTTAATTAAAAAGCAACTTATGTGTATTAATTAGAAATTAGTAATTGAAACTGAACTTCAGTTTCCAGATTATGAAGAGATTATTTTTTCTACTGAAAAACCATTCGTTCTAAAAGCAGAACCCTATTGTAACATGTTTTGTTATTATGAACAAATACTGAATATATTTTGGGTCAAATTTATTTGTTTCTATGTACAGGTAATTTCTGATACAGAAAAGCATGATGTATTAATAAAAACATAAAATGGTCTACCCTACTGATTTTATAAAGGGTTGCAGTGTGGAACTATAGAATTCTAAATGCTTGTGTGCATGTGTGTGTATGTGTGTGTGTTTGCATTTGCCAGTTTAGTAGTCCCTATTTGTGGTTAAAAAATGTTTAATGTTTTGGTTAGTTTTGGGGGAATTGACAAATAAGATAATCATCTCATGAATTCGTTGGGTATTTTCACATTCCTTCGTGCATTTACTTGTCCTCTCCTAGTATATTTGCCAATTGAAGAAAGGAGGTAGTGTGTGTCTGTATGCCTGTATGTATGTGTATGCAGAGACTTTGAGTGACACGTTCATTCTTCATTAAGAAAATAATTTAGTGGTATAACTTAAGTGAAACACGCGAATGCTTTTAGGACTCACATTCTATCTTAAATAGGACAGTAGTTTTACATCATAGATCTCATATAAAATTACCTTGGGATAAACTTCTAATGTTTTCATTGATACGTGGGATTGGATTGCATTGGAACCAGATTCTGAAATGTAATGGGTATTAGTTTTGGTATTTCTTCTCACAGTACCTGGACATAATAAATAAATGTTGCTGTCCTCCACAGTTTTCCAATTTCTACTTACGTTCAATATTTCATATATTTGAAAAAAACTTTAGTGGAATTCCCAGTCATCTATAATTTTAAGTTAAATAAAATGGAAATATACTTAGAGAAGAGAAGCTTTGGGGATTTTTTGTTTTTGTTTTTTTTAATGAGATATATCCCGCTTACTCTTTTTAACATACAATTAAGTTTTACCATAGCATTTCCCCATCATATAGTATTTATGACACTGGACTGTTTTAAATTTAGGGCTTGAAAATCTGTTAATTTGGATTTGAAACCCAGTGAAGGAAGGTAATTTTTTCTCCCCCATTTGTTTTAAAAATAAAGTGACAAAAAATTCAGTGAAATTATATTCCGCAAACTTAATAAATGTTTTATTACTAACCTAATATAGTCTATACCAAAACAGTATGTATCTTTCATACAAATTTATTCGCATATACATATGTATATGTGTATATATATAAGATTAAAAGATTTTATTAGTCTCAGTCCTTTTTTAAATTTTTTTTTTAAATTTTATTTATTCATTTGACACAGAGAGAGAGATTGCAAGTAGGCAGAGAGGCAGGCAGAGAGAGAGGAGAGAGGAGGAAGCAGGCTCCCTGCTGAGCAGAGAGCCCGATGTGGGCCTCGATCCCAGGACCCTGGGACCATGACCTGAGCCGAAGGCAGCGGCTTTAACCCACTGAGCCACCCAGGCGCCCAGTCTCAGTCCTTTTATTTTTAGTTCTGTATGGTAGATATTATTCCCCTCTCATAGACAAGGAATCTAAGGCTCACAGAAGTTAAGTAATGTAACCAAGACATTAACCAGCTGATAGCTAGAAAGTACAAAAGCAAGAGTTTCAGACCTAGGCTTAATTAACTTAGATAGATGGTATGCATTATTTTGTCTATATACTGTATTGCTCTTTTTACTTTTATTTTTTTATTTTTTTAAAGATTTTTTATTTATTCATTTGACACAGAGAGAGAGATCACAAGCAGGCAGAGAGGCAGGCAGAGAGAGAGNCAGAGAGCCCGATGTGGGCCTCGATCCCAGGACCCTGGGACCATGACCTGAGCCGAAGGCAGCGGCTTTAACCCACTGAGCCACCCAGGCGCCCTGTATTGCTCTTTTTAAAAGATTTTTAGCTTTTTGTGGTTATATTTTATTCTATGTTGTCTTTTCCTTAAATACTCATCAGATATTTGATCCTGTTTTATTGGAGCCTGATGCTCTTTTCTAGGACTGTCTACCCTTTTAAAAGCAAGTGTAGATTTCAGCTGTATTTTAAGCTAGTTTAATAACTTTGTGTTTTTATGACTTTTAAAAGAGAAATATACAGCAGATTTGTTTGAAGATGCCTTGATAGCTTTGTACTCTTTCTTGACAACATAGTGTTACTTCTTATATTTCACACTGGATATAAATGAATATGAACAGAATCATTAGTAAATTGGATATTTTAAAATAATTGAAAAGTGATCTTTCTCTTTGTTCTGAAACTGAAGTCTCTAATGTTTTTGGTAACAATTTACGGTGTTTGAAAGTATTTAGAAGTATTCTATGTTAGATTTACAGTGAGAAATCTTAACATGGACTGAATATTACAGTTTCAGAGGGATTTTTTTTTTAAGATTTTATTTATTTGACAGAGAGAGAGAGATTACAAGTAGGCAGAGAGGCAGGCAGAGAGAGAGAGGAGGAAGCAGGCTCCCTACTGAGCAGGGAGCCCGATGCGGGGCTCAATCCCAGGACCCTGAGATCATGACCTGAGCCGAAGGCAGAGGCTTTAACCCACTGAGCCACCAGGTGCCCCCAGTTTCAAGTTTTAACCTTATGTGTTAGAACAGCTGTATATGTGCATATAAACTGATACTAATATAGACATAA
The DNA here is from genome assembly GCA_002007465.1 of Ailurus styani. Taxonomy (NCBI): domain Eukaryota; kingdom Metazoa; phylum Chordata; class Mammalia; order Carnivora; family Ailuridae; genus Ailurus; species Ailurus styani. The sequence continues at coordinate 181,285 of LNAC01000422.1, forward strand.
TTAACCTCTTAATACAGTTATAAAATTATAAATATTTTGATCCAATGAGTCTAGAACTTCTGTTTTGGTGGCAATGGTTTGTTAGTTTGTTGCATGTATGTATATATGTCTTATATGTGTTTAAGTTTCCTTCATACTACATGCTGTCATTTAGCATTCAGTATCAGTAATTATAGCAAAGGAGTTTGATGGTATTACTAAGAAATGAGATACATTAAAGCCTCAGAAATAGCAACGTTGTGTTTACATATGGTGTTAACATTGCATCCCAAGTAACTATTTGTATTACTTACTTAAAAAAAAAAAACAAAAACGCTTGGAACTGTCCCCTATTTAAAGTTGTTGTTTTTTTTTAAAATTCTGAACAATGTTTTGGATATTAAAATTTTTTATTTTTTAATTTTTTATTTGTTTTTTAAAGATTTTATTTATTTGAGAGAGAGAGAGCATAAGAGGGGAGAAGGTCAGAGGGAGAAGCTGACTCCCCATGGAGCTGGGAGCCCGATGTGGGACTCGATCGCAGGACTCTGGGAACATGACCTGGGCTGAAGGCAGTCACTTAACCAACTGAGCCACCCAGGTGCCCCTGGATATTAAAATTTTTTAAAACTAGAAGGATAATCTTTATAAAATTTAATTTTAACTCCAGTGTGGTTAACATACAGGGTTTCATTAGTTTCATGTGTACAATGTAGTGATTCAGCAGTTCCATACGTTACTCAGTGCTCATCAAGATAAGTGTACCTTCTAATCCTTTCCACCTACTTCACCCACCCACCACCATCCCCTCTAACCTAGATGGATAAATTTTAAGGTTGGTTTCCCTTCTCATTCCCCCCAGATTTGGATCATGTGCAGAAGTTTTATATATTGAGAGACTGAATTTTTTAAATGTCTAATATTTTTACAGTAGCTGACTATCATTTTTATCACTATTTTAATCTTTGTGTTCTTTCTACATATTAATTTTTATACTTCACAGAGGGTTTCTCTTGTATATATTTTATTTTATGGAATTATTATTCTGGAATAATGACTCTGGTACTCTACTAGGTTTCTATACTTGCAAGTCCTATAGTCTTTGTTTTCAGATCTATTTGTGTTGTAAAACTAGGGGTGACTATGTTAATTTGTCCTTTGAGATTCAGTTTAGCTAAGATTTATTGAGCCTTTTCAGGCTGCATTACTTAGCATAAACGAATGCTGTAATCCTGCTGAAATCTTATAATAATAATGATTAATTATATGTCATCTTCTGAAATTTTTGAAGAATTGATGCACTTTGGAATGTGATTTTCTCAGTAAACTCAAGATCATTTAGTTTCTACCTCCTTCCTCTAGCATTTCTGTAATCAATGTAAAATCACGAAATCATCCAATTCAATTACTGTGTCATTGGGTATGACTTAAAAAATAACTAAAACTAGAAGATTTTATGATTTTTACAATTACTGATTATATACACAAACACCCATACATATACACACACCTTTGTGTTTATATTATCTCCCAGGAAAATTTAAACGGAGATGTTTCCTGTTGGACCAACGACTAACCTCTTTTGGCTTTATCCAGAGTTTCCAGAGATGCCCGATGGGGTGCTTCAGCTGAGTCTGCACTAAGTCATGATGCTGTCACCTTCTGATACAGAGTCATTCTTGTCTATGAGTAAGGTGTGAACATTCTTTCCTAGTGTAGCTTTTTGCCACTGTCACCTTACCATATGAATCAACCCTGAGTAATGAAGTAATGGAAGAGTTAACATATTTTGTACACAAACAAGCCTAGCAGAGGATATGTTAACTTAAAGGAAGGGTTTCACACTAGTTGGAAACTCTCAGATTTGTCCTATTTTTATATAATAATTTGTCCTATTTTTTATATTTTTACATAAGTTCTAAAATTTCAGCACATCAGATATAATTAAGTACATAACTTTAGTACTTGGAGATATAAACTTTTTTTGTGTTCACAGATTGTGTGTGTGTGTGTGTGCGCGCATGCCCATGTGCACATGTGTAGGAAAATTAGTATGAACCTCTGCTGAGGCTGAAAACCATACATCTTGAATAATTTGCTATACCAACCATACTGCTTTTTTCTTTGATTGTTTTTATGCTTAGAAAAAAATCTGCAGCCTTTTAATTACCTTATGCTCGTTGGAAAAAATGAAGTGTCAATGATCTCTTTCCTTCCAGGATGACAGTTTAACCTTTAATTATTTGAATCATTTAAGAACAAGAAGATATCAATTGCAAAATGAGCAGGACAGTAGTTCTTAAGTTGCAAGTTTCTGTTTAAGTTATTTTCACAAGTTAATGCAAAAAGCTTTGAAATTTGGGAAAATTTAGAATATGCTTCATTCAGTTAACACTTGTAAGAAATGGGTTTAACAAAAAATTGAATAGTTAGGTATTTTTATCCATCTCCACGCAATGGTAATTGGTTTTAATGCTGCTTCAATCATGTACTTAAAAATCAATTCAACAGGGGCGCCTGGGTGGCTCAGTGGGTTAAAGCCTCTGCCTTCAGCTCAGTTCATGGTCTCATGGTCCTGGGATTGAGCCCCACATAGGCCTGCCTGCTCAGCAGGGAGCCTGCTTCCTCCTCTCTCCCTGCCTGCCTCTCTGCCTACTTGTAATCTCTCTCTGTGTCAAATAAATAAATAAAATCTTTTTAAAAAATCAAGTCAACTTAACTTTATATATTCTTATAAATATATTTTATATTGAGCACAAGCAACATGGCCTCTTAATGCCTGGATATGGTAAGATGTTATAGATGTAGCATTTGTATGAAAATAGTAAAAGCTGTGTTCTTGCCTTTTCTGGGCTTTTTTGTTTTTTTGTTTTGTTTTGTTTTGTTTTGTTTAAAAACATTTGACACAAAGGGAGAGATCAAATCACAAGTAGGCAGAGAGGCAGGAAGAGAGAGAGGGAAGCAGGCTCCCTGCTGAGCAGAGCACCTGATACAGGGCTCGATCCCAGGACCCTGAGATCTTGACCTGAGCGAAAAGCAGAGGCTTTAACCCACTGAGCCACCCAGGCGCCCTGGACCTTTTTGTTTGTTTTAATCTCTGTATGCTGGCGTTCTTCACCAGCTGTGTAAATATAGAATCATAGGAGGCTTGAGATCTTCTAGGTTTTTAAAATATTGTAATATATACTGTAGTTTAAGTGTATGCTGTTTTACAGATAGTCCTCATTTCAGGGAGAGTCCTGTATTTAAATAATTCATATCATTGCTATTCTAAGAAGTGCTTTTGCAGTCCAACATCTGAAGGGTGATTGACTTTTTTCCCATAGCTCCATAATTTATAAGAAAACATAATTTATAAGAAAACATAAGACCAAAATGATTTTGGTGCATGGTTATAATTTTAATATTAGTACAGAGAATAAAGACTAAGCCTGTTCAGAATAGACTAGTTAACTAACTGATCAACTTGAATTTTATATAACTCCTTTTCATTGTTTGTGCTTTTGCATTTAATTTGTAGGTGGTGGGTGTCTTTGATTTTATGTCTTTTGAGAAATTTATGATCGGGTACTTTATTTATGACATTGTAGTCTCAGCTTAGGCAATTGATTGAAATACAATATAGGGAAATTTAGTATTTTTTAAAAGCCTAAATTGGGAAAATGAACCAACAGTGCTAATGTGGAGTTGCTTTGGAGCAAGGTAAGAAGGGAATGGTAGGTTATTTTCTTTATACTTCTATTGGTCTTTTTGTTAAATCTTATTTATAATATTTGATATGATTTACTTTTGGAGCTTTGTAGTATATTGTCATGTTTTGGAGTTGTGAAGGAAGATGATAATTCATTGAGATTACATATGTAGAAAAGTTTTTGTAAACCCTGGAGTGTAATGCAAATATAAATTATTATTTATACCAACTGTAATATTTAACAGAGGCAAGAATTATATTAATATGCTACCAAAAAATAAATGTGATGCAATGTTAGTGTTGCTGGGGAAATTAGTGAAAATGTAGCACATTGTAGGCTATGTTGAGTAGATGACTGAGTTGAAATTATGGACGAATTATTCAGAGAGAAAAGTTAATTCATTTCCTTTTTGTGACTGCAAACCTTGAATCATGTAGGGCTGATTAAGTTAAGTCTAAGTCATAGTCCCTTTATGCGGAATTGGAAAACACAGTTTTTCTCCATCTGTATCCAATCTGTCAGCTGCGTGAATTAAATTCTATTAACCAAGTTAAAAATACTTTTATTTTAAAGAAAATATTACAAAGACAAAAGATGTGTGTGATCTGAAGAGAAGCAATATATTAATGGATAAGAAAGATAAGGTGCATATGTATACACACACACACACACACACACACACACACACACAAGGCTGAAATACTACTCAGCCTTGAAAAAGAATGAGATCTTCCCCTTTGTAACAATGTGAATGTATCTAGAGGGTATTATGTTAAGTGAAATAAGTTAGAGAAAGTTAAGTACCATATGATTTTACTTATATGGGGAATCTAAAAAACAAGATGAACAAAACAAAAACAAACTCATATAGAGAACACATTGGTGATTGCCAGAAAGGAGGGCAATGCGGGATGTGAAAGAGGTGAAGGAGATTAAGAGGTACAAACTTCCAGTTATACAATAAATAAGTCATGGGGATGTAAAGTACAGCATAAGGGATATAGTAATATTGTAATAATGTATGGTGACAGATGGCGACTACACTTATGGTGAGCATTGAGTAATGTATGGGATTCTCGAAAGACTACGTTGTACACCTGAAACTAATATAACATCATATGTCAACTATAGTGTAAAAGAGAAAATATTACAAAGGCTTGGATTTGAAACACTGCCTGAAAACTGCGTTGTTTTCAGTCTCACTATAGAGTCACCGTCTTCTGAAGACAGTGCTGTTTATTCACATCGCAGTGCATGAGAAGTAAGACTTCCAGCTATTTGACACAACTTCTAACTTGAGGGCAAAAGTATTACTAACTTTTGGGTTTATAGTCAAAGCTACCATATGTTTGTAGGTCTTTCAATTTTTAGAGTATGGCAGAGGTGAAAAGGGAGAAAGTGGGGTGACGGATTGACCCTTGGCTCCAGTGCAGAAGTAAATTAAAAAACAAAACAAAACAAAACCCAACCAGGATAATTCTTGAAAGGGAAAATGAGCATAAGAGGAAACAGAGATGTTATCACAAATTGGGGTCTGAATTTCTTGGTACCTGTGCTTGTATGGAAAAAGTTTCTATATTGGAGATGGTTATCTTATGGTCAGAACCCTACAGTGATAAAAGGATATTTGAACTGGACACTGGCAATGAAGTTTGATTGGTTGAGAAACAGTGATGATGGCAAGCTGGGGTTGTTGTCCTCACTGATAACTGAAGTATTCTGGCCATGGGACAAGCTCAAGGACTGAATGGAAATGCAAACTTTTCTTATATGCCAGGGTTTCTCTAAATGGTGCAAAATGTAGTTATGGAAACTGTGGATAAGGAAGTTGTGTTCTTGCCTTGTCCCCTTCTGTTTTAGCTATGTACAGAATAACCCATGAAGATTTTTTTTTTTTAAAGATTTTATTCATTTGACACAGAGAGATTACAAGTAGGCAGAGAGGCAGGCAGAGAGAGAGGAGAGAGGAGGAAGCAGGCTCTCCGCTGAGCAGAGAGCCCGATGTGGGCCTTGATCCCAGGACCCTGGGATCATGACCTGAGCTGAAGGCAGCGGCTTTAACCCACTGAGCCACCCAGGCGCCCCCCATGAAGATTTTTTAATGGTACTGTATTTAAGCTAGCTGATAGTCTAGCTGCAGTCTTAAGTGTCTGATTTATAGGTAATCTGAACTAATTTTAGGGAATAGGGTAGCACTGAGAGTAACAGAATCTTGCAGTCCAATTATAGTCTCATAATGGAAGGGTGAGAAATGGCACCTGAAATTTATAAGAATAAGCCATCCCCAGAAGAAATACAAATGTCAATAAATAGTGAAAGATGCTCAATTTCACTAATAATCAAGAAATGTAGGATAAAATAGTGCATGCTGCTTTTCTGTTGATAGATTGAATTAGAAGGCTCTTTGGCAGGGCATGAAGCAGTCAACACAGGCATGCACTTTTAGTGAGTATAAATTGGCAGCAGTTTTCTAGGAGATGGTTTCTTCGCCTCCTAAAACCACCTACCTGCCTGCCTACTTAACCTTCTTTGGTATAAGGACCACCTCATTCAGCAGGACCTCCTGCCCAACCAGACTCAAAGAGACTTTGATTCCTTCTGCTGCTTCTGGATGCAGGTGATAGGGTGGGGTATATGTGGCAGAAACTCTATCCCCAGCAGCTGTTTGGAGGGGTTAGGTAGCAAGTCAAGAAGTTCAGGGGGCAAAATTCGACCAAATAGAGACAGGAAATGGGAGGGAATGGACAGTTAAATCGCTTTTCCTTTCTTACTTTCTCTTTTGCCTGTTCCAAGACAGGATGTCCATTTAGCCTGACAAGAAGACATCGTTTCTTACCTAGGTCAGTGAAGCCAGCTCAGTAACAGTATCGTGTTTTATTTGCTCTTCTTCCTTACCTGTCTCACCTCCTTTTTCTTCTCATTCTTCATATCCTGGGATTTTACCTCCTAAGAGTTCCTTAGGTTGGATGCCTCAGGTTGTTTTCTTTAGGGAATACAGGCCAAGAAGCTAACAATCCACTTCTGAGATGCAATTTCATAAAAATATCTACAGTTTCTAGAAGATACAAATGTGTGGATGTACATTACAGCATTGTTTGCCTTACTAAAAAGTTGGAAACAGTATAAATGGTCATTAATACAGAAATAGTTAATGATATATAATGGGATACTATCCAGCAATAAAAAGAATGGTATGGAAAGATGTCCATGATATATGAGATAAAGTACAGGTCAGTTTGATCAGTATGTTCAGTTTTGATCCCATTTGGGAAAATTAAGCCCCCAAATGAATCAGGCACAGGCATAATATTGAAAGAAATGATGTCAGAATGGGGGGAAAAGTAAGGAAAGAAAAGGATTTTAACTTTTCTGTGATATACTTATGCAAAACTGAATTTTTTTCCACATGGAATATGTAATAAAACACTGGAAGAAGAATTTGCCACTTAAATTATTTAGACACTGGGATAATTATTAGGAGATAGAAAACATATCATTGCTTAGTTCATCAAATACTAATGTTTGGGATCATGTAGAAACTAACTTCTAAACTTTATTATATAGGGGTATGTATGTGTATGTGTTTGCTTAATATAAATTGGGAACTTTTCTAAATGCTTTGTAGATATTATCTTACTGGTTACGACAACTCTATAAGCTGGGTGCTAGTATTACTTCTGTTTTACAGATGAGGAATCCAAGGTGTAGAAAATTTAAAAAAGAGAAAAACCCACTAAAACAGAATCTTGCTTGATATTATGTAGATTTAACTGTGGTGTTTAGGAAATTAAATGTTTTGCCTGACTCCAGAGTCTGATGTTTTAACTATATTGTTTCCAACTAATTCAGTCCGATAGCACCAAGTTATCACAGCCCATATATGATCCTGTTGTAAAGTTGCCTACAAAATACTTGACATAGATAGCCAGCTTGTATTGCCTTTGCTGGGTAGGAGCAGATTTTTTTTTTTAAGATTTTATTTATTTATTTGATAGAGAGAGAGAGATCACAAGTAGACAGAGAGGCAGGCAGAGAGAGAGAGGAGGAAGCAGGCTCCCCGCTAAGCAGGGAGCCCGATGCGGGACTTGCTCCCAGGACCCTGACTGAGATCATGACCTGAGCCGAAGGCAGAGGCTTAACCCACTGAGCCACCCAGGTGCCCCCCCATTTTTTTTAAATCAAAGTGGAAATAGCTTTATTTTTTCTGATTGTAAAAAATTTTATAGAAACTTGGAGATAACACAGAAGTTCTTTTGTTTGTTTCTGTAATAACTTTTATTTGCATTTGAATATCAAAACCACTGAAATACAAGATAAAATCCAATTTCTTTCTTTTTTTTTTATTTATTTGACAGAGAGAGAGAGAGAGAGAGAGAGAGAGATCACAAGTAAGCAGAGAGGCAGGCAGAGAGAGAGGAGGAAGCAGGCTCCCTGCTGAGCAGAGAGCCTGATGCGGGGCTCGATCCCAGGACCCTGAGATCATGACCTGAGCCGAAGGCGGAGGCTTAACCCACTGAGCCACCCAGGTGCCCCCAATTTCTTTAATGTAACATTCAAGCCCAACACAGAAGTTTTTGGATTAAAATAACAATTGTCTTAAAGATAACCATTGTTGCCGAGTGATGCAACAATGGTTATCTTTAAGACAATTGTTATTTTAATCCAAAAACTTCTGTGTTGGGCTTGAATGTTACATTAAAGAAATTGGGGGCACCTGGGTGGCTCAGTGGGTTAAGCCTCCGCCTTCGGCTCAGGTCATGATCTCAGGGTCCTGGGATCGAGCCCCGCATCAGGCTCTC